>JARVGQ010000981.1:675864-690511 GCA_031762355.1 Hypsolebias martinsi | reverse complement strand
TTAGATACATACACAGCATATGTATATATATATATATATATATATATATATATATATACTGTGTGTATGTATGTATAGATATATATAAAAATATATATACAGTACTGTATATATACATACACAGTATATGTATATTTATACTGTGTATGTGTGTATATATATATATATATATATATACACACACAGTATATATACTGTGTATGTGTGTGTACAGTATATATATATATATATATATATACACATTTTATAAATATACTGTATATATATTTTTTATATACATATATATACATACACAGCATATGTATATATATACACTGTGTATGTATGTATATATCTATATAAAATATATATACAGTACTGTATATACACATACACAGTATATGTATACAGGTAGTCCTCGACTTACGAACGAGTTCCGTACCTACAAACCGTTCGTAACTCGATTTTAACGTTAAGTCGGAACTCATTACACGTGGCGCCGCACCCGTTCGTAAGTCCAGATTTTTTGCCGCAAGTCGAGGAAATACATGTAAATGTATGCTAACGCTGCGCCGTATACCCGTTCTTAAGTCAGAGTTGCCGTAAGTCGAGGACTACCTGTATATATATACTGTGTATGTGTATATATATACTGTATATATATACACACACATACACAGCACCTTTTATATCAGTGTTATTTTGATGGAATGGCTGATATTTAACTTTATCGTTAATTATCAGCGGATACTGACACCATGCCGATATTGTGCATCCCTATTTAAAATAATGAAAGCCCCCATATTTGATGAACATTTATACTCACCATTATTCCGCCCTGCAGTGAACATATGAAAATCTGAAAGGGATACTTTTATTATAAATTGCTCTTCTTTTAATGGTTATCTACATTTGGCCAAGCCAGTTCAACTGGTATTGCTGTATCTGGTAGTAGAATCTAGTGGTGAGTTGCATCTGTTGACTTCACAATAGCATATTTGACTGTACCTCTGGTTTGCTCTTAATAAACCTCCATTTATCCCCCCCCCACAAGAATTAAATGAAATTTCCACTCGTGGCCAACACAAACTTCAAGCGCAGCATTGTGTGACAGCTTTGCTTAAATTTTTGGCTTTACCCGTTTTGAGTCAATCCCTGTTTGTCTGTTAGCAAAATTGTTTCATAAACCACCAGAAACATTCAAAGTGAGTCAATCTTGGGCTTTTTGAGCCAGCACAGTTCAAGATGGCCACCACAGCCAATCTAGAGTTTCAGGTTATCCACAACACGCAGTCCAAGTGCCACCAGATCAGGCAAAATGGAGTTTATTGCACAAGGTTTCATGCGTTGTTGTCAAGATCTGATCAAAACCATAAAAGGATGAGATCAATATGCATCTTTAATTCTTAAAATATACACAATACAATGAGCTGCATGACAGAATATAAAAAAATTAAAGTAGGCCTAGACTTTAATAAAAACTTTTATTGTGTTTGTGAAAGTCTGGTTACCAGACAGAACTTAAAAAAGTTATCCTGTTTCTACCACACATTGACATTTCTGTGCGACTGAGTTTACATGTATGATCCTGTCACGTCCTCCAGGAACCGATCATCTGGAAGGACCAACAGAAACATCCAAGTTTTGTAGAGGGGAGAAATAATACAGGCTTACACAGGTCACAAAAATACTTCACCTACAATAAACCAGAGAAGAACAAGTGATGGCTGCTTCAAGTCACCAAGTCAGTCAGGAGTCCAGGTGTTCAACTGGTACAGATGTTCACAGATACTGGATCTGTCTCACACGCCCACTTTCACTTCTTCAAACAAAACATGAACTTTCAGAAGCAAAAGCAAAAAGTTTTTGTTCCATGATGATTTAGCTGGAGCTGGAACTGATAACATTTGTGCACTGGGGTTCACAGAAGGTGCCAAAGCGTCCATAGATGTCTTTGGCTCGAACAGCAAAATAGTAAGTGGAGCCAGACTGGAACTGGGTCAGCGTACAGGCCATGGGGAGAGGAAGGGCGTTGACCTCCCCGATCTTCTTCCAGTGCTGCTGCGCCGCGCTGCTGTTAGAGTTGTCTTGATGGAAGGCGTACAGGTGATAGCTGTCCACAGCCGCGCAGCTCCGGTCCGCCTCTGCAACGCTCCAGGACAGCACGATGCCGGTCTGACCTGGCACCAGCTTCAGCTGGAGCTGCTGAGGAGGCGACGTCTGCTCGGCCTCCGGGGGCAAACGAGGCGCCACGGGTGTAGGAGGCAGAGGGGGGAGACCTGCGCTGGAGCTCCGCGGGGGCGCTGAAGTGGCTACAGGACGGGCTTTCTGCGGAGAGTCCTACACAAACACACACACACAAAGGGTTAATATGGTGAAACATTTTCAAAATAAAACGTTTAAAGTGAGTTCACAAAGTCTAGAAAATGAACTGGGAATGCAGAAAATGTTTGAGATCTGCTGAAAAATGAGCGCGACAATCTTTGAACGAAAATAACTTGAGTTACATTTTTACTAAAATCAGCAAAAATAAAGATCCAGTGGAAAATCTTGATAAGGTCAAAGTGAAGGTCAAAGTTCTTTATTGTAATTCACACCACATGTGGAACATGTGGTGGAAGGAAACTGTGCACACAGGGTCCCAGTTACATCCAACAATAAAATGTAAAGAAAAACAGTAACAAGATCTAAGATATGAACTAAAAACTATGTTAAAGACTAAAAACAAAAGGCTGAACAGAAACAGACTGGAGGCTGAAAACAGTTTCACATTCTGGATTGGTTCCTTCTAAAGGCAGAAGTTTCAGTTCATGTCAGTGAAGAGAAGGAAGAAGCAGAGGAGAATGGATGGAGGGGGAAAAAAAAATCATAATTTTATTAATAAACATTAAAGGATAAGCCTCAAAAACTGAAACATCTATGTTTAAATAATCAGAGAGAAATGTCTGTTTTTTATTCTATCTGATTTAAATTAACATCTAGTGGAGCTATCAGATGATAAAATGTCACCTAAAATAAGTCACGTTCTTTTAAATGTGACAACATACTAAGAATTTTTTTTTTTTTTAAGTTTTACTTCTCTCAGAATTTACACAGAGGCTGTGGAAAGTTTCAATACACCGTTACAAAAGCCTGCCACCAGAAACTTTTATTGTGAAAAACCTGATTACGTGACAGCTGTGGAAAAGCATTTGTAAGTCCTCACCAGCGGGGGGCGGTGGTGCACCGTGATCTGGGGATTGCTGGAGGAGTTCTGGTTGGTTTTTGGAGACGACCTGGCTGCAGCACCTGCACAGCACAAACACACGTGTCGTTTGTTGTGTAGCACGAACAGACAACATACAAAGAACAGCTGTTTTTGTTGTACTCAGCACTGGAGACTCATGTTCAGTTATGGTCTTACTGGTGGGAATGCTGATGACTGGGTTGGAGCGGGGGGCACCAGCAGGAGATGGAACTGTGGCGTTCTTCACTCCCGTCACTGAAAAACAAACAACGTAAGAGAAAATGCACATTCCTGAAACAAGTCCACTTGAGAATGACTCAGTATTCAGGGGGATGAAGAAGACCTAAAGTCCTACCTTGCACATCATCGTCATCCTCAGTAAGATCAATGACGGAGCCTTTGGGTCTTGGAGCTGGAGCAGCTGGTTTAGATGGAGCGATGCCAGTACTTACTCCAGAAGATACTCCTGACGTTGTTGCAGAGACTTGATTGTCTGATGAGATACAAACTCGTTTTAATATCAGAAGACACATTTGGTGACGGTCACTGGTCCTGCATCTTTCTCACCTGTCTTGGATGTCAGAGACGTTCCTTGTGGGGTTCCTGGAGCAGTGCAGCCTGTTGCTGCTGGTACGGAGGTTGCAGGTGAAGATGCTGAAGACAAAGCACCAGCAACAGAGACGGACTGAGCTGGTGCTCTCACCGTGGCAACAGATACCCCTGCATTAGGCGTAGTTATTCTCCCTGCACCTCCTTGGTACACAGCTCGTGCCAGAGAGATCTGGGTGGTGGACATCTGACCGGTTGGGGCCTGGATAGCTGGAAGCGTGGAAACGGTTGAGATGGGGGCTGACGCTGCATTGGTTGAAGGAGGAGACTTGATTATAAAGGTGGTGGTAGTTGGAGTGGTTTTGGACTTGGTTAGTGTACTGGCTGCAGACAGAGACGAAACAGGGAAGTTGACGAGTGTCCCCGTCTGGCCGTTCATGGACAGAGGCAGCTGAATGACGAGTGGCTGGCCTGGAGCCATCATGTTGGTACCAGGAGTCGTTTTCAGCAGCAGAGTGCCTGTCTGACTCTGAGTGGTGATCCCAGTGGCCAACGAAGACACGGCATTAGAGTTGGAGGTGATGAGCTGGAGGATGGAGCCCTGTGGAACCATGGTGGTGGCCGTGGAAGCAGGGGCAGGAGCTGGGAGTGAAGCTGCAGAAGAGGTTGGAAGAGATACCGGGAGTGGAACAACTGGTGAAAAAGGAAAAAAGAAAGATGAAAAAGCTCAAACGGACCCGTCAGGAGTCAAACTTCTACACGTTAACCCTCCTGATGTGGTCATCTCCATGGAACAGCGATGATGTTCTGGGGTCAATTTGACACAGGCAGTGTTTAATCGTGTAATTGTGTCGAAAGGCCCATGTCAGATCTTTCAGTTCTCAGGCTCCTCTCTTGTGGAACCAACTTCCAGTTTCTGTCCATGAGGCTGACACATTGTCCAGTTTGAAGACTGGGATTAAGACTTTCATTTTTCATAAATCCTATAGTTAAAGAGTTGACTTGTTCTGCTGCTATAGACTTAGACTGCTGGAGGACAAACTGACCTCATCTTTTCACTCTGATACTGTCTTTTCTTACTCTGCTCAACCTGTTTCGTATTTGTAATTACATGTATTTTTATATCCTTGACCTGTGTGTTTTTTATCTTTCAGGTTCATCTGGACCTACATCTGGACCGACCATTCTGTGTTTGTTGTCTCTCCTTCCTGTCCTCTCAACCAGTCGGTCAAAGCAGATGGCTGCTTGTCCTGAGTCTGGTTCTGCTGGAGGTTTCTTCCTGTTAAAAGGAGTTTTTCCCTTTCCACTGTTGCCACTGGGCTTGCTCAGGATGGGAGACTGTGAAGAAGCCAAGATTCAACTTGTCTGCTGGATTCCTTAGACAGAGAACTTTACTAATTGTCTCTATGTGAATGTCCCTGCAAAGTGCCCTGAGACAACTTTGTTGTGATCTGGTGCTTTATAAATAAACTGAATTGATTCATCCTTTGACATATGCCGCTTTGCCACAGTCTCAACTCTCAGCAGCTACACACGACACTGATGGCACCAGTTAAGGGTCTACCCACTGTTGGTATTGTCAGAGGAATTTAGGTAAAGGTCATGGATGTTATCAATTACTCATGTTAAAGTGACAAGTCTTTTGTCTACTCAGAGAGGAGCCTGCAAAACTGATCACTTCTGATGCACTCAAATCTGAGCTGGAAAGCAGAGGTCGTCTTGACCTCTGTCTGTCTGAGCATCATCAACAGATGCTTCTTTATACTGTCTGTGGGCAAACCTCGTGACGGTGCTTCCACGCAACAACTGTGTAAGCTTGTTTTCAATCCTGCACCACTTGCAAGTTCAACAGAGTTGAAAAGACCTTGTTGCATCCTCCTTGATTAATGAAATGATGAAATTAATTTATACAACAGGTATACATCCTACTCATCTCGGTTCATGGGACCATGTTGTCTGTGTCCTGATGGGGGTCACTGGTGCCCATAAGCAGCAGTCACTGTGCGAGACACAGGCTTCCAGTCCATCGCAGGGACACAGAGACAAACAACCATTCACTCTCTCACCTAGGGACAATTTTACAGTTACCAAGTCACCGTCAGTCTAACATGCATGTTTTTGGTCTGTGGGAGGAAACCCACGCAGCACGGAGAACATGCAAACGGTGGGGTGAGCTGGGTGATGTTGTTCTGGGATTTGATTGAGCAACCTTACCACTGAGAGGCAACAGCTCCACCCACTCAGGCACCGTGCCTCTATTGACCCAAACAGCATCTATGTAATATATAGATGGGGAGAGAATTTGCACATGCAGTAGTCCCCCACTACTTCGCAGTTCAGTTTTCACTGAGTCGCTATATCGTGGTTTTTCAAAGTAAAAGTGGACATGACACAATTGTCTGATTGATGATGAGCCATGGGTTGTTTATGTAAAAATAATCATTTTAAATGATTTAGCACCATGTGTGCAGCCCACAAGTGCAGGGGAAGCTCCCTCCTGCAGCTGATCTCCTGCTCTGCCACCACACATTTCTCCTGCTGCAGCTTTCTGAAGGTTAACCCTTTGCTGTCCAGATGCACCCATCGACTTTTGTCTTCCAACTTAAAATTCAAAGTATGTCACATCATAAAATCATCATAATCACAAAATATAAAAGTGTTAACATTTTAATTATTTTAGAACTTCTCTGTTCAGTTGTTTCAGTGTCACTGATCAAGAAGTTCATTTGTCTCGGTGCTGCAGAGCTGAAGCTGCGTGACGTCCTGCTGCTCTGCTCTTCTCTACAAGTTAATTTAAATGCTGTAACATTTGAAATAATCAATCCATGCTGCATGGAACAATCACGATAAATGACAGACTACTATATGTTAAATGAACCATTTTCATTTTATATGTAGATTATACTAATGAAGCCAAGCAGAAAAAAAAAATAGTGCAATTATTTTCGATTATTATTATTTTTACTTTAAATGGGTCAATTTGACTCGCAACGTAACCGGAGGGTTAGACAGTTTATTCATCTTAACAATGGTCACTCCTTGCAGTGTTTCCCCTAACATTACCCCTCCCTGGTGGGCTGGGGGCATCATCCCCCGTGCACCACAAAACTAAAGAGTAAATTTATTGTTGTTCATAAAATCAAAAGTTACAACTCTAATTCTTTGTCTCAATGATCTCCCGGCCGCCCTAGTCTGTACTTTGTCAAAAATCTCATGTCAGTCTTTTATTTCCCTACAAAACCAAAAAAACGCAACAAGTACGACAATTGATTAAATATCTCACCTTCTTTATTATAATCACAACTTAGCACACAAGTAAAAAATAAAATTTTAAGTGTGACTATGAACAACTTAATAATGCCCAGTGGTAGTTGTGTTTTTATTCTATAAAGTGACGGCAGAGCAAACACCGAAACACAGACACACATTCAACAACTTCTTGTAGTTGGAAAGACAGTTTGTGTGTGTCGGACTCCAAGTGAACAAAATGAGGACTACTGGGGTACTTGTTGGTTCAGGTTTGTTCTTACATTCAAGGAACACGATCAATTCAGAAGAAAAAAAGAGGAAAAACTAAATTCAAAGCAGCTTTGTTTTTGCAGGTTGTATGTCTACCACACCAGAGGTTATTAGAACAAAAATAATGAAAAGAAATGTTACTTACCAGTTGTGCTGGAAGTAGAAACAGTTGGAGTTTGTTTAACTTCAGTGGAAGTCTGGACTGGCCTGTTAGAAAAATTGCCTATGCTTAGAGTTGCTGACATAAGAAGCCATTTAATAAGTCCATGAAAAGAAGATGGTCATTCATTTTATTCCATTTCATACAGTCATCTTTGAACATGTGGAACGCACAGTCCAAATCGAAATAAAAGTGCATGTCCAAGTTTAGATCACAGCATCAGTTTGTAAATGTTCATTGTTTTCAAGAATTATGTCAAGTCACCAAGTGTCCACATTTGTAACAGGCTTTCAGTTTTAGGATTGAAGTTTGGGGTCTAGACAAAATATTGTAGCTTCTCTATTACACTTGATGACTATTGTCCCAGTATGCTTCTGTTCCTATGACAAAAAAGTGTCAAAATGGCAACGGGTTCCTTTCATCGTATTCTCGAAAAAATTCCGGTTTTCTCTTGACTCTGAGTAATTCATTGATAGCGTCACGAATCTCCCTCCATTTTTCAATAGGCAGTAAGGGAAAGCGATGCTCAATGAACCTCTTTATTGTCCTCCTCACGTTCTTGGGCAGTGCCTCCTTGCCCAGTAATCCAACATAATTGACCTTTGCAACCCATTCACAGTAGATGTCATAAGGAACTAAGTAGCGGAATAAGTAAGAGGCATAGCGCTCAGGCCTGGGGATTTCTGAGCCTCGCTTACAGTTGTAGTATAGCACACTCTCCAATCGGGAAGAAATTCTGCGGAGTTTAATATCAGGTCGGCATCTTCCTTCACTGTATTCTGCCAGCTTTTTTGCCATGGCAATATGGCGTGACATATCTATCTCCATTCCCATTTCCTCTTCTGCTTCTTTTTCCTTCTTGAGAGGCAGTGCAGGAGTCTTACCGAGAGGGCGCGCCATTCCCTCTCTTGGCGCCTCAGGCTGCAGATCTACTGTCTGCCCAAGGAAAACGCTGTTGGGAGGAGAGGTGCAGGTTTAACTACACTCTGCACTGCCTGAAGAATCGCTCAGGCTTCACATTGTAGAACGTCACAAGACTCAGGACCTGGACCCATACGGGGTACTTTGCACATACAAAACACTGGTAGTGTGTGTTTGTGCCAAACAGACTTAAGAAATATTGTGAAATTAAGAGTTTGAAAAAAGTTGATCCTGACAAACCGACCATGGTATACAGAACTGTTTAGATTTGGAAGATTCTTTAGTTTGTCCATTAGTTTTGGTTCAGTTTCTAATTAAAGTTAGCAAGCTGGGACAATGTCACCTCTTGGCGCTGTGAACAGTCTTGTGTGTGGTACTGGCTTCAGTCCGGTATTGTCACGTTCATACAAAAGCCAAATTATATTCAGACAAAACATCACTGAACACATGTCCTGATGCATGCTCAATCATCCAGGTAAAGAAACCCATAAAAGCTAAGTCGGGTCATCTGGACAGACTCTTGAACACAACTGCTGTATTAAATAAGGATTACATATAAAAAACACAGCCTGAACTTGTGAGGAAAAAAAAAAGATCCCCTCAACAAGTCAAAGTAGCATTATGGTTATCTTCAGAAGCTAATACATTAGACACAATGAATAGAGTCTAGGAAGGAAACTGCAATGGTGTAAACAGACTTACCGCTGAGCTTGGGGGTTGTTGGTAACTGTTGCAGTCTTAGAAGCAGCAGCAGCTGCAGCAGCAGCAGCAGCAGCAGCAGCAAGGGCCTATCAAAATTAAGCAGCAAGCGTTTAGAACAAGATCTGGCAATCTTACATATAAGGTGCAAAATACAGATGGGAAGTGACAAGTATACAAATGAAAATGTAATTTTGATAAGCGGCCATCTTTTTTCACACCAGCACCAAGTAGCTATGTGCTGCTAACACGACCACAAGGTGGTGGTAACGCACCGTGTTTTATGCTGCTGCTGTATACTGAAACACTTTCATTTGTCTTTTGTCCCATTAAGCTACACCAGCGCCCCGTAGTCAGCCTTCTCACTAACTCTTAGCGTAGGAGGAGGAGGCTGGAGTCATTTCCATCATCAACACAGAGATGCTCTGTTTGGTGAAATGTTGGTGAAGACAGACTGTTTGAACTCTGGTCACTGATGAAAATGTCTGAATGCACGCAGCTCATAAACTTCTTTGTTTTCTCTAACTACAGACAAGACCATGAAATCTGATCCACATCAAAAGCACATTTCGTAATGATAATCAGAACGAGCTGGAAATTTTACAAATAATGGGGGAACAATAAAAAATAAACAGGTGTGTTCATCAAACCCAAAAGATTGTAACTGCTGCCAAAGGTAGATCAACTGAATTCTGTGTAAAAGGATCTAAATACTTGTGCATAAGTCCATTTGTTGTATTTTAAAATAAATGCACAATATAACACTTGGGCATTGTGCGTTACTAAATGTAGACTGATGTAGTAATAAAAACAATCATTGTAACTATTGTAGAATCAGGCTGTAACAAAAAGCCTGAATCCGTTCTGTTTATTAGGATTGCATGGTAAAATAATAAACACATTCTGAAAAGTTTAAAACAACAAGTTCAAGTAAGAAAATAGATCTGACCTCTTCTTTCTTTTTGTTTTCTGATGCCTGATTTGCCTCTCCAAACTTCTTGGCTAGTCGAGAAATCTTGGTCTAAAAGGAAGAAGAGGTGCACAGTTTGTCCGCGCCCATTTTCAATGATGTCACAAATGTCCACGTGAAACAGCTGCTTCACACAACAACAGCAACGTGCACGTACTTGCAGCGTGGTAATGGCTGCTTGATGCTTATTGGCACAGTCAATCTGGTCGACTCGGTCCCTCAGCTCTTGAAAGTTTTTGTTAAAAATGGTCTGCTCCAAGATCTTTAGTTGCTCATTGACAATTTGTTGAACAATCTAAAGAACAATAGAAATAAAAGCATAAATAGACAGGAGGTCCAGTCAGTGCACAGTCCAGATGGTCTTGTGTGTCATGACAAACCTGTTCAAGTTTATGCTTGCTGCCAGCTTTGGCAGTGATTTGAAGTTCCAGCTGAGCTTCCAGCTCCTCGTGCTCCACCTTGGGCCTCTTGCCCTCCTTCTTCACAGCGAGGTCATCACTTTCGTTTCCCTCTGATAAAGTGCGCTTCAGTCCTGACGATGAGATCTTCTCCTCTGTATCTGTGAGTGAAAGAAAGAAAGCTCATCTACCCTGCTGTGTTGCAGGGCTGTCCCAGGATGTACTCTGTACACGTTTGAAGATTTCTTAGTTAAATAAAGGTTAAGAAGTCCAAACTTTGTCAACTGCGTCAGTTGTTTTTATTATTTAAGTGAAATCTGAGTAAGCTACTATGCAGCCCAAGATTGCTTTTGATGTTTTTACTTTAGAACAGTGTGCCTTTACAAAGAAACTGCTTTGTAGATAAGAAACGCAACATGTCTGCTGTACCTGCATTAGAAGGTGGGGTGGATGACGGTCGAGTTGGTTTTGGAGTTTCTCCACTTTTCTTAATTTCCTTTATGAGTTCTGATTTTATTTGTCCCAGCTCCATGATTACATCACATTTTGAGCTCGTCTCCACACTGGCTTTGTCATCGTTTTCTTCTTTAATGTTGTCTTCTTTGATTTCCTCTGATTGTTGCAGATCTCTGCCAGAAGCTGGAGGAGATATCGAGGAACAAATGGAAGACTGGGAAGCCACGACAAGAGGAGAAGAAGGTTTTTGGTCTTGCGCTGCAGATGTGGAGGCCTCAGAGTCATTGGTGTTTGTAGTGTTGCTTTCTGTGTCCATCGGTTCGATACATCCAGAGACTTCAGACGAACAGAAAACCACATCTTTCACACAGTCTTTTACTGAATCCTCAGCTGGCTCCTCCATCGGGGTCAGTTTCTCCTGATGAGGAACACAAACAGAAAATGAATTCAACATATTCTGTTCACATTCAAACGTCATGTCTGGTTCTGGAAGAAACAACATTTATTACAAATATATGTGTACCTAAAAAAACAAAAACAGACATGTACCTCCGTGCCCTCCACCAGGGTAACATCTGATTCACTTGACACGGGGGTAAGAGACTCGTCTGACGGGGGTGGAGAGGAACTTTTCTTTTCCACCTCCTTGGTCTTTTTCACATCAGGAAACTCAGAATGGAATGGTGAAGTCGGAGCAGAAGTTTCTTCCTGGTGGTTGGGACTTTGTGAAGAGGCAGTGGAAGGTGATAAATTTAGTGACAGGAATGGTGCAGGAGAGTTTGTTGGTGTTGGAGTGGAAGGCGACACCGTGTGAGGGGAGTTCTGATCAGACGTGTTGTTTTGCTCTTTATCAGCTTCTTTCTGTCCATCCTCTTTATGCGTGCCGTTCACTAGTGGCGGTGGAGACGGGTTGGACAAACATGGAGTCGTCAGTAAAGTGCTGTGAAGGCTTTCCAGTTGCAGACGATCACTCATCTTCATGGTTTTCCTGGCACGGAAAATCTTCTTTTTCTCTTCTGTTACCACAACTTCCATGGCTTTCTGCAGGGGGACAAGGACAGATTCAATGCACGAGGCTAGTCAAGACCTGGCCCTCCAAAAATACACAGTACACTCCACCAAGAATTCGGTCGAGATCTTTGCGCTTTAACAATTCAGAAACAGCTGCACAAGCACCTACATGACACTAGAGGCCACTGTAGAGCTCCAGTGCCGTCTTGTTTGTTCTTTTCTAGAAGGTTCTTGCAGATGTTTTTATTCTAAACTAGTCACCTCCCAAACTAAGCTATTTTTTTGCATCATTTGCTATGGCCAAGCTAAATCAGTCAGATCCTTACCATATGATCCATACTGCTGAAACTGTCCTAAAGTGACAAGCGTCATGAGCGCACCTCATTAAAGCCTTTTCCCATGGTGGCTAAAAGTCTAGATGTGCCATTAGAAGAACCTCAAACCTGACTGACCTATGGATTTCCTGTTTACCTAAGTCTGGATCCAGAGAGCAGAAGAAAGGAGACCAAGTTAACAACAGCAGTAACCCAGCCTTCCTCCCATCCCCCCGTTTACCAATTGGTTGAGTCAGAGCGAATCAAAGCCGACTAAGTGGGGCAGCGCTCCCAGCAGCAGAGAGGTTATGCAAAACATGAAGGACTTTCGCACATCGTTTGGTTCTCATGCTGTGGAGATGAGGCTAGTTCTTGCACTTTGATATATTTGATGCTATTTGAGCTCATTTTAAAAGCATGATTATCTGAGATGATCTACAGTGTTTTTAGGTGTCACACTGAATTTAAATGTGTAAATTTTTCACTCGGCACTCAGCAACAAAAAATGTTGGACTTTCACAAGTAAACGGCTTCAGTGCGGCCTACCTTAAGACGAAAGAATCTTGGTCATGAACTTAACGCAAGATTTGTCGGAAACCTGAGGAATAAAAAAAAAAAAGGTTGTTAATTATTTGTCCATTTTACAACTATGTGGCTACTAGTACAGTTAGCCCGAATTCAGCTTTATGAATGAAACAGTGTATGTACAGCTCTGAGGGTGAAACAACACATACACTTTGAATTCTCAATTCAAAATACATTTAGTATCACAAACACAAATGTAACAACTTCCCAAATGATATATAGGATTTTAATGTTTCTAAATAGTATTTGCAGTTCTTTGACTAATGCAATAATGTTGCATTATGCAGTAATGTAATAAATGTTACTACAGCAAAACTTCAAAGTCTTCTCTTACGAAGCAGATTTTTTTAGCTGCTCTGTAAAAACATGTCAGCACTCAGAGCACCTTCTTATTTTGGAAACTATGGTTCAGTATCTTTAGTCAACATAGTTTGGACAATTTTTTATTTATTTTTTTATTCATTTTATAACAATGAAATACATAATTACAATATATATGTAATTAGAGAAAAAATATATAAAAAATAAAATGAAAGGTAGCAGATGAAGAATAAATCTTATTAAATCTGCTCCTTATTAGTCAACGAAACAATTCAAACAAACATTTCATATAAAATAACAAATCAAGGTAGATAACTCACTCAATTTTATGAACATCATACCTGTCTCATTTAAATACATTCATACATATTTGCTTAACAATTCAATTTTGACTAGTCTTTTAAATACAAAGATTGATTTAGCATCCTTAACATTGGTCTCTAAGTCATTCCACAAACCAACTCCTTGAATTACGGTAGTCCTTCCCCTCAAACTAGTTCTAAACTGCGGTTTTACAAATACATCTTTCCCCTTAAGATTATAACAGCTAGATCTTTTTACAAAATACTTTTGGATATTAGAAGGTAGTGTATTATTCTGAGCTCTATACATAAGTGATAAAATGTTATAATCCACCAAATCATGAAACTTCAGCAACTTCATTTGATAAAATAATATACTTGATGGATGATGATAATGCTTTCTTGTGATAATTCTTACAACTCTTTTCTTTGGATCTAAAGAGGAACGATCTAGGGTCAGCACACAGCTTCAGTTATTAAAGCTAGAAAATAGTGATCAGGCCTGAAATCTGGGTGTGGTGATGGACTCAGACCTGAACCTTCAGAGCCACATAAAGACAGTTACAAAGTCAGTCTTCTATTACCTGCAGAACATTTCCAGGATTAAAGAACTAATGTCGTAGCAAGATGTAGAGAAACTCTTCCACATGTTTATCTTTAGTTGCATTGATTCCGCAACAGTGTCTTCACGACTGCCTAAAAAAATCATGACTACATTTATAGTTCAATTCATTATATTTATTTTGGCAAAAGGACATTTAAACAAAAACATAAGAAACAGTATGTGTGAAAGAACCTGTTTTGTATAAATATTTTTTATTCTTTAAGTGCCACTGATAGGGTTTTAATCACCTTCACCTTTAAATAAGAACCACACGAAAGAGACAAAAGTAAGTTTTCATAGGAGTAGACTTTTGCAAATGGGGAAATCACTTCAAAGCATATTTGAAGCTAAGTTCAAATGTGTTTGAAGCAAAGTCCGATTTGTTCAGTGCATGATCTCCTTTTTATTCACACAGGAGGAGGAGTGATGAGTAGGGTTGGGCATCGTTTGAATTTGAGTGATTCCGGTTCCGATTCCAATTCTTCATTTCGATTCCGATTCTTTTCTATTCTCTGTTCCGATTCTTTTTGTAGGTGGGGTTAATAAGACATGTCATTTCAATTCAGTTCAGTTTATTTATACTGTATAGCGCCAAGTCACAACAGAAGTCGTCTCAGGGCACTGAACAGAAAC
>JARVGQ010000981.1:262730-275587 GCA_031762355.1 Hypsolebias martinsi | reverse complement strand
CCACACAGTGGTAAAAATGGACTTGTCCCAACTTTGTGGGGATTTGTTGATGCCATGAAATTTTGAAACAACATATTTTTCACTTAAAATTATACATTCTTTCAGTTTAAACTTTTGATTTGTGATTTGTGTTCTATTCTGAATAAAATATTAGATGTTGGCACCTCCACATTCAGTTTTTCTTCACAATTTGTTTAGTGTCCCAACTTTTTTGGAATCCGGTTTGTACCTATATTTTTATATATGTTTTTCAATATTTATTGACACATTGGATTTGGTATATAGATATTAATAATACAGTAAAGAGACTTTTAAAGTTCATAATTTTTATTGCTTCCAGAAAATTAATGTCTAAAATAAACTTTCCATTATAATCATTTCAAACATTTAGCTAAAATATTCAGTTAAAGCAAACAGATGTATGTTTTAAATTAGATACATGCTAATGTGAATTAGTTGTCATCTTTGTCTAGGACTGGACAATAAGTCGATATCGATATATGTCACGATATACTTTTATTCAATAAAGATGATATGAGTTTTAAGCACATTTTCAATATGATTACAGCGTTTTACTGACACATTTCTTTTTCTGTTTGGGTTGAAGCGGCCGCTTCAGTTTAAACCCAAACAGAAAACGCCGCAACACAACTATGTAAGTGCGTGGTGACGTAGATGTTACTCAGAGCTCAAGTCCAGAATAGCAGGCTAGGCTAATCTCCAAAGCGCGTTAAGTTTTTTGCTTCAAAATGAATGTCCATGACCATCAGAATGTGACTGAACAAGCTTTCACAAGCGAAGAGAAAGCAGATGACATCATTGATGAGAGGAAAGAATAATTCAGTGATGTGGAAGGGATTCGGCTTTCTAAGATCAGGAAAAAAAAAACACGAAAGAGCGAGTCCGCGTAAGTTGAACCATGATGTAGCGAGGGACTTCTGTATACACCTCTCTCTCTTCCAATCTTACATGCTTCTTAAGATAAACCTTGCAAAACTCCCACCCTCCTTTAGAGCTGTCATTTCTAACCCGTGCATTAATTGTGCACGTGGGCTCGGGGTTCTGTGGTGCGGTTTTACAAATCATACAGCACATCCATTCATTATCTTTACCTGCTTCTTCTTTTTTGAGTTGCGGGGGTCACTGGTGTCCATGTCCAGCCATGAAGTACAAAGAAAACTAAATAAGAACGCACAATACACAATTGTATTAACCTACTTGTTGAGGAGGAGGCAGGTCCGACCTGCCGGTTGAAAGAGGCAAAATATGTCCAGTTAAGCTTAGATGGATCAGCAGATCACCCGCCATGTGCGTCTCTGCACCTGCTGTCATCTGCGGTGAAGGAAGTAGCAGCATCTGCAAAATCTGAAGCGAGCAGCGCATTCAATTAAAATAGCCTTGTTCTATATTTTTCCAAATAATTTTGCTCTAAAAATATTTTTGTTCATCTGTATAATAGCCTATCTTTAGAGCTGATTTTTAAAGCTATTTGTTTAGTTAATATTCATTTGGTGAAACAAGAAATTTTATATCTTCCTTTCTTTGAAATACATTTTTTAAAATATGTCAAACTGATTTGTTTACAAAAGAAATAAAAGCTTTAAAAAATGTATTTTTTTGGGGTTTGGGCCTATAATTACAGTTACTGTACTCTGTCATCTTTGGGTTGGGCTCGGAAAAAATGATACGGGTTCGGGCCTTGCCGGATTTTTTTAGGCCCGAATGCAAACAGCGCAACTTTAACTTCAATTTATATCGACCAGCTGTTGCACTTCAAGAGATTTCTATAATTTGTTTTGTACAGATCATTACTGACTTAAGGTGTAATTGAAGTTTAGAGTAAACTTTTTTCAAATTAGAAATTAATAATAAATAATACTTCTCTAGGGGACATTTCGCCTGAGTAATTTGCCAAGATGAAGCGGCAAGACGAGGTTAAGGGTTGAGTTGCGACAGGGTCACTCTGAATGCCTTTTTCTTCTTCTTCCTTTTTTTTTTTTTTTTTAACGATGGGATTACTCAGAAGAACTCAAAGAATGGTTTAATTAGAAAACGGCTTTGTGGTTTGTTCTGTCCCTCAGGTGTTTAACTTTTTTATGAAAGCACAACAGTTGGTTCTTTCTCGTGCTTTTCAAGCCCCAGTCCTGACTCCTGACTTTAATTAAGCTCTTATCTTTTAAAAAAAGCTTAAAGCCTTCCCTCCTTGACTCACTGGTCCCCTCAAAAAGACAAGAATGTAAAGAAGAGGTATGGTCTATGACTTCCTTTCATCTTTCTCACTCTGGACTCCTTTTGAGAACATTGTCCTAAGGCTGTTAGTCAATAATTGCCCAGTTTGTACACACTGGTTGGAATGGGAATGGCTTGGATTTTCTTAAAGCAATAATTCCTACTTTTGAAGTGGGGTTCTGTGGAGAAGTTATGACCAATAATATTTTACCTGTTGTAGATAGCTTTTTACAGAAACTCAGTTTTGGAGAACTAGAGTTTAATCTGGACTGGACTACCAAAAATAGATCAAATGGGGCGAAGCTAAAGTGGATTGAGTCCCCCTTTTTTTTTTTTTTTTTTTTTTTTTAACACCAATTCAATTTCAGATTACGTAGTTATAGAAGTCTGTGGTTATTTTCATAAAGGGTAATGGAAGAAGCTAGGTGTAGAGATTTCAGCAGGGATAACATATTTATGATGAAATCTACATATAATGCAAATGTGATGGTGAAGTAGAGGTTCATAAAATAGTGTGCATGAACCACTATAAAATTGTAGTTTTATTATGGTAGCAATCCGTTTTGGTTTGGACTCCACTCACGTTAGCCTTTAGCTTGTCAGTGTTTCTTCGAATAAAACTCAGTTTCTCCAAACTGAGGCCATCCAAAGAGCTTTCTACAAGAGGTATGCTATTATTTGTTCCTTTTTTAAGGGCCTTGCTCAAGGTTTCGGAGTGGGGCAAATAAGGGTGGAGGCAGGTTTGGATGCTTCACCTGTCCCACCCACATTTTGATTGGTTGGTACCGGGTTCATATCCTTTACAAACAACCCTTTTTAAAAAGGTTTGAAATGTTCCTTTTTAAGATAATGCTGTTTTCCTTGGCCAAATATAGGTCACTGCAGGATAATGGTTATTGTTAAATCATAAATGAATATAATTTAATAAATATAAATTATTATTAGAATATTTTGTACTGGCTTACGTAGTTTAGGACAGATTGTTAAAAACAATAAATCACAAGTGTTTATTTCAAACTGCTTTAATTCATTTATCTTTGCACTTGGTGGGAGTGGTGGCGCAGAGGTTAAGAAGGTGAGCTTGTGATCAGAAGATCGCCGGTTCAAGCCCCGGCCCCGACAACATCAAGAATGTGGGTGGGATAAATGAAGCAGCCACACCTGTCTCCACCCTCATCTGCCCCACTCTGGCCCTTGAGCAAGGCCCTTAACCCACACCATCTGCTCCCACGGGAACCCTGGATATCAGCTCTCTGCTCCACACAGAGGGCTGTGGTAGCTTGGTGGTCTGTGGTTGTGTCAGGAAGGGCATCCGGTGTCAAAACAATTGACAAGTCTTCGTGCGACTTAGTTTGCTGTGGCGACCCCTGACAAGGGAGAAGCCAAAGGAAGAAAATAAATAAATAAATCTTTGCACTAAATTTAATATGTAAAGAACAACTCCATGACATTTAGTTACCAAACTTGCCGCTGGTGGGCAACTGTTTACAGGCAAAGTTTGGTTTAAAGATGGTTAATAATCCACCACCCCGCCGGCCTGATGGCCGCGGGGCATTAAAACGCATACAGTCAGGAGGTAAGGCACTTGAATCACCCAAAGGCAACCAGGATTCTGTGAGAAAAATAAAATCTAGTCCCTTAAGGATAAAAGTCTTGTTGGCAACAGACCTTGTGTTGATTAGGCACGTCCTGATCCGGTCCGACACAGATCCAGCCATGGTGGGGGTGGTGAGCGCCAACGGTCGCAGATTTTGAAAAACAGCGCCTCCAGGACGGTCCAAGCGCCGGGCCGGTACAAAATACCCATAGTTTCCCTGGTTCGGACACGTAGGAAGCTGGCTGTGGAAACGTTGACCATGCAAAGCTCTCAAGCTTTACCAGCCAGCCGGCATGTTCTCCCCGGCGTCTGGAGCGATATCTCCGTGAAGGCAGGCTCGGTGCCCAGTATAAACAAGCCTGCAGGTCTGCCAGAAGGGGTGGAAGAGGGGGGATCCAGAGTTACGCTCAAAATAGTCCCCATCACCGGCAGCAGAAGCAGAAAATCGAAGATCGAGGAGCTGTTGTCGGTCATACACAAGCAGCGAGTTGCTATCACCGACAAAAAAAAAAGAAAGAAATAATCCAAACACCGTTGTGAGAGGTAGATTGCAGGCCAGGTACACGGGCGCCATCTTACCGGAAGCATTTAAAGATCTGTTGAACTCCTGGCAAGGACCAATGCAGACATGTTCCTGTTTTTACTTTTCTACATTCGCCTTATAATCTAGCTGTTTTTGCTACTTTTTCGCCATCTGATTTTAATTTGTTAAAAAAAAAATCTGTATGCCTTTTTTATAACTGTCTATTGTCGTCGCTGTTGACCATTGTTGTCATCATTCTTTGTTGAAATCAGGTCTCCATGGGATTAACCTGTCTAAATAAAGGTTGAATGAATGAATGACCACCAATTGGACTTGCTTCCCCAGTACCTGAACAGACCCTTACAGGGAGGCTAAGGAGACTGATGATCCTATAATTGGAGCACACCCTCAGGCCCCCCTTTTTGAAGAGGGAAACCACCACCTCAGTCTGCCAATTCAGTGGCTGCCCCCGATGTCCACGCAATGTTGCAAAGGCATGTCAACCAAGACAGCCCCACAACATCCAGAGCGCTAAGGGAATCAGGATGAATCTCACCCAATGTCAGAGCCCTGCCGTTGTGTAGCTTTTAAATTACCTTGGCGACCTCAGCCACAGTTATGGACAGACTTAACGCCAAAGTCCTCCGACTCATATTCCTCTATGGAATATGTGCTGGTGGGATTGAGAAAGTCGATGACTTTACTGGTTGAGGTCAACAGCACCCCACCTTCACTGAAAACTGTGTTAGTAAAGCACTGTTTTCCCCTCTTCAGGTGCCTGATGGTTTGCCAGAATCTCCTCTGAGCCGACTGAGAGACTTTATCCAAGACGTCACAGAACTCCTCCCACATCTGCGCTTTTACCTCAGCAACAGCCAAGGGCGAACCGCTTGGCCCTTTGATACTCCTCCGCTGCCTCTGGAGTCCCACCAGTGAACAAGGCCCAATAGGACTCCTTCTTCAGCTTGACAGTCTCCCTAACTCAGCGTGTCCACCACCGAGTTCAAGGATGGTCACCAGGAGAAGCACCGAGAACCTTATGGCCACAGCCACTTCAACAACTGAGGCACGAAACATGGCCCACTTGGGCTCACTATCCCCCGCACCTCAGCTGGGATGTGGTTAAAATGCTCCCAGAGGCGCGAGTTGAAGATCTTGCTGACGGGTTCTTCTGCCAGGTGTTCCCAGCAAACCCTCACTACACGTTTGGGTCTACCAGGTCTGTCTGGCATCTTCCCCTGCCATCTGATCCAACTCACTACAAGGTGGTGATCAGTTGACAGCTCAGCTCCTCTCTTCACCTGAGTGTCCAAAAAATATATTGTATATATAGTATTTTTTTCTTATGAAATTTAGTTTAACATAAAATCTATTGCTGATATACATTTCCTGTGTAAGCCTGAACCTTGTGTTTCAACTGGACCTGTCAGAGCTCCATCATGACTCGGAAGCAGCCGGACTGCAGCTCTTCAGGACATCTTCCTCTGTCTGCAAT
Organism: Hypsolebias martinsi; assembly: GCA_031762355.1. Taxonomy (NCBI): domain Eukaryota; kingdom Metazoa; phylum Chordata; class Actinopteri; order Cyprinodontiformes; family Rivulidae; genus Hypsolebias; species Hypsolebias martinsi. The sequence goes on along the minus strand of JARVGQ010000981.1, from coordinate 269,743 downwards.
GTGGTTAGGGATGAACAGGAGAGGCAAGCAGGAGGAGGAGGAGAAAGCACTGCTGAGAGGAGGGAGGAGAGGAGAGGTGAGAGGTTGCAGAGAGAAATTGTATTGCTCGAGATGCTGCAGCAGCTGCACAGCCTCCATCCCTCCATCACCCGCACAGAAAGAAACAAGGAGTGGTTCTGTGATTCTCTCCAGGCGGGAGAAGAAGCGCACAGTGGAGAAATGAGTAGCATAGAGAAGAGGAGGAGGGAGAGGAGGTTGGGGGCGTTTCCCTGCACAGTATGCTCACACTTCAGCGTGGACACAATGCATGACATTTAGACGCAATTCTTCATGGCAGCTGTGCAAATGTGGCGGTAAGTCTCTCCCACCTTTATTCCTTTCGCTGTTTATTTAGCATAAGATTTGATCCTGGTTCTAACACTTTGGTCTGCTCTGATCGTTCTGGCAAAACAAGAGTTTAAGATGGAAGCTGCTTCTGATTTGATTAGGTGAACAGGTTGCAGCAGGTGCAGGAATCACACCTACATGCAACATGACAACATGGCTTTCCTCCTGTTCATTTTTATTTCTTTGTTTGTCTCGTGTGTTGTGCTGAAAGGGAGATGCTTCAGATCCCCCTCCTACCTGGAAAGGGTTAAAACATTCAACCCCGGCTCTGAACTGGTATCTCCTTGTCAGTGGAAGCGGATGTATTTAAGAAAGCTTCATATTCAAGCCTGTCACGTAGAGAACCGGTGCTGGCTATCTGCAGTTTGTGTTAAAGTGTGTGGGTGTTTGGTTATCTGGGCCAGTAGGCCAACTTGGAGCTTGGGGCCCTTGCAAGATTTAGGAAAGTGTCTCTGTTAAGTCTGCCACAAAAAGTTTACAAAAAAGGCAGTCCAATTCTGCACTCTAGGCTGAATTTGTTGCTATTATTTTCTTTGTCAGTGGTAGACTTTACGTAAAAGACTTGGAAAGATTTTGCAGCTGCAGGCATAAGCATAAGCATGCTCCTAACTGGGGCCTTTATTTCCAAACAATTAAGCAATAATGTGCAAGCTGTAGTCCATGCAGCATCCGCTCATTCTCTATTTCCATCACAAGCCTCCGTCTCTGTCTTTGCCTCTGGCTCAGCCACTTGAATTTCTGTGCCCTGTCCCAAAGACCAGGTACATAAAAGGATTGATAAAGTCTGTTTGTGTCAGACATAAATATGAAACATAGACCAATTTTCATTCATTAGGCCCTCCAGCTGGAGCCAGTTCACTTCCAGTCAAGTCACTTAAGGAAATGGGTTTTCGTATGAAGGCGAACCAGATGTTTTTTGGCATCAAATAAAGTTCTTACTAGTCTATAAAGCTGTTATTGAGGGATGGAGAATCAGAAATATGTAAGTGCACGATCAGTTTTCATGACAAAAAGAAAAGGCCTATTTGTCCATATGCTCAAACCTGCTCCTCATGGCACACCCACGAAGGAAAAGAAAAGAAAACCACAGAGCAGTGGTTTGGAGGTGACACTGATCTGACACCCGCTGGCCCCGTGCAGTGAGCCGGCCAGCAGCAGGGTGTATTTTTACACTAGATCTCTGACACCTTGTGCATCTCTTCACAGCTCGTGGTGAGAACAGAAGACATGTCCACTTGAGTTGCCATCATGGGCAAGCCAGACTTGGACAGTTGGGATGGAGGAAGAGGAAAGATGTGAGTGGGAGGGAGACAAGGAGAGAGAAGAAGGACCAAGAAAGAGAGGGGAGTGCAGGTAATGAGCGAGACGTCAAGATCTCCTCGGCTTGCCTCGTGGTGACAGCAGGTTAAGACTCTCACAGGAGTGTTGGAGAGGAGAGGGGGGAGGACTGGACTGTAAGTGGCAAATGGGAATTTTCCAGGCGTGTCAGGTTTCATGGCGGACGGCTTTGATAGCTGCAGGGAAGCACAGACATATGCTTCATGTAGTGCATGTGTCTGAGTGAATCAACGGGGGGGATGATAGGGCAAACATGGGGCAGCGATGATGACAGGCAGATCCTCATGATTGAAGATTAAGAGGAAAAGAAACGAGGGGAGACAATCAAGTCGTTTGGAAAGTAGCTGGAGTTTACCAGGAACTGAATGTGGTGCTGAGGCAAACCCCTCCCATCGTCTTCCTCTATTTCCTCAATGATTCTCCTCCCTCCTTCTCTCTCCTCCTCATCTCACAACTACTGTGTCTCAAACTGGCAAGTGTGAATCTGACTTATTCTCAATGGGATGGAGGAAGAAAGCCAGATAATGTGCGTTTTCGTTAGGAGATGGGTTGGAACAGACATGCAAGACAATAAGATGAGGAGGAAAAGACAAAACATGTTGGTAACGGTCTCATCCCTTCAGTGCCGAGTAACACATCTGGATACCTTGTTTGACAATTGGTGTGCCTGATCCCGCCCTAAGTGCCCGGCTAAATGGTTGCTTGATTTCAGTCAACAAACTTGTTGGCAGCACAATCTGTTTACAGATGAGGTAAAGTTTGTGGATATTTATGTGCGTAGCCAATCATGCAAACAAGTTATTAGTCCAACGAGGGGCTCTAGTTGTGTATAAAGTGTGTATTATGATCTCTGAACGAAAACTGCTGCATTTCCCCTCAAGGATAAAATATGATCTCTTTTATCTCCCTTCTGTTAGGTCCTCAAAGATTCGCCTTCCCGTTGCAATCTTATTCAGAGCACAGGAGCTGAAAATATAAAACAGAGAAGAAAAGAATGAAAGGAGAGAGAAAGGAATGGATGGGAGGAGGTGGGCTCCTTTGCTCCGGTCTCGACCACGGGTATTCTTGGGTTGATAATACAGATGTGGATGTTATTGCTTGAGAATACGCGTAGTCGAGTGGATGCTCGGTCATCGATGTTTTGGACACGTTCATTTAAATGTACAGCAATTCTGAGTAAATATGCAGAAGAAGAAGAGATTTTTCTTTTTATGATGCTTTCTTTATTCAGCCAGAAAGGTTTTAAGTGGAATGCACCATATCAGATTCAGCCACAGACAAGGCTTTATCGCTTCGGCTCTATCCGTCGTGTGGCCTAATACACCTGTACAGCTGGGGACATAGTTTCGTCAGCAAGGTTCAGCCAGTCCTGCAAGGGTTCTGCCAGGAAAATCTAAGCTAAAAACTCCCTGGTGTTAGTGCAGGGAGCTTAATGTAAAAGTCTTAAGACTCAGGTGTTAATACTACTTTCTTATTACTTGCCATTCACAAGTGATCCCATAATCTCATCAACTGATGGGTGCCTTTTGAAGCCCTTCACACTATACGCTCAATACTTATAACTTTGTCTTTTTAGATCTGTATGGTTCCAGTGCACTGAGATGGTACATTTTTACTACAGATTATGCTTGGTTCCTATATTTTTGTACAGAATAATGAAACAATAAAAAAGTGGAGTCTGATGCCTGTGGCAGCAACAGGAGACTGTGACACATGCAGTCATGGAAAGCTTTCATGTGTGGCTGACATGTCAACATTTGACTCAGCTGTCTGTGTGTCTTGACAGAGATTTAGTTTGTGCACCATCACTACACTGAGGCTTGTAAAGTCAACATCCGTGCAGGGAAATAAGGTCTGATGTTCATCTGAAGGCACATGCAACGTTTGGGTTCACTGGGTCCGTGCACCAGCGGGGGAAACAAGAGATTGACTGCTTTTATGGGTTAACTATTTTTGGTCAGAATGATGGATGTTTATGTCTTTTATTGATTAACTTGAGGTCTGAGTTTGAAGAATTCTTGGACGTTCGAGCGCTCAGATTAATCAAGCGGCAAAACGAAGCAGAATAAAACATCCTGAACTACATTTTTGGAGCATCAACATTATTGCCAAGTATTATAAATTAGGGAATCAACGTCTCCTTACAAATTCAGTAATTCATTAGCATCTAGTTGTCTCAGAGATAGACTGCACTCTTTGTCAATTGCTCTTGCATGATTTATTTACACTGTGTAAGCAAATCTGTGACAGTTTGTAATCATAATTAACACAAATTTTATTCTGATGTTCGATGGACTTGTTGGTTGGGCGAAAAGCTATTTCTATACCTGTGTTTATGTATATGAGCCTGTGTATGTGCTTCTAAGCAACAAAATGACTATTGTGAGCACAGCTCCAGGTGCCTAGCAACCAAAATCGCTCTGTTTCCTTGGCAACAGTTGCCTTGGACTCACTGTGTGGGTGATTGGCAGCCTTGACAACGGAGACAGAGTGACACTTGACCTCGCGTGCTGAATGGAAGAGGCGAAGGAAGGAGCGAGGAACAGACGAGAGGGGGAAGGAGTGGGATGGGCAGAGACTAAGTGATAATCATCCTCCAGCACGTTTCAGAAGGCACTGTCAAAACCTCTCCAGCTGGGGTCCATCATCAAACACAATGCATGGTGTGCAGCTACACACTCGTCCTGGGTGCAGAGCGCAGGCGGGCACTCGGCATTTTATCTATTATCAATCACCCAGCCGCTCTGCTGCCTGCACCCCATGCTCACCGGCCATGAATGAACTGGATGCAGGACTTCCAACAATGGGTCGAGGTCAATGAGTTTCAGGACAGACAGACAAAAACGGCACTCCACACACTTACTTGTAATTTGTTTTAATAAATGTGATTTCTATTCTACAGTTAGCTGAGGGTGTTCCCACTCTACACGGTTTCTTCATTGTTGTTGATTTTTACGCCTGATGCTAAAGTTGGAATCGTACAAAGTGAAACATTAAAAGCCTGTAGCATTCTGTGCAGGAATGCACGTCGCCTGCTGCCCTCCGCAGAGATTTTAGACTAAAGTCAACTTAAGATGAAAAGTTACTGGAGTTTTAGCAGATAGTTTAAAGGGATGATTTCAGTGGATTTGCATGCCATATAACAAGCTCTCTGTGTACTGGTGCTTGGACTGTGTTGAGAGGATGACTCTCAGCTACTAACACACCAAACTTTAGCCTAGTACTGCCAAAACTGACCAAGTTGAAGTTATTTTTGGGCCAGTTGTGGCAGCCATCTTGTATTTTATTTATTTATTTATTTATTTATAAATTTATTCCTTTTAAACTACAATTCAACCTGGAGAGACTCACACAAAGAGACAGGAAGACAATTAGAGTGTTTTATTGATGAGAGTTCTTTGGCGCTCGGGCCCCGGCGGGGACATGCATGCCGAACCGCTGTGAGCATGCGTGTCTGGCGTAGGGAGATGGATGATAGAAATCCCCCCCGGGACCCGAACCTGGTGGTGGAGTCAGGGCGAAGGAGAGGAGACCCGAAGACCTCGAGACGCCGGGTAGAGATGGGGAGGTGGTGGGATGCGGCGTGGCTGGCAAACAGGGAGAGCCCAGGACGGAGGGCCTTATATCCGGATCGGAGGCTGATGGGTGACGAGCTGCAGCTGGGTGAGTCTGCCATGTTGAATTTACGGCTAGCCTTCATTTCATGATAAAGCCGGCACCTTTTATTTGTTTTATTCTTCACTGAAAAAAAAAAATATATACATAAAATGTTTAAAAAAATAATTTTTTTTCTACCCTCCGTGCTGGACTCCCGGTCCTCCCGCCTGCCAGGGCTCTGAATCCAGCCTCGCATGCTTCAACGGGTTGGCAGCTCCGCAGTGACTCTGCTCACTCAAATTTTGTCGTCGGTCACCAAACACAAAAACCGCCTGTTCTTCAGCATTAAACACAGTGTTGTCATTATTGTTTTTAAAATCTTAAAAATAGATCCAGCCGCTGCTCCGTGTTCCGAGAAATTGCAAATGGCGGATCTGTGAAAAGTTTCTAAGATCCAGTGACTCTTCCCCCGACCAATCAGTGTCATGCATTCTCGTTTCGATGCCAACTCAGCTCGCACAGTCCCACCAGAGGAACAGGAACCAAAAAAGGTCCCGAATCAGCCTCAAATCAGCTAAAAAGTGCTGTGGAATAGCAATTTTTTTTCCGTGGAGGGCTGAGTAGAGCCAGTGCTGAGAAGTTGCAGCGCAAATGGGGCATATAGACCTCACAATGTTGCATGAGCTTTCCCATTAATTTACAAGATTTGTCTAAAATGGCTGAAACGTGGTGGGTAATAATGTATGTAATCCTTCAATGAGTGCTCAGTTCGTATGTTTGTTTGTTTTTTTTTAATTTTCAATGGTTTATCTTTTTTTTCGTTCTCTTGTCCAGTACATGTATTTGTGCAAATGTTGACTTCATGTTCTTCAATCAACCAATCAACCAGTATCACTGTTCTCATGTAATTATCCCCAAGAACCTCAAGCATGTCTTGTTTTTTTTCTTTTTTTTCTTTCTTTGTGTACAGATTTATCTAATTGTATGAAAGTGTGAAAGCACCAAGGGAATTGTTTTGTTATGGTAGCTAAAACAAGGATTGATGTGCATTTAATTCACAGAGCCCAGCAGATGCTTCAGAGACTGTAAACACAGATGGCATGTTTCCAGCCTGGAGGTGAACGTCTCTGTTTGAACAAGACTCTCAGTTTCCTCTTGCATAAAGGAGCCTAAATCTTCATCAATTTAAGATCTGTGATTCCTCTAAGTGAGCGTGCCAAGCCCATTAAAATCCAAGCACACCACTGGCATTGTCCCACTAACCTAAACATTAATTTAATTAACATTAATTTGTTGTTTTAGTTTTTGTTCATTTAAAAAATGTTGATGCATTTTTCTTAGGGAAAAACAGTTTCTGTTTTGTTTGTGTGTGTTTGTAAAGAAGAACGTGCATAAAATAATGTCTGAACAGTTTTTCTCCTAGATAACTTGCCATCGCTCATCTCGTCCGTTATTGTTGTCGGGGTCGGGGGTGGGGGGGGGGCAGTGGACGGACAGCTGTGCAGCACTTATACTGACAGATTTGGAGAGGGGGGTGGGGGAGACAGCGCTGTTTGCACACCGACAGTTTTACAGTTTTGGAGCAGGGCAGAGGAGAGAGACAGATCTCAGCCGTATTCAAAGGTTTGAAGCAGGCTCTGAAACAAATGTGCACATTATTGCAGGTTTATTGTACAGATAAGTGGAAATCA
>JARVGQ010000944.1:0-12183 GCA_031762355.1 Hypsolebias martinsi | reverse complement strand
AATACCACAAAAACATGAACATTAACACAGACATAGTGCTGTACAACATTTTACACACATTCTAGGGAGTTTATCAGTTAAAAAAAGTTGATTTTGGGGTAAGTTCCTCTTTAAATAGAACTGATTATCAGTGAGCATCAGTGTGACTGTCTGAGGTGGAGCCATCAGAACTTACTCTCTGAGTGAGATGGAAGAATAAACCCAACCAGCAGTGGCACATAAAAAGCTCCTTGGATGATAGGTGACAGTCCACTGGAGGGTCTCAGGTCCATCACTTCACCTTTGGTCCTGACTCCCCTCTGATGCTGCCGTTAGTCTGCTATGGCCACAAACGCTGGTTCATTAACACCTGTGAAGACAGAAAACAAGGTTGGCATTGTCTCAGATAACATGTCCATTTAAAACGTGCAAAAGCGGAGTTCATCTGTTCTCACCAAAAATGGAAGGAGTCAGAATAAAAAGCAGAGGAGTCACCAGAAACAGACAAATCTTAATAAATTTTTACACATACTGAGCTAAATGTGGTGAATCAATTGCCAACTCACATTCAGGGTGCTGAGTCATTTACAAGTGCTACAAACATTTTATTTAACATCTTTTGTAGATCAGCCACACTACCACAACCATCCCTGGCACCTACCCAAACAAACAAGTCGAAAGAAGAATGCATGAATGAACTAATAATGAATAGTATTGGAAATATAAGTAAGAATATCTAAAAATACATATAGGTCTTCATGAAATAAATGCATATACAGTATACATGTCAGAAAGCATGGCTGTGGTTCAGAATGATCTGTCAATCTATACTTTCAACAGGACAGAGGGGGATTCCAGTGGCCTCATGGATGAACAACCTACGCACAAAAAAGTTGTCCATGCACATAAGATGTATCAAAATGAATGTTCTGTGAAATTTTCACTGCAGTGAGAATGTTCTGACCTCTACACAAACTATTTCAGTCCACAGTTCATACTAAAAAGCAATGAAACTCACCTAAATATATGACACTGGTTAGTTTCAGAGCAGCACGGTGGTGCAACAGGTAGAGCTGCTGCCTCTCAGTGACAAGGTTCCCGGTTCAAATCCCGATCTGGGGACCTTTCTGGAGTTTGCATGTTCTCTCCGTGCATGTGTGGGTTTTCTTCGGGTACTCCGGTTTCCTCTCACAGACCAAAAATACACATCTTAGACTGATTGGTAACTCTAAATTGTCCCTAGGTGTGAGTGAGAGAGTGAATGGTTGTTTGTCTCATTTGTCTCCATGTGTCCCGGTGATGGACTGGAGACCTGTCCAGAGTGTACCCTGCCCCTTGCAGAGTGATTGCTAGACATGGGCCCCAGCGACCCCCGTGACCCAAAATGGAAGAAGCGAGTAAAAGATAATGGATGGATAGAAGATTGGTTTCATGAATTCAGGAGGTTTTCAAGCACATTTTCTCTAAGTTAAATCATTTCCGGTTCAAATCTGAACAACAAATTGAACCACATCTAACTTCAAACAACTGAACATCTCACACGCCTCGAACATGATCACAACAGCCTCGGTCACATGGAGACAATCCATCATTTTTACCCGCTTTCTCCATTCTGGGTTGCAGGAGTCACTGGTGCCCATATCCAGCAATCACTGTGAGAGAGGTGGGGGACACCCTGGACATGTCTCCAGTCCATCACAGGGACATCTGGACACATCCCCAGTCCATCACAGGGACACCTAGACAGGTTGCAAGTCCATCACAGGGACACCTGGACAGGACTCCAATCCATCAAGGGGACACCTGGACAGGTCACAAGTCCATCACATGAACACCCTGGACAGGTCGCAAGTCCATCACAGGGACACTTGGACAGAACTCCAGTTCATCACAGAGTGACATAGAGACAAACAAGACAAACAACCATTCACTCTCTCACTCACACCTAGAGACAATTTAGAGTTACTAATCAGATTAACATGCATGTTTTTGGTCTGTGGGAGGAAACCAGAGTACCCGGAGAAAACCCATGCATGCACGGAGAGAACATGCAAACTGTTACAAGCACTACTGTATATTATAATTTGTATATAGACAGAGCAAGATATAGTATATAAACAGTAATATTATCCAAGAAAGTTGGGGAGTGTAAGGAAAATTGAAAGTGGAAACTTGAGCTTCAGGCCCTCTTTCTTTGAGACAGAGGGCCTGAAGAAAGGGCTGATAAGTGAAATAGATCCCGTGTCCAGACAACGGAGCAGAGGGTAGACCTCATCTTCAGTCTGCACCCTGTGGCTTGATGGATTCTGATCATAAAGCTCAAACAAACTGGAACCAAAACTTTCATCCTGCACCAGGTCAAAGAAGCCAATGGGTCAGGGGTCATCGTACATCATGGACTGGCCAATGTCTTGGGAGTTTTCTCTGGCCTACAAGAAGTTTCTTTGGCCATAGACGACACATCGTAAATCGTGATGGTTGAAGCCAGCCTCAGTTGGGACCAAGGAGGGGTTGCCTCAAGCCAGAGGAATAAAGAAATTCAAAAAGAAGTGTTGGAATTATCAGTATAATCCATAATCTGTTGTTTTATTCAGGTATTTTGCTTATTTCCTTGTTCCTGAGAATGGAGGTAATGGTAGTTATGCATAATAATGAAAGAGTCTAACCAGCCAGCCCACAATGCTTAGAAATGATGGGAGGAGCAAGAATATTTTAATCAATATGAATAAGGGTACAAGTATCAAATGCACCCTCAAGAAGGTTTTTTTTTTTTCTTGATAATCATGAGCACAAGAAACAAAGTTACCGGTACTTATTTTTCTTTTTTACCTTTAAATTTTGATATAACCAACTTGTTTGCAAGGTTTTTATAAGTAACATCCTTTTTTGTACATTTTGCTTTTAATAAAATCTTGCCTCCCACACTGTTTCCACATCTGTTGATCCTTCTGGGGGTGGGGGGTGTGGAGGCTGTTTGAGAACAGAGTCCCGACTGCTTGTGTGGGTTTTCAACTCCTCTCTTAACATCTGAGCTTGTTCTGGTTCCTAGTTGGACATTTCTCCCTTTATGCACCATAATCACGTCTGACCTCAGGCACTTTCCCAACTTTCTGATAATTCTAAATCCGATAGTTCCCTGTCTGCTTCACATAACCGATTCTCCATCAGTTTTAACGAGGCTACGGTAGAATTCAGTAATTCTCTCAGTTTTACCCTCATTAACAACAAAAATAAGGGTAAAACAGTCTGAGAGAATTACAGAATCCTACCGGAGCCCCGTTCTTTCTCAAATTAAAAGGTGGCAACTTTCATTTGAGGAACTAAATGATACTTTTTTAGATTGGGTAACTTAAGACCACCATATCCTGATGCATGCTCAACAATCCAGGTAGAAAAATCTAAAAAAAAGTTAAGTCTGGTCTCTGGGCATTCAAAAAAAACAAAACAAAGCAAAAATAAATCAATTAGAAATGTTTCGTCTTTCATCCGAAAGACTTCTTCAGTCTGAGGTGCTGAATACAGCACCTCAGACTGAATAAGTCTAAGGCTCAGGACAGGCTCAGGACAAGTGGTCGGTCATCTGCTTTGACTGGCTGGGTTTGAGAGGAACAGATACACATTGGCAGGTCAAGAATCACGTATTAAAATAGAAAAGATATCAAATGAAAACTATTTAATTTTAATAATTTGTTTAAGGAAATTAGGTAAATTTGACCTCTAATAGTCTAAGCATAAGGCAGCATAACAAGCCAACCCTAATTATAGGATTTATTAAAAAAGAAAGTATTGAGTCCAGTCTTAAAACTGGACAATGTGTCAGCCTTACGAACAGAAACTGGAAGTTGGTTCCACAAGAGAGGAGCTTGAAACCGAAATATCTTCCTCCCAATCTGCTTTTGGAAACTCTAGGGACCACGAGATAGCCTGGAGTCTGAGAGCAAATTGCACTGTTAGAAAAATATGGAACAATAAGATCTTGAATAGATAAAGCTAGGTTGTTGAGAGCTTTGTAGGTTAGAAGTAAGATTTTGAATTCTATTCTGGATTTGACAGGGAGCCAATGGAGAGAAGCTGAAACGATCTCTCCTTTCAACTAGCATTAAAACAAATCACTCCTGAAACTTTTCTACTTCTACAGCTGTGTTTCATTCATCTTCTTTTGAGTGCATACTTGTAGGGGCAGGGCAGACAACTCAGGACCCAAAGATCTCGGGCTCGATCCCAGTCATTGCACATCTGGTGGTGTCTCTGAGCAGGACACATTACAGTATCCCCAATTACTCCCCGGGTGCTTTCCACAGCTGCTCACTGCTCCACCTGGTGGTGGATGGGTTAAATGCAGAGTGCCAATTTTGCCATTGTATAGGAACATACAATGACAACAATACAGTATATACACATTATTAGTATTATTATTATTATACCTTCACCTCTCCAAGTTCTCTTCCACTTGTTCTCTGTTCTCACCACAGATAATGTCATCTGCAGGTATCATAGTCAATGGGGATTCCTGCCTGACCTAGGCTGCACAGAACACTGTAGGGAGCAGCCTTCCCACCACCTCGGACCTCTACACGTCACGATGCAAGGGGAGGGCCCCCCGCATCATGAAGGACTCACTTATCCTGCACACAGTCTGTTCCAGCCCCTCTCCTCAAGCAGGTGGCTGAGGAGCATTCAGAGCAGCTGCAGCTGTCAGACTGCTGAACTCGAGCTGCACTTGATTCAGCTTCATCATACTTTTTCAAACTTTATTTTTTATATATATTTGAGCTCTTTATTATTTATTTGGTAATTGTTAGGCTTCTTGATCTGGGACCTGAGTCCGAATTTCGTACCACAAACATGCAAATGTGAGCTGGTATGACAGTAAAAAAAAATATAAAAATCCTTGAACCTCATCTGTTCGGTTCATCACCAGAGCAAACAAGAAGGGGCTCAGAGCTGATCCTTGATGCACTCCCACCTCCACCTTGAAGCTATCTGTTACTCCTACAGAACATCTCACCACTGTCCTGCTGTCCTCATACATGTCCTGTACCAGTCTAACATACTTCTGTGTCACTCCAGATTTCTTCATGCGATACCAAAGCTCCTTTGTCAGCACCCTGTCATAATCATCAAGGGGGAAAAAAATCAAACATCAAACAGCTGCTCTTGTACCTGTGAAAAGCTTGGCAGTTCCAGTACAATTCCTGGACTATCTGGCTGGTTTGGAATCTGCAGAACCAATGTTCCTGCAGGTGGGGTGTACGGTACAGGCTGAGGAGGACACGGCGTATCGGAATCAGAAGAGGAAAGGTGCAAATCAGGAAGACGGCTGTTATTTGGCTTCTCGACTCTTTGCTTCCACGACTGCTCCACTTGCTCCCTCAGCTCTCGAGGAAGAGCTTCCAGGACGGAATGGTCCACCTTACAAACCATTCAGAAACACAATATGTTAAAAGATAGGAAGAGTTATTTTATTGCTCTTTCAAGAAAATTGGTCATCCGATAAATAATTTAAGCATAATTTAAAATGTATAAAAAGAAAAAGTCTCAAGAGGCATTTACTCCTGTCAGCTACAATATACACATAAAACAAAAAATGTAAATCATAAACGTGTGTTTCTGACCAGGCAGTTCCTTCCACGACGTACCTGTGAAGGAGAAGGAACCTCAATACTGAAGTTGAGACGCGCCCGAGAATGTTTTGGTGTTCTTCTGCAGTCTGGATAGTCTTTGCTTGTTCCTGGAACTGGCTCAGCTGGTGTGAAAGGAGGTGTCGAGGAGCCATCTGGAGGATCTGGGCGAGTGTCTGCAATATTTGCAACAGTTGTTAAAAAACTCATGTGACCATGATGGCAAAAACTGAACGCCGAAGACCAAACAGACCTTTGTTGTTGGATTCAGCACTCGGTCCTTGGCCCAACAACAAGTTTTTGATGGAGCGCGTTCCAGGACTCCGGTCGTCCTTTGAAACAGACTGACTTCCCTTAAGAAGCTGAACCTGAATGCCAACACCTCTCAAGTCCTTGACCTGCAGCTTCATGGCGTGAAACAGCTTTATGGCAGCGGAGGCAATCAGCTGACCACTGTCAGTGGACTGAGCGAGCAACACAGTCCTGTCGAAAAGTGAAAGAAATCAAAAATAAACTTTTCTCTCCGTTTGCCATTTAATAATCTAAAACAAACAGGATTTAAGTTGTTTTTTTGTTTTTTTTTAACCTGGTTAGATTATCACATACGCCATGGCCTCCATATTTAGCTGGCTCCAGAGGTGCTCCAACCTTGCGGACCATGACCTTAAGTGTGACTCTCCGACCACGCAGTCCAGCGTCTTGTAAACGTCGTTGCACCTCCATCGATAAATTGGTCAGAAAACTCTCGGCCTCATCGATCTGGTGGGTTTTAAAACAGGACGTTTAAAAAAAAAAAAAAAGAAAAGACAGATGCTACAAAACAGACGCATGAAAAAGATACATAGCAGATCTAACCGTGGTAAAGCGGATGTTGTAGTTCATCTCAGCAGAGACAGATTTTCTTTCCTTTCTAAAGCGGACGGGTCGGTCATCCAAACCCCTACAGAAGCGAAACAGAGTTTGTCCGGTACGGGGTCCAAACCTTTTTTGCAGCTGAGATAAAGACACTTGCTGGAGCTCCCCACATGACTTCACACCCACACCAGCAAGCTTTTTAGCCATAACATGTCCAACGCCTAGGAACATGAATAAAATAGTACTAAAATCAAATTTTTACTCATCTTAATGATAACAGACATGAACCAGTAGCCATGATGAGAATGCAGCATGATGTGTATACCTGGTAAACTGGTCACTGGTAGGTCCCTGATAAAATCATCCACTTCTTCAGACTTAAGGAAATACTGCCCATTGGGTTTGGCTTTACGAGTTGCCAGTCGAGCCAACAGTATGTTAGTCCCTGAACAGATCAAAGCTTGATGAGATACGACTGACACTGCCTTGGTGTATTTTACAGTGTGAGGCAAACACCGACTCACCCATTCCCACTGAAGCGCAACATCTTGTTTTCTCCTCAATGTTTGCTCTGATGGCTCTGGCTAAATCATCCGGGCTAACGCCGATCTCAGCACACAGACCAGAGGCATCTACCAGCGCTTCATCACAGCTGAGAGCCTCAATGTCGTGGGTGTAACTGCACAAAAAAAAAAAAAAAGAAGTTGCCAAGTAAATAGAAGGCAACATGCAGTATGCCGATGTCCCCTAACTGAATAGTGAATGTTTGTAGTTTCAGGTGTGTTTTTCTGAACTGGAATTAAACAGGGAATAGTAAACCATAATGTTTTTGGTGAGTTACACTGGATATAAGAGAGGTAGTTGTTTATTTTTTGCTTGTCCGAGGCAGCACCGAGTGACAATCCTGGTGAGTGGAAGGAGCAATTTTATCCACGATCAGGAACAAGAGCCACCACAGACACTTCAGGAAACATAAAATATAAAAACAAGAAAGCAGATTCCTTAAATGACAGAGGTGGCTGGTTTACACACACACGCACACACACCTATGTTTGTTTGTTTGTCTCTCCTTCCTGTCCTCTCAAACCCAGCCGGTCAAAGCAGATGGCTGCTCGTCCTGAGCCTGGCTCTGCTGGAGGTTTCTTCCTGTTTAAAAGGAAGTTTTTCCTTTCCACTGTTGCCTTTGTGCTTGCTCAGGATGGGAAACTGTGAGAAAGTCAAGATTCAATGCAATCTGCTGGTTTCCTTAGATAGAACTTTTACTAATTGACTTTTTATGTATGTGAATGTTTCTGTTAGGTGCCCTGAGACAACTTCTGTTGTGACTTGGTGCTATATAAATAAACTGAATTGAAATAAATAGGGGCAGTACGGTGGTGCAGTCAGTAGAGCTGCTGCCTCTCAGTGAGCAGGTTGCCAGTTTAAATCCCGGTCCAGGGGCCTTTCTGGGTTGAGTTTGCATGTTCTCTCCGTGCATACGTGGATTTTCTCCGGGTACTCCAGTTTCCTCCCACAGACCAAACACATGCATGTTAGACTGATTGGTAACTCTAAATTGTCCCTATGTGTGAGTGAGAGAGTGAATGGTTGTTTGTCTCTATATGTCCCTGTGATGGACTGGAGATGTGTCCAGTGTGTCCCCCTGCCTCTTGCACAGTGATGGCTGGACATGGGCACCAGTGACCCCCAAAACCCAAAAAGGAAGAAGTGGGTAAAGATAATGGATGGGTGGATGGATGGGTGAATGGATGGATGGATGAATGGATGGATGGAATTTTATCTTAAGTATTTTTTCCAACATACAAAACAAGCAGGTGCTGTAATTTATCAATACTGTGAAATATCACTGTAACTAAATGCTGCCATTTAAATCCATCTTGACCCTTTTGTTAAAAAGCTATGGTTAATTTAACTAAATTAACACTGTCACACTGCTTTTCTTTTATGCATGAGTCCAATGGGGCTTTTTCTAACAAGCTTTCCTCTATTTTACTCTTTGTGGTTGTTGGAGATACTGAACTCTTTTGAATATATTGCTTTTCATTAACTATTTAATAAAGACAAGTTCAAATAAACTGACAATTAATGTAAATAAATCTATTATCGAAATCCTTACAATATAGATAGCATTTCCCCATCACCATGCTGATTCCTGGATGTCAACTGCACTGGTTTATTTTTCTCTCAAACTTACGTCAATGACTCTAAACAGAATGTTTGAAATTCTGACTTCACTAAATATAAATAGTGTGCAACGATAAATCAACCGGCCTCAATTTCCTTTTGGGAGATTGGAGATCGGCTGATACTTACATGAGAAACTGATTTTTTACAGACTTTTTTTTTTGTAGGTTTAACAAGAATTGTCTAAGCTTCATTTATATTTCAGAATACTAATTTATGGCCAGTCTAAACAAGTTTGTATTGTTTCTTGGATATTGCTCAAGGGTGTGTTTTTCCACAAAATGATATTGGAAAATTAAAGGTGCATTGTGACCTTATAACACCTGACAGTGTTGCTTATAAACCAAAACCAGTTTTGTCCAAAATCGAAATCGGCATGTCAGGCTTTTTAGAAATCAGTGATCGGACAGACAACTGCAATCAGTGCACCCCTTATAAATACTCTGTCCTCATGAGTATTGTTTAATATTGTGGGAAAAAAAAAAAAAAACAAGAACCCATGCACTGTAAGCTCATGAACCTCATCACAAGCATTTCATTTATTCCTTTCAACAAATGAGACACAGCATCTTCTCCTATTTTGCTGAGCCTGACCTGACAGTGTTTGGAGCTCAGTCTTGCCTCACACTTTAAAAGCCTCTGCTTTGAAGCACAATGTAAATACAGTCTAGATTAACCACTCCATCATGTCGATCACTCTATTCCCTTCCCTTCGATAAAGTGGTGTAAACGTGAGCCTTATTTGTAGGATTTGGTTGTGCTTTTCAAATTATTCTAAGATTATTCGGGTCTGGTTTACCTTCGTTAAACTTATATTTGAGTTAAAAGCACCAGCTACAGACTGAGTGGTTTGTGTGCATGCAGTGATGCGTGGGTTTCTGCGTGCAAAGTTTGGAGAGGTAACCCAGAAATGTCAGCCTCTTTTGCACAATGCTGAAATGCATCCATACTCTATTTATTTTAAAAAGCACAAAACAGCCCTTTTTATATAAGGAAAGTGGGTTCCAAACTAAAACCCACCTTGCTTGCTGATTGCTCACAGGGTGGGTAATGGGTGATGAATGGTTCAGCGTAACGAATGATATCGGATTAAATGTAAAAATGTTTTATTTAACATCATCCTCTATATGGAAAAAGTCAAGTGGAAGCTTGTGTTTCAACTCAAACATGAATCGATGTGTTAATATTGTTTGAAAAAAATGTGTTTTAGGTAATGACACATCAATAAATGGATTGTAGTTTTTAACAAATACGTTCAAATGTTTTATTTTGCCCTCCAGGTTTGTTGTACAAGATATTGAAAGAAAAGAAGAGAAGCAAGAATGAAAATGATTTTAATTTAACGTTCAATGGACAACAAAACTCACAATTTAACATCAAAGTGCAGCTTATTACAAATGCGAGAAAGTAGGCTTCACTGTGTAAACACTGCCCATCGGCATTTAGACAAAAAAAAAAAAAAAAGGAGCATGAGTGTAGTGGAGGTATGAGTCTAATAATTTGTTCTCTCATATTTACTTTTTTTTTTTCAGATTGCAACTAAAGCGCTAGTAATTCTGGACACACAGCTGTTTCAGAAAAGCTGAGTTTTATATGATTTCTGGAAGACCTGAATGAAAGAGCAGGAAAAAGTGAAGGACAAGGTCACTTTCAGTGTGAAGCTATCTGACAGTAATTGTTCATCCTCAATTATATTCAGTTTTTGCTATAGAGACATAGTTTACTGTTATTTGTAACAAAGCCAAGGACAAGACTAATGTTATAAGCACATGTGAGTTTCTCACTAAATTTGGTATGCGTTAAAAAAAAAAAAATACTCAAGATAGCTACTCTGGAAGTGTTGGGAGTAATTTTCCAAAACCACTTTCAATACATTTTGACTGAATGCTTCTTTTTGTTTGCTCTCTTTTAACATTTGGCAGAAGTTCATCTTTATGCCAACACAAACTAAGTGTTGAACCCTAAACATAAAATCTACGCACCTGAAACACTTCTGCATTCAACAGTCTGCATGTTTCATTATCTCAAACACTGAATAGTATCTCCTTTTCCCTTCCAAACCAAGTTTTGTCTGCAGTGCTGGCTCTGTATTGTTTAGCACAGTTTGAGGCACATTAAATATTTACTCACGTGACCTTTCTAACCTCAGTCATTCTGTCTTGTGTGTCACACTGAACAGACCACGTGTTGCATGTTGATGTTAAAGCTGATAAAAACTGAAAAGTCAGACAAACTTAGCAGACAGAGAAGTCGAAAAGTTTAGGTTCACTGCACTAAAGAGGGCATTTCACAAATATCTCTTCCTCTGCCTTGTTTTCATATCACTATCAGATGCAAATCAGATGTTATAATTATAGCACATCAAACCAGGGTTCAGCGGAAGCGAATGCAGCTGGTTGACGATATGGTTTGATGTTATGGCTAGTCTGAAATTTGCATCAAACCCGTATATATCTGGGACATCTGCTTGTTTGCAGATGCATGTGTGTCGGTTTCTGTTTCAATGTATTGAGTTGTACAATAAATCGGTCAATTGTGTCAAAAATGTGTATAGAGGCAAAAACTTGAACTTAAGGCATGCTCAAACAAACACATAAAAAAGGACAACTAAGAAATGTCTACAGTATTGTATTTGGAGGTTCAGTAACCACCCTTGATGACACATCATCACTCATAAAGCATACACAGTCTTTTCTCACCTCACGCGCTTTAAGTGAGTCATGTTTGCTACATGAAACTCATTGACCAAAGGCTAAGCAGGATGAAGGAATTCAATTTGTCAAGCTTTCAGTACACACAATACACAGCTTAGACCAGAGGGTTTGATACGTGATGGCAACACGTATGAGAAGATGTTTCTGCTATTTTTTTTTTCACGCTCTTCTAATATACTTTTAGTGATCCAGAGGAGAATCACACGCAGCATTTTTTTCTACAGTTTTCTGTTGTCTAGTTTCAAGGTAACCCATTTATGACAAGAATGCTTACTGTGTGACACTGTGAAAAATGGTGCACCGTATGCAGCAGAATTGAGATTAAGTTATTATAAAGGATGTTTCCATTAGAGTTCAAGACCCAATTCATAATGTGCAAGTAAGTTTCCTTAAGATGGGAACAATGAACGTGTTTTTCCTTCTGGAGTCAGATTTAGCATGAATATTTAGCTTTTTTTCTTTGTTTTCTTCTGACAATTAAGGTTTCTAAAAGGTGTATTTAAGGCAGCAACTGTTGACATGAGTGTGAGAAGACACGTGTTCTTGTTGCTCTGACAGGAGGACATGGCAGTGTAAAAGATTCAAGCCCAACATGGACGTGCCTGCCAACCTATTAGCTCCAGTAAGGTTTAGTGGGAGCTAAATGTGCATGAGTTGGAAATGCGCTCACATTACATCAGCTTTAAAGGGTGATACACATGAAACTTGCATCACATTTCTTTTAAGGAGTGTGCTTTTAATTTATGCAGTCATAATGGTTTAAAACCACTCTGTCAAGGAACAAGAACTGCTATATGCTTAGTGTCATATTCCATGTCCATGTGTCTTCT
>JARVGQ010000915.1:0-13116 GCA_031762355.1 Hypsolebias martinsi | reverse complement strand
CCGGTAACCGGCCGAATCGGTATCCGGCCTTGCCGGTGTAACGGAACTCGGCCGTAAACCGGGGGTTACCTGTATATATATATGTATATAATTCTGAGATACAATTTTGAAATGTATATGAATAAATTTGGATCAATTTATCACTATTACTGGATATATGGGGGCCATAGCCCTGAATGCTTTCTGAATCAGAATCAGAATAAGCTTTATTATCATTGCATCAAGTTACAACAAGAACATGTACGTACATTTGTCAGAAAGATGGACGGAGTGCACAAAGCTGCCACTGTAAAAGTTCAGCCTTCTTATTCTTGTTCAAAATAATATTTTTGCTTAGATGAGAAAAGGAAAGAAAACATGAGAGACAGTTTAAAAATATGATCTCTCACACCTTGTCCTAGACAGGGCACGATTTGAGGCATTAAAAAAACCCACCACAGCATAGCACATAAATAGACGTAATACATGTACATATAGACTGGTGAAGACATTGAATGTTAAGGGAAGGTTGTAATATGGTCCAGAGCCCCCCCTCTCAGCCATTGTCCACATAAGAGGTGTTATTTATCATCAGCTCGGTTGAAGTTCTGTCACATGTCCATGGCCTTGGGGAAGGGAGAGGTGAGGAGTCAGACAAAGCATCTTTGTTTTTTTCCTAAACATGCCAGGAGGAGATGAGATAAGTCCTCCATCAAGGCCACAGTTTGAGTCAGGCGCAACTTGTGAATTGCTGTTTCTGCCTTTTAAAAGTCTCGCTGGTACAGTTCTCTGATGGAAACTCCAAACAGCCGAATTGATTCCATATGTCGAAAGTCGAGCTCACAGCTTTCTTCAAGATTATGCCCACCATTCATGTGTGCTGCCAGAGAGTTCACAGTCCTGATAACAGCCTGTTCCAGCTCCCTGATGCAGCTCCCCATTATTCAGTCTGAGTGCTGCCAAGCTTCAACACATCCACACAAATTTGTAGACAATCCAGATTTCACCAACCCAAACAGCAAAAAAAACATCATGAATCCAATTTGTTTCTGTCGAGGGTCCTCCTTACCCTGACTCCCATTGGGAGAAGTTGATCAATTTTGTTGAGAGACCAGCTGATCAAGTCCTTCATATTAAGAAGGCATGTAGGAAAAAAGAGGCTCTTTAAAGGTTCACAAAACAAAAGAGTGCAATCAGGGAAGCGGGGGTGGTGGGCACTGTGAGACATGTCTGACTTCACCGGAGCACAGAGAGAAGGAAAAAAAAAATAACGTCAAATGTAAAATAGAAAAGATTTGAAAATGCTGTTCTGGTTAAGCTCCTAAAATATGAAGAAGAGGTACAAGATAGCCACAGATCAGCAAGCTGCGTTTTGCCAGGCTCCTGTCAGCCCTACCTAAAAAACTGCCTTTTATAAGTGTATCCTCGCTACCTCCACTTTGGATTCTGCCTCTGCGATCGGTGTGGAGGCATGATTGACTCGATGGAGCTGTAATATGGCCTCTAAGTTAAAGCGGTGGGATCTTTGCCTGCGTAGCCCACAGCTGCAGCCTCGGGCCACAGTGATGCCGAGGCAGCAAGTGCAACAGGTGCATTGGGCAGGCCCTCGCTGGGCTATGGAGAGACAGCCCAGTCAGCTCTGAAGTCAGACATTTAGGCTTCAATTAAATCTGAAGTCACAGCAATAATTAGGATGGAGATGAAGTCAGATCTGGCGGATGATTTTAATTTTATTAGGAGTGAACTGCAGGCGGTGAGAGCAGAGCTTGATGGAAACACTGCAGCCCTTAGAGCAGAGTTTGACCAAGTCAAACTAAGTGTAACAGAGGTTGAAAATGGGCTGTCTTTAGGATCAGTTGAGGGAGAGGCTGTACGTGGGATCCATGGTGGAATTGAAAAATGAGGTGGATGGGCTGGGAAAAAGGCTTGAATCTGTGGCAGGTAATATGAAATGGAACAATATTAGGATTATTGGAGTTCCTGAATGGCCAGGCTCGTGCACTGCTACAGTGATATCCAAGATGCTAATGGAGGTGCTAAAGCTGGACAATTCACCACTGATCAACCACGTGTACCAGACGCCAGGCAGGAGAGACTCGGATGGTAAATCAAGAGCTATTGTGGCCAAGCTGCATTATTATCAAGATTGTGTGGAGATATTACAACAAGCATGCACTGGTGGCCCAATCTGGTTCAAAGAATCATCCATATTCATCGCAGCTGATTACATACCAATCGTGGCAATGGCACAAGCGATGTTCATGGAGATGAGGCAACTCCTGCGGAACCAACCAGGTATCTGGTATGGACTTCTTTTTCCTGCATGGCTTTGCGTCATGCATGAAGGGATGGACAGTGTGTTTGTCAACTCAGACAAAGCAATGGAATGGGTTGGTGCTGTACTTTGGAGCACAGTCGTGGTTCAGGAGGATGAAGAGCAGCCGGCTGAGGACACAACCTTGTGCAGCCCCCATATTCAGTGTGAAGGTTTTGTAAATGTTACAGCTGACCCATACATTCTGTTGCCACTGGCAGAAAGTTCAGCACCCAGTTGCAGAGAGAGGTTTCGAGACCTAGTAAGTAAGCCCTGGATGGAGAGCAGCAGAAATAGCATCCTCTGTGGACCGGTTTGGTCTATAGGCAAATTGTAATGGGTTGTGGGAGGAATAGAGAATGGACTTGATGTTCTGCATGACCAGCCACTCGTAGCACTTCATGACAATGGTCAGTACTATGGGTCGATAGACATTGTAGCTAGACAGGAGGGGTTTATTTGGGACCAGTATTGATGTGGCTTTGAAACACATGGGAACAACAGTTTGGTTCAGGGAAATTCTGAAGATGTCTGCAAGGGCATCTTTGAGCACCTGCAGAGCTCAGCAGGATGGTGATGTGGTGATGTGATCAAAAAGTCACAGGACGAGGCCTTGTATGCATCCTTGTGGGGTCTGTAAACCAGGTCCTGTAATGGCCCTTATGCACTCTAAGGCCTAGTCCAGCCTGGACTGATCTACCCTGGGTTCTGAGTCTGGCCAGTGGGCAGTCTGGCCTGGTGCCAGCTCAATTTTTGGAATCTATAAACCTGGGGTTCAATTCCAGATATGCTGGTGCTGTAGATTTGATGTCAGCAGACTGGACATTGACTGGTTTGCTGGCCCACAGGGGTCACGTCACAGATGATTCATACTTCCAGCGACTGCTTCTTACCACCAGTTCCATTGGCTACTTGCTTCTGGATGGTTGTGAGAGAGCTTCTATTTTTCTTTAGAAAAAATGTCAATGCAAAAATAGCACCAGTTTTTGGGGCAGCTGTGGCTGAATGGTTAGAGCAGCCGTCCTCAAAAGGGAGAATTGGGGGTTCAATGCCACCAGCTGTCTCGTTGGCATCTCCCTAGGCAACACACCAAACCCCTCATTTTGTCTAATGTCTGTCCCATTGGTGTATGAATGTGATCTAAAGCACTGATTGTTCTTTGTAGAATCATTTGTTCAGATTAGCTTTGTAAAGTGATGTATGAATGTGTGTGTGGAGGTAAATGAGGGCACAATCTGTAAAGCACTGAGTATCTTGATTAGATAGAAAGGCGCTACATAAGTACAGTCCATTTACCATTCACTGGACATGACAAGGTGCAGTTATTGCTGAGCTGAGATTTGTGTTGTCTTGCTATGACAATCCCACCCACATTGAGGCTGATAGTAAACAAAACTCTTATCAGCGAAGACAGTGGCTGGGCCAACTGTGGCCGGTCCAGGCTGGACCAGGCTTTACACTGCACAAGATGCATATTTTATCTCCTCTGGTTGGGAAATTTACATGTGGATGAATTTTTGGTAATAAAACCTTTAAATCTACATGGTTGAAGTCTCCTACTGTGATGAGAAATCCATCAGACTGTGCTGTCTGTTATTCACTATTAGCTTGGTAAAGTTCACTGAATGCCTCACACCTCAAGCTGGTGTTAGCAGTTGGAGGGATGTAAGCAGCAGAAATCAAAATCAATGTGAACTCTCTTGTTAGGTAAAAGAGTCTGCATTTAATGATGATGAACTCCATCAGTGGCGATATTGTTAGCATTTCAGCACCAAGCATCACTGATGTAAACACATACACACCCCCAACATCAGTCTTGTCCTCTTTTGTAATAGCATGTTTGCACTGCTCAGATCTTAGGTGGTCTATGTGATGTATTTTGTTGTCCAGAGAGTGTACATTAGCAAAAATGAGATGGTAACCAGGTCTGTGGGGGTAGTCTGGATGCCTCCTTGCTTACTTGCGTTTGTTTCCTTGAACAACGCTTTTGGTTCCTGTGTCCTGGATGAGACACGGTGGACGAGTCCAACTGTGTGGTGACCCAGCAGAGAAGACCCGGGTTTTGTAGTTTTTCTCTGATGTTCTGGTCCAAGATGAGCTAATTGGTTTAATTCCTGATAGTCAGAAGGCAGTGGGGACGGTACTTCAAACTTGACCCCATTGTTCTCGTCATCAGCATTGTCAAGGTCATAAGTGAAAGACGCACGAGTGCAGAGAAATAAAAGTAATAAATAATGAACAATAAAATATATCTACATAACATTCCCTGGTACCTATTCTTAATATGAAATATAAATTAAAAGAAAATAAAAAAAATAAACAAATCAAATTGTGGCAAGAAAAGGGCTGCTGTCTCCATGTGCATGGCTTACAAGCCTCTTTCGGTCATTTTTAGGGGAGTAAATTTGTTTTTAAACTATTTTGATTAAAGAAAATCTGAGCTATCTGTGACTAAAAAAACTCAAAAACTGCTAAATCAATGTAAAATTCATATTTAAAAAATGTTGCCTGTTTTAATATACAGGTAAGTCATAAACAGCCATGTGCTTTTATGTTGTTCTACAGCATGTTGTCCAACCATACTGCATTTTTCTTTTTGTATTTTCCTTACCTGCACATTACATTTTTGGAATTATTTGGTAAGAGATTTACAAGCTTTTATTAACATGATTGCCTTTTAGGATAGATTGGTTTCTCCTTTCTATTCAAGACTAAAATATTTACATTTTCCCTTCCACTTAGTTAAATTTATCTTGCTTTAAGGTCACACAGAATTAAATAAATAATTTTATGATATCACTTAGGCACTTTACACACTAAGTTTTTAATACAGCTGAACAAAACAAATGTTTCAAGTCTAATCTTGTAATCTTTACCACTGAGAGCTCTCTGTATAGTTATAAATCACTGGAAGTCCTAAATCATACCTTTCCTTGAATTCACCTTTTCAGTTATGAATGAACTCTCTAGATAATTTACTTGCATTTATTCTATTTCCTCAAAATAACATCTGTCCTTTTAGCTCCTGCAATTAATCATGCTTCTTTTGCGTAATCTGTCCTCTTCATCATGTCCTCACGTCACTGCTGTTAGAAATCACTTTATGTTTGAGTTAACTTACTAATATCTTCCATCTGACAAACTGTTGGTTGTTTCAGCTGTTCCTTTTCTGTAGTTTTTTTTTTTGTTTGTTTCATTTTTCTATCTGATTTTGTATTTTATTTATTTATTTACTTATTTTATTTTTTGTTTGCATGCTAGTCTCACAAGCGACTTTCCAAAGTAAGCATTCCTCTTTTCTTTTCTGTCCATCTGTTTTGTGCACTCTCCAGCACCTATGGTCTTGTGAGCCTCTGTGTTGAAATGCCCCAATCCCATTTGAGAAGTTTTACCCTGAACCCAATATTTTCCCTGTGCTCACTACAAATGCTGCAAGTCAGCCCTAAAAACCCTTTAAGAACAAATGTTTCCTTTTCATCGATTTCATACTGCTCTTTTCTTTCTTTCCTCAGAGATTGTGATTTATTAAACTAACTCCCTAATAGTCCACAAAAAAAAATCTCCTTTCAGATGTAGGTGAAGAGAAATAAAACATAATTTAAAAAGCATTTCTGAACTGATCCAGTAGATGGATTATGCTGAAGTTTTTTGTCAAATATTCAAAAAAAAATTTTTATATATATACTGTATGTATATACTGTACTTTGTATATTTGTCAACAAAATAGGATGGTGGCTCAGTTTGTAGAGCTGTTGCCTCTCGGTGAGAAGGTAAAAAATCCCGGTTCCGAGGTTCAAATCCCGGGACCTTTCTGGGTGGAGTTTGCATGTTCTCTCCATGCATGCATAGGTTTTCTCCGGGTACACTGGTTTCCTCACACACACCAAAAACATGTATGTTAGGCTAATTGGTAACTCTAAATTGACTCAGGGTGTGAGTGAGAGAGTGAATGGTTGTTTGTCTCGTATGTCTCTATGTGTCTTTGTAATGGACTGGAGACCTGTCCATGTGTTTCCTGCCTCTCGCATTGAGTAATGGCTGGACATGAGCAGTTGAGCAACAGTGACCCCCATGACTCGAAAAGGAATAAGTGGGTAAAGATAAGGGATGGATGTCAACACAATTTCTAAAAAAAAAAAAAAAAAAAAGGAACGCCTCAAATTTTTGTCCAAGAAACATTTTGTCTTTCATAAACACTTCATCAGTCTGAGGCCTGCCCACAAGATCTGTCCTATTAAATAGCACCTTGTTGTGTTTTAAGCCAGCCTGCTGTGGCGTTCCCAGAAACTGGCTTTTCACATCCAAAAGGGGGAACCATTAGTCTAAACAATCGATCATCAGAGCATAACAATTAAATGTTACAGACAAAATGGCCGCTTGCTACTCACCGAAACAGCCTGACGACAATCCATCCAAATGGTTCAAAAATAGTAGTTTAGCTCAATCATCTAGGTAGATAAATCACACAAAAAATAGTTAAATCACTTCATCTGGACATTTTCTTTTTGGAAGAAACAAGACCCAAATTTGTCCAAAATACTCTTCTATCAGTTTCTCTTCTGTTCTATGCCAGCAGAATTGTGCACCTTGTGTTCTACCATGTTAATCTGTTATAACAAAACTATGTGCTACTCTACCATACATATTAATATTACCATGAAACATGTTAGAAACACAACAGAAAAGATCACAGAATGTATCTTTGCCTGAGGATCTTTTTTGTTGCATCACAGTAGAAAATATCCTTTTTTTCACCTTAAATCCAAAATCCCACTCTCACAATTGTGTAAAGCAGGGGTCCCCATATATTTTTTTGTTTTAATTATGACATCTATGATTATTATTTTGTGGTTTATTTAATATAATTTATTATTTATTTAATACAACTCCTTAACAATGCAGTTAGCCACTATAGACATGCTCTCAGTGCAGCCTTCAATAATAGTTTCTGATCTTCGTATTAATTGTTCTTTTCAAAAACCTTCAAAGTTCTGTCTTTTAATGAAGGGTGCTTGGTCTCCATGTGGTGAAGTGGTCCTGAAGGCTTCAGGGCTTCATTGGATCGCTGGTCTCAGAGTATGGAACTCACTTGTTGTGATGAAGCCATAATTTAAGTTGGACTCTTTGTATTTTCTTTTATTTGCAACTTAGTTTTTAGTGGCTTCAGCTGTTTTATCATGCATTATTTTCTCTTTTTCAAAGAAGCTTTTCAATTATGTTTGTTTTGAGCTCATTTTTGCTGAAGTAAGTTCGAAAGTTTACAGGTGCCTGAAAAAAAAAACTGTGACGGAGTCAAGCAAGTGCAAAAATTATGCAGACAGAAAGGATTCTTTTTTTTTTTTAAAGTATCATACAGACTAATGGAAAGATAAATAAATAAATAAATATAAAACTTTTTATTCTTTCTAAACTGCCTGGTAACAAATGATCCAAGGCCAAATACTGGTCCCTGACCCAGTGGTTGGGGACCCCTGGTGTAAAGGACTGCTTTATAATATTGTCTCACATCTTGCACCTTTACCCTCCATCTGTTTTTTAATTAAATAATGTATATAAATGCAATCAGGATCAATGAATGATTAAATAATTTATTTAAATGTTATCAGGATCAGTGGATGATTAAATAATTTATATAAATGTTATTAGGATCAGTGGATGATTAAATAATTTATATTAATGTTATTAGGATCAGTGGATGCTGACTCATTTGTTACAAATGGTCATTTGACAGTACCACCTGCAAGAGTTACTGTAGTACCATACTGAAAACAATAGATTGTTTGAAGAGAGAGTTTATTTTGCATTTTTGAACAAGTATATACTTTTTGGTGATATTTTGTACATCTTATTTCTGAGAAAGAACTTAATTCAATGACAAGCTAACCGCTGACAGGGCTAGGACCAAAGTGGCTTTTGGGATTTCTTAACGTTATTCCTATCTCATAATTTTTAAGTGTTGTTCACCATACACTTTTACATCTCCATCAGTTTTACAGAAAAAATTCAAGGACATTATCTGGTCATTTTTGCAGGGACATTCTACAAAATAGTTATAAACTCTTATTACCTTATTAGCCATGCCATCAGTCACAGAGAACAAGTCTATAGAGGAAAGGGCAGATGTCTTGGTCCAGACTAGGCTAATGGTTAGATAAACAAAATGACCAAATCATCTCTTTAATGAGAGTTTGGTGAATAGAGCGCCCTCATTGTCAGTCTTTGCACCATCTGTTTCACATGTACACACACACATTGATTACATCATACCTTTCTTCTGTGCCATGGTCCAATCTGTCCTGCTGCAGTAAATCTCTCTGTGCACAGCAGTCACATGACCCAAAGAGCATGAGGTCATCCTAGCAACTTGAGCACGATCATCCTAACCCTAATGCAATCCAAATTGGAGTGCACCTAACTGAACCTGCAGGTCTGTGGCTCTCTGCAAGAACGGATTCATGATGACAGCAGTGTCAGGGCGGCAGTGAAAATCAATCGGGCTTCTCATGTAACGCAGCAGCTCGATGAGGAGTCCAATTCGGTCAAGCACTGACTTTTTCAACATCCTCTTACTGACAAAATCTCTCTTGTATCGTGTAGGATAGAGTTTTATCTGCCACAAATTGTTTGGATCTCAGCTCTTTTTCGTTCTCATTTTCCATTTCTGTGTGTCCATGTCACTCGCGGCTTTGATTAACTCTGTGTTTTCTTTCATTTCCTTTCAGTATGACAGACTTAACCTAATTAAAGTAAGCAGTTCTTCTTTTTTCACCTGACATTTTGACGACCCCTGCTGACCCCCTTAATCCGCTAACCCTCTTTTTCCTTTGTAGTGTTGCTGTCTGAATATATATTCCCTTTAATGGAACCAACTCCTTCCTGTTGAGCTTAGCATTTCCTAAATTAATAAAAACGATTGAGCTTAATTGTGCTACTGTTTCATGTTAAATACCCTAACATTGTTGCTTTTCCTTTTACAACTTGTCTTCTCTCAAATTTTTTTTTGTAAGAAAGCATTAAAATAATTTATATAGCTGGCCTGTTTCACCTGATTTTGTCTTTGCAAAATTGTAAGTGCATATGTAGTTAAAGGCCTTTAACAAGCGCATGTAACCCGCTGCCTTTCATCTTAGAGTTTCAGACTAACAGCTTCCGTTCAGAAATGGTTGTGTTGTAGCCATCAAATATTAGCCCAACAGCTATAAAAATGACAGATTTAGATGTTGATTGGCTGTGGCATCCATCTTGAATTTACTTTGTTCCAAACATTAATCAGTTGCAGATGTATATCTAATAAATTTTAACATTTTGCACAAAGATCTTGTGCAATGAGTAGCTCTTGGACTATGTAGTGTGAATGACTCAACCACGGAAAACTTTAGCACTGTACCATTAAAATTGCCTGGACTTTAAATAATCTTTTGGGTATTTCTATGAAGCCATCGTGAATTGGGTTGGCTCCAAATGTCAATCATTAGTAGACATACATTAAAAGATTCCTTTCAGCACGATTCATTAAAATGTCTCCACTGGTCATGAGATATTTCTGTAACAAACACACCTCCTAGGGGCAAAGGCAGGCGATAATACTGACGCAATAAATTGTAAACTAAATTTTGTAAATAACATTTTTGGGTTTGGTCTTTGTCTTTTACTCATTCTCTGCTGCTCCTCTTTAAAATATCCCACCTCCACACAGCCGTATAGCACCAAACTCTCCTCTCTTGAAACTGTGATGTCAAAAACCACCCACTCTTGTTAGTAGCGGTCACACAGAGTCAAACCTAGAGGAGCTAACATTGATGCAAACCTCATCCAGAGAGTGACCCTCACAGTAATTCAACTCTCACGTCTCTGCCACCTTCAGAACAGATTAGCCCACATTAGCTTGGCTGTCGTCACAGGAAGGCCTTGGGCCTGCAGCTGCGTCACACAGCAGATAACCATCAAGCCGTGCTGAACATCATCCTCATTGTGCTCATGCTACAAAACATCCCACCCTAGTTTACCACTGAAATATTCCTAGCTAAGATTTTTTTTTTTTCATTTTTTTAGCAAATATTAGCATGTTCTGTTTTCCAGTTTTTTATCACTTCACCTCCTTTCTCCTCCCTGTAGTTCCATGTTTCACCCTCTGAATGATGTTCTGAATGTCTGAATGTTTCCTCACTGCTGGGACTTTACTAACACTGGAAAGCTTTATTATGTGACTGGAATATATTGTGTCAAAACACTTATAAACTGAATCTCTGCTGCCCTCTGCTGTTAAAAAATCGGCAGTGACTTGAGTGTGTGCAAAATGATGTCTTTGAATTTCCAAGTGTTTTCTGGACATTGTTGCATATAAAGCTATTCAGAGTCATTATGAATGTTACAATTTATTTATGAGCACAGGCGGTTGAATTCTTTTTGTTCTAAACTGTGATTTACAGAAAAATGATCAGATTTTTCACAAAAAATGTGCATGTTTTATCTCTGTATTGAATCACAACATAGTTCTATTTTCATGCTAAATACACTTTTGAGGAAGTTCCTTCATTAATAAAACTGTGAAAATCGTTTTGTTTGACAGTCCCTTTGCTTAATTCGGTTTTGGAAGTCCACATGTATGTCAGAAAAATTTGGGTCTTTTAATGATGTATTCCATCACTGACACAACAGCATAATGCTACGACCACCATGTCTGACAGTTAGACCAGAGTCCTTGGATTTGATAGGCTAAACTAGCTGTTCCGAATAATGTGGCTGAATAACTCAATCTTTGTGTCATCGGACCATAAATTTTTGATGTACTTTACTCAAAGTGGCATTTAGCTCGTCCACATGGGCAGCTGCAGATTTCAGTCATTTTTAGTCGCATTTGGAGTCATGACTTCTTTCTTGGTCAGCACTCTCTCAGCCTGTGGTGAAAACTGGCTTAAGACGGAGACACTGAGGACACTTTTCTAATCTGTAAGAATATTTTTAACTGTTTGTGCATTAGGGAAAATTCACAAAATATTGACATTTGTGCACCAGTTCCTGTTAAAATCAAAAAAACGTTCAATGCAGAAAAACCAGTTCTTGTTGTATATGAAAACGTCTGACTGCAGCTGCAAATAAACTGGAATAAATTTTGTTTTGGGTAAACTGCATCACCTTGAGACTTAAAAGTGACAAGTACCTAAGTTTCTGTTGATTCTGTCAGTGTACAGTTCCATTTGATATATCTGCTGCAACAGATAGAAGGAATAATATGTGCGTCTAACTTTTTGTTAGTGTGAACACAAAGGTGTGTCTAAATGTTTCGCCTTTCTCTCTTTCCACAGAAGAGCCAAAGCTGGTACAACGTAAGTCACCCCAAATTTTTATCTACACTTTTTATATGTGTGTTTACCATTTAAACTATGTGTATGTGTATTGGTGTCAGGTATTTGTGTTGTGCATGTGACTCCTGGGTGTGTCCTTCCCTTGCTGAAGAATGGTTATCTTTGATTTATTGGAACATCAAGCCACCTGTTTAGTTACCAGTGTAACTGTGCTGAACTGGGCTTGGTATTAATCCAGCTCAGTCCAAATAAATGTCAACCTGTCGGGTCGTCTGTTCTTATTAATATGGTTGGTACTTTGCGTTGTGTTTGATGGTGACCAGAAGATGAGTGTAGAACTGAATGCTATTTAATCTGCATGGAACAAAATATGTATACTGGTCAGAACCATGGGCTCATCACAGTGGGTACATGACCTTAGTAGTCTAATATAATGGTATATGAATCTCATTACTGGCCTGAATGACCTAAATATATCATAGTTGGTCCGTGATTATATAATGCGGGGGGTTCCCAAACTTTTCCATGTCATGGCCCCTCAAACAGCATTAGCTTCTGGCTGAGGCCCCTCTCACAACCTCACAAATTCTACAAAATACTGTATGTAAAGAAACAAACTTTTAGAATGTTTTAACTTTTATTCACTATATTCAGATAATTATTACAGCTACTGTGCATAAAAATGTCATTAATTAACATGTTTTAAACACTGTATTATACTCCCACTCAAGTGGCGCTGAAGTTTGTTTAGAAGGTTTTAAACACTCGTTTGCAAGAGTCTCCAGACAGAGGACACATTTTGTGCAAGCAGGGCCATTTTTCGTTATGACTGTAAAGCCGTACTTAATGTATGCTTCCTCATATACCTTTGAATTTTAGCAGGCCATGAGTTCATTGTTTGTTTGTTTTTTGCAGAAGGTTCCACCACAGCAGGGCTGCTGGTCAGTTCCTTCAGTCTTTTTAGAAACTTCTTCATTTTGTCCTTGCTGTGCTAGCTTGCAGAGTAAAGCAGCTTGATACATTTGACTGGCAGCCAATCAGTAAGATGGGCCTGGTGAAAAATATTTAATTATATTATTAAAAATTATATTTAAAATAGTTATTGAAAAATAGATTTGATTGTTTTTATTTATTTATTTTTTATTCATTACATTTCAATAAAAAAAGACAATTACAAAACAAAGACAAATAAAAAAAAACTACCTATAAAATGAAAGGTAGCAGAAGAAGAATAAAGTCTTATCATTTCTGCCCCTTCTTAACAAAATCAATTCAAACAATCAAGTCAATCAACAAACATCCATGAATATACAACAAAATACATAACATATCACAATTTTCATTTGTGGTTCACTAGACATTAACCAACTTACGGTATATGTATCTTCTCAACAATATATTCTTAGTCTTTTTCTCAAATAAAAATGGTGACTTCTCTTTTTTAACATCATTATCCAAACTATTCCACAAACTATTCCATAAACATATCCCATGTATTACAGTAATAAATATATACAT
>JARVGQ010000872.1:6950-21870 GCA_031762355.1 Hypsolebias martinsi | reverse complement strand
ACGAAACGTTTCTACAATTTTTTTGCTTTGTTTTGTTTTTTGAATGTCCAGAGGACCAGACTTAGCTTTTTTAGATGGGTATGATAGTTGCAGTCAGTTATGGACCTTAGCGCACCATGGTAGACAACATCCAACATCTGCAGGGTGCTTGTAGGTACGTTCATGTAACTAATACTACTGTAGTATATGGAGGGAAAGAAAGTTGCAGTCACAAGGCGTTCCCTAGCATTCAGAGTTAAACAGGATCTATTTCTGAAAAAGAACCCAAGTTTTTCTTGCAGTTTCTTTACCAAATTTTCAACATGGGGTTTAAAAGATAGATGCGAAACGACCAAAATACCCAAGTATTTGTAAGACTCGACAAACTCAATAGGAACACCATTCAAAGATAAAATAGAAGGAAGGACTGCTGGAACTGATTTCCTGATTGAAAACATCATCCCTTTGTTTTTGTCAGCATTTAGTACAAGTTTGAGACGGAAGAAATCTGACTGGATGATGTCAAAAGCAGATTGCACAAGCTGGAAAGCCTTAGCAGCTGATTTAGCTCGACAGTAAACAACGGTATTGTCAGCTTAGAAATGTAAGAATGCATCAGGGATGTTCTGACCTACATTACCAATGTAGATTGTGAAGCGTGTAGGTCCTAAGACTGAACCTTGTGGTACACCATTGTTAACATTTAGATAACTGGAAGATGTACCATTATGTTGAACACATTGCCTCTAATCTGATAGTTAGAGAACCAAACAATGGTATGATCTGAGAAACCGACTTCAGAGAGCTTATGACATAAGATGTCGTGGTCCACAGTGTCAAGAGCTTTAGACCGTTCACATGACAATTACATGACTGCCTGCCTTCCATGGAATCCTGCAATAAATATATTTCAATAAAATCACCTGCCTATTATTTTTCTTTCCATTATTTGTGACTTCAAAGATGTTTCGCACACAACAAAAATTATATTCTGATTAAAGTCACCACAGCAATTTGGTCAAGAATATAAGGCGGAGTGTGCATTTACGTGACATAATGTTTTTATGTTACTAGTGCTTAGTGTATATTTAATTGATGTTTTTCTTAGTTCATATCTTAGATCTTATTGCTGTTTTTCTTTTACATTTTATTGTTGGATGTAACTGGGACCCTGTGTACATAATTTTGATCCACCACATGTACCACATGGGGTGCAAATGACAAATAAAGAATCTTGAATACTTGAATATGAGAAGTTATAGTTTATTCAGCATTGTAGCACCTAATACTGTATTTAGGTGTGGAAATATTGTCATCTTAGGAAAAAAAAAAAAAAAGTCCATCATTCCCGTTTCTTCACAGGCATAGTTTTGATCTTGGACGGTAAAATTACTCATTTAGTTTGTTTTATTTGCAGGGATTTCTTTAGGTGATAACAGCCTCTGACAGTAAATGTGTTTTTGGATCTCTTTCCAACTAGATTAAGATTTTTTACTCCTTATCGACACCTATGAACTTAAACAGAGCAGTCTTACTCTTTGATTGTTTTTTTCTATCCCACAGGACTTTAATACATCTTTAATTAATCTCAACTCTTTATCGCTATTGTTTAGCCAACTACAGATGAATATCTGACTTTCCTTTTATATTTATCATCTTTGAAAATGTCTTTAAACACTTAATTGACCATTTGCGAAACTAAAAAAAAATAACTTATGGTATAAATATATAGTTTCCACCCATAAGCTTGTCTTTAGGCTGAATTTTTTTTTTTTTTTTTTT
The DNA here is from genome assembly GCA_031762355.1 of Hypsolebias martinsi. Classification (NCBI taxonomy): domain Eukaryota; kingdom Metazoa; phylum Chordata; class Actinopteri; order Cyprinodontiformes; family Rivulidae; genus Hypsolebias; species Hypsolebias martinsi. Next base: position 20,109 of record JARVGQ010000872.1, on the reverse strand, counting down.
TTTGTAGTTTTACAACTGACAACCGACCACATTATTTTAATACAAAACCTTTAAGAAATATTTGCAATCAAGGCACTGCTTGGAACTGGTTTCCTTATTGTAGATTACACTTTGTGCATGTAAAGCTTGGTTCATCCACATGTTCTAGATTTTGCTATGGTGTTCCACAGGGCTATGGACTCGGACTAATGCTGTTCTCTCTAGACATGCTACATTTTGCAAATTTGTTTAGGACAGTTTGGCAATATTCCCAATGCTTTGCTGATGATACTCAGTTTTTCTTATAACTAAAGCTAAAGAAACCAAACGAGAAGCATTTTTAAGATAAGAATAATAATAAGATAATTTTTAAAATGTTTCAGAAGCAAAAAGCCTGGTTGATATTTGTTTACTTTTTCCTCATGAAATTTTAGAAAATGACTATTGAATAAAAAAAGTACTTTTACTGAATGTTATTTAGTTTTTAACAGGATTTGTCTTTCACTTCTCATAAAAAATTTAACTTATTTTTTTCTCCAAAAATTATATAGTTTCCTTTTTTTTAAATTCATGTATAGTCTAGATCAGGGGTCTGCAACCTGCGGCTCTGGAGCCACATGCGGCTCTTTGGTCGCTCTGCAGCAGCTCTTTCAAGCTTTGACCAAAAACTGAAATAAAACTGAATTTTATTGGTTGTTATAACAACAACTAATAGGCCTAGTTTTAACAGTTTTACTGTTATTTATTTTGTAAATATGTGGATACTAGAAACATTACAAGGAGTAAAACATACTCACTTTACACTTTGTTTCTTCAAAGTAGGATACATAATTTTTCTACAATAAAAAAAATCACATAAGAATGCATAGTTTATGGTTTTTGTTTTTTAGAAACTGGGCAAAAATGATATTATTTTTTCCTTCTTTACAAGAATCTCATCTGTTATTTTGTCTTAGAATGTAAAAATATGAATAAATGTTAAAAATCATTAGATTTTTTTTTGTTTTATAAAATCACCCCAATGTCCAGAAAAGCACCCTCCAACTCCACTTCAAAGTGGTCTGTGGGCCACCAGTTGAGAATCCCAGCTTTAGCAGGTATTGTGGCTCCGGACTACTTTAATTTAGTGAACAAAGGGGCAGAAATAGCTCTTTTGATCATAAAGGTTGCAGACCCCTGATCTAGATCATTTGTTTCCAAAGTTGGAGTCATCAACCTCTGTGGGTTGTAAAACACAATGAAGAAGTTTTTAGAAGATATACAAAAATCACAACTTAGTACAAACTGTGTAACTATTGCAATATTTAGCTTTAACTGCAGCAAAGCGAGTAATACAGTAGTTGTAGTAATAGATAAAAAACACATACTTGTTGAAGGAAATTTGAAATAAATGGAGTTTTTGCAACATTTTGTTTTACTTCAAGCAGCCAATAATCTCTGTCTTGTAAATTGGTTATTAAAAAAAGGCTGTGCAAAGTTTGGTTTCCTCAGTAGGTTCAATAGATACTTTCCTCAAAAGTCATAAGAAGAAATCATGGTTTTCTATCATTTATTTCAAGTTGTTTTAATTTTCAAGAGCCACCTCTTGCCCATGGGCTCAATTTGATCAAGACCACATGTGACCCAAAGTTAGAGTTGTGAAAGATGAAGTGAGGTGTCTTGAGATGATTTACAAAAACAAAATGTAATGTAAATAAAAATAATGTTATTGGCACACTTTGTCATAATTATTTAAAAAAAAATGTACAAATAGCTCTCATAAGTAGTGAAAATGTGTTGTCTTTGTATTCTGGGCTTTTTTTTTTTTTTTGGTTGCAATATTTGTATTCAACCAACAATACCTGGGGTTAAAGCCTTTGCTGCTGTTATTTTGTGGATCTAAAGCCTGTGTCTCAATGAAATGCCTCTGTTGGCAACAACATTCCCCAGAGGGTTTCTGAAATGTCTTGATACATTATCAAGGGGTCCCTAAATGCATTACTCTTATGTCTTTATCATTATGTTCACAAAGATTTGTGTAACAGCTTTACTCTTAAAATAGTCACAGGGCCATTGTAAATGGCTGGAACTAGTCAATTTATTTTTCACGAGTCGGAACAAGAGGTTTGAGACATCTTTGGGAGGATCCCGCGATCCATGAAAGCAAATTGTGACATATTTGAAACAAACATAGAGAGGGAATTGAATTCACATTGGAATACTTAACACTTTGTGACTAAATGCAACAAAAAAAATTGCACTGCATTTGTAGGAATGTGCAAAAGTTGTGATTTTATGTAATACATAAGCAAATGTGTCATAAGTACCAAATCAGTGTTGAACCAAATTAAAATTTACCTATTTTCTTGTGATGCTGTCACTCAATCGCCAACAGTTGCAACCCCATGGGATAAAAGCTTAAAGCTACTCAACAGTAGTTTTGATCATGCGGTGTGACAGAACATGACTGAAGAATCGGAGAACAATGAACTGCATGAACCTGAATTAGTGGCAAGTATTGCCTAAACCCTCATCCTAGATTATTACTTGCAGCAGTAATATTTGCTGTAAAAGCCTACTTTGCACAGTCACATAATAGAAACTCCCCTCTTGTTCAATTCTATTTATCATTGAAGCGCCCCTCTCAAAAAAGTGACATCCGGGGCTATGGCTCACCATGTGCAGTCACCTGGTTAAAACAGGAGGAAATTAATGACCAAGCTTTTCCTCCTCAGGTATTTCTGCAGCGACAAAAGGGAGACACAGGTTAGCTGGGTGACGGACATCATCGCTACGAAGGTAAGCCGAAGTGCAGCCGAAAAGTTGGAACAGGAGTGAGTAGCTCTCATGTAAAAGCTTAATGAAGCAGTTAAGTGTTTCAGCACTGAAGCACACCACGACTTTTGGACACGAAAAGATTTATGTGTTGTCTTTTAGGAAGCCCCTGCTGTGGAGTTGCAAACTAAAATACCAGAAAATAGTCACTATTATGAAACAAATCATTTTTATTGCCAATATTTTTGAACAAAAAGAAGAAGAAATCATATTCCCTCCCCCAATCATCCATTTTCATTGTGCCGTTTGACAGATTAAATGCATAAAGAGGGAGAGAACTGTGAAGTTTTCGAGGTCACTCCACAATAACATAAATCACTTTATGTGGAAAAGCTGTGAAAATAAGGTCAAGGCGACTGTAACAATCACATTGTGGTACTTAGCCCCCAGATAGAGCGCTGTGTTGTCACTGTCAGCCGCTGACACAGCACATATGACATAAATAATGCAGGGCAAAGCAAACACGGGGAAAGCAGCTATGGATGTGTCATATTCTCAGATCGTCTTTTTTTTTTTCTTCCCTGCTCACATTTATTGCTGCTATGCCTTTTTTTGTTGTTGTTTTGTTTTGTATTTTAGAGTGGGGGTGAAACAGCACTGTCTTTTCTCATTAGCGAGAATGTGCGAGTGCCTTTTCGGCTCATTTTTATGTAAATAATTGAAGTGGAAACGTTTTACTTATCGTAAAAAGTGAGAGATCAAAGACGTCCCGGCTTTGTATTGGATCCTCAGCACATTTCATCAGTATTAGCTTCCATTATGGGAACCTATCAGCTGTAGCGGCATTGTTTATTACAGGTGCTTAGTGTAAAAGCCTTTTAGTGCTTTAGTTTGGGTTAGCGAGTAAAAAAAAAAAAAAGGGCAACATTGTCTGAGATTGATCTAAAGGAAAGGGTAATATTTGTTCTAAGTGTTTCAAGGTGTGTACAGTATTTCAGTGAACTTCTTTTTTCTCTCTGCTCTTTGTAGACACGCTTACCCTTTGCCATCAACTAAACCTATAGTCATCTAAAGCCAGCTAAAAATATTTGGATTCTCTCCCCAAATCCTCTAAATATCAGGAGTGTCAGCTTCCAACAGAGAGGCTTGTGGGAAGGACACAGGACTTCCATGAAGGGCATAGACAAAAGTGTAGAGCAGAAAGTACAGTGCTTCCTTGATTTTCTTTCTCTTACCTGTTGGCCATCATTGCGCTCCCACAGTTTCCATAGCAACTTGCAATAGAGGATATCACTCTGAGGCGAGGTGTAATGAGTAGTGGTGGTGGTGTTGAGGGTTGGGAGAAGTGTGTAAAGGTCCAAGGACAGGGCCAAGCGGCGATTAAATAAGGATTTGTTAAGGAGAGACATTTTTGTAAGTCTGGAAGTGGGCACAGTGAATTTTAAACAAGATGACGGCAAAGTGAAAGTCTACTAAGAGATGAGAATTTAGTTGGACTGCTGGCATGGAGCATGTATTTTGCCCTCTGACTCAGTTTTAAATGGATTTGTTTTTACCAAGATCACCAAAAATATTCTTATTAGGAAATATGAACACAATGTTTCATACAACTTGAGCTGTGACTGTGTGAATACGAGAAAATCCATAATAAATTCTAACTTGTGCATCTAATTATAATTAATAAAAATCATTGATATATTTTGTGTAGTTACATTCTGGAAAAAGAACTGTATGAAAATTTTGGACTGCAAATGTACTCTCTCACGTAGTTTTCTGAAATTCCTGTTTAGGATTATACTTATTGTCGAATGCCAAATCTCAACTTCAGTGTCGCAAAAAATGTCTATAATTTTGTGACAAAATTGTAGCAATCATGTCAATAACATTTTTTTCAAAAAGGTGCATATACTTTGACAGAAAGATGTGCTAATTTTTATACAACCATCAAAGGTGGACATGTTATTCAAGTTGATTCAATTAAAAAAAAAAAATCCTAAAGGGAAATTAAATGATGTAATTCATTATCCTCATTTCATTAAGATATGTTATAGATACTGACGTCTGTAGGCAGGAAGGCTCTCTTCTAAAGGTCCGTCCCACAATGGATCCAAAGAAACTGGCCACAGATGCTGTCTGATCCGTCCACCCAGATTATGGTATAGTGTTGATATAGTCATGGGGTAATGTTGGCATATTTATGGTATAGTGTTGGTATAGTTATGGTATTGTGTTGGTATATTTATGGGATAATGTTGGTATATGTATGGTATAGTGTTGGTATAGTTATGTGATAATGCTGGTATAGTTATGGTATAGTGTTGGTATAGTGTTGGTATAGTTATGGTATAGTGTTGGTATAGTTATGGTATAGTGTTGGTATAGTGTTGATATAGTTATGGTATAGTGTTGCTATAGTTATGGTATAGTGTTGGTATAGTGTTGATATAGTTAGGTTATAGTGTTAGTATAGTTAGGTTATAGTGTTAGTATAGTTATGGTATAGGGTTGGTATAGTTATGGTATAGTGTTAGTATAGTTAAGGCATAGTGTTGGTATAGTTATGGTATAGTGTTAAGTTATAGGGTTGGTATAGTTATGGTATAGTGTTGGTATAGTGTTAGTATAGCGTTGGTATAGTGTTAGTATAGCGTTGGTATAGTTATTGTATATTATTGGTACAGTTATGGAATAGTGTTGGTATAGTTGGTATAGTGTCTGTCCATAGAAACATTTGTAAACTTGTCCTGCCCAAAACTTTAACAAACCTTAATACACATTTGCATCATCAATAGACAGCGTTTTTTTTTTTTTTTTTTTGTTTTTTTTTTTTTTTTTTTTTTATCTTTCCATCACCCAGCTCTAACGTCAAGGTCACAAATTAAGGTCATAGGTTATACAAGGGGTTTGCTTGTCCAGGCTTTTGCTATATTGTTGTATAGTTTGTCAATGAGTGTATAATGTGCCATCTGTAGTACCATTGTTTATTCTTTTGTATCTCTTTAGTCCTTGACAATGAGTGTTTTCCTGCTAAATATGATTCTCATATTTTGTGTTTATTGCTATTTTACATTCAAGCACATGGTTTTATAATCACTGTTAAAATGTTACGAGAATAGTTTCCAAGGATAAGTGAATCTACACGAACTACACCTGTTGCCAACACTGACAAACCAAAACAGAACAAAACAGTTGTTCTTATATTTGTTGTTTGCTGTGTCTTCAGTTTGGTTCTGACTTCCATTCAAAAGGAACTTCAGATTTCAAAATCTCCAGAGAGAGAGCTGTGACTGAAAACAGCAGGAAGGTTCCACCGTACAATCATCAACACAACAAACAGGTGAGAAACTCAAAGACATTTTTTTTTCTTTTTTTTTTTCTATGTTTACTTAATATTGAATCCTCTTAAAGCTGCCTATTAATAGGTTTGTATCTACCAAATAATATTGATAAATTAGCTGACCATTTATGCTACAGAGTAGCTTGTAGAGTACATTTTCGGCCACTTTTTTCGTATTGAAAATGAATGGAGCTCTCCACATCTGTTGAGCACTTTGTATTGTTACTGCTCATGTAATTATTTTTCTGCTTCTTTCATATTCTGTCTGCTAATTTCAGCCTTCTTTTTATTTTTTTTTTCTAATTCTTTTGGCTATTCTTAGGGTGGGGGATAGTTGTTTTTTTTTTTTTTTTACCCTTTTTTTAGCCTTTTCAGCTACTTTTAGGAGTTTTTCAGCTAATTCCAGCCTTTTTGTCTACTACTTTTTGCTAATTGCCTTTTGTGATTCTTTTGAATAATTTCTATTTTTTATGTGCCTTTCAGCCTCTTTCTACTAATTTCAACTTTATAAAAGTCAACTACTTTTTTGCTCATTTCAGATTATTTATCTAATCAGCCTATTTCTGCTTATTTTGCTAATTTCTGCTACATTTCTGTTCTATTCATTTTTTCTACACATCTGCCATTTTTTATTGCTTTCCATTTTCATTTTCCTGATTCAGCAAACGTCAGCTGTTAATTTTAACTTGCATTAACAGTTTACCGATCAAACCTTTTCAGCCTAGTTTCAACTTCTTCAGCAGCTTTCAGCAACAATCATTCAGCAATAAACATTTGCACAGCAACTGAGCAGGAAATGCAAATTCTCAAGCTATTGTAAAAAAAAATTTGTCCTGTACCGCGTTGTCTAGCAACACTAAACTTTCAAATTATACACCTAAATGTGCGGTCGACTGGATTAGAATGCTTCGATTTTTGGCATTGCCATGAAATCAGTTTATCGCAGCACATCTCCTTATTGCAGGTTTTCCGACAACTGGGGGACAGAAGGGTTTCTCTTGGAGATGGTGATTCGAAGACTACCAAAGCCCCTGATCTCCCTTTTAAATCGCAAACTATGCCAAACAGCCAAAAGCCCAGTGACTTCCATAAAACCATAACTGTACCCAACAGCTCAAAGACCCTTGAGCCCCCCCAACGAAGATCCTCTACTGATGTTACCTTGCCACATCAGCTACCTTCCCCATCAATGTCCAGACACTTGCAGCCAATGCCACAACCCGTTTCATCTCAAAGCAGCAGTAAGACACTCAACAAAAGACCGTTTGTGGGTGGGGAGGCTCTTATACCCCCTAACTTAATGAATGAACTAAACTTGGTGCTGTCCAAGACTGGTCGAAAGAATGACTGACAGACCAACATATAAAGGAGAGAAATGTGTTTTCTCTTGAAAACAAAAGTCACAAACTGAAAGCTCGGAGGAACGTGCATTAGACATTGAATCATGGTGTCTTGCCTTTTTTTTTAGAACTCTTATAACCTAAGAGCTGCTTTTAAGCTCATGTTTTTTTTTTTTTTTAATGCCAAAGGATAAATGATGTAGAAAGCAGGTGTGTGATACAGTAGATGTCAGTATACCTGAGCTGGACATGACCCTGACCCAAGTACTAAAGGTTGTAGTTTACATGCCAATTTTTTTTTTCATTTTTAATCAAGAGACGTTAAGAAAAGCATGTTAGTATGTCAGACATTTATCAGAAATGTTCACTCTGCCTGCCTAGTGCTTTTTTGTTTCATGATTTATTTCTAAAGCTAGTTTATTAACATTGTATATAACATATTTGATTGCCTATGTTGTGACTTTTGCATTGGTTTTAAATACGCTGAGAAAATACTACAACAATAACAGAAAGAAGAAGAAATGGAAATGGTAGGTATTGATTTTCTGATGCATGGCTGTGACGCTGTTAGCTGATTAAAGGGGGCATGCTCATGTCTTAAGTAACTAAGTATTTACGTTTCAAAGGGATATTGAATCCAGCTGTGACACCTACCTAATATTTAACAGTAAAGCAATCGTAACTGTTACTGTATTTCAGGACACACACACAAAAAAAATAAATAAATAAACAGGTGAATGTCTTTTATAGCCAAAAGTATTTGACCAGGTAATGATGTGCTAAAATGAAGACTCTTTCTTTCTTCATTGGTTCTTTCCCATTGATTTAAATGGTGTATAGTAACAACAGAGTGGTGTTTGAAAGTTTGTAAACCCTTTAGAATTTTCTATATGTCTGCATAAATATGACCTAAAACATCATCAGATTTTCACACAAGTCCTAAAAGTACCGGTAGTTAAAGAGAACCCAGTTAAACAAATGAGACAAAAATAATTTACTTGATCATTTATTTATCGAGGGAAATTATCCATTATTACATTTTTTGAATGATAAAAGTATGTGAACCTCTAGGATTAACAGTTAATTTGAAGGTGAAATTAGAGTCTGGTGTTTTCGATCAATGTGATGATGATCAGGTGTGAGTGGGGCACCCTGTTTGGTTTAAAGAACAGGGATCTATCAAAGGCTGCTCTTCACAACATGTTTGTGGAAGTGGATCATGGCAGAAACAATAGTGATTTCTGAGGACCTCAGAAAAAAAGTGTTGTGGATGCTCATCAGGCTGGAAAAGGTTACAGAACATCTGTAAATAGTTTGGACTCCACAAATCCGCAGTCAGACAGTGTACAAATGGAGGAACGTCAAGACCATTGGTACCCTCCCCAGGAGTGGTAGACCAACAAAGATCACTCTAAGAGCAAGGTGTGGAATAGTCAGTGAGGTCACAAAGGGTAACTTCTAAGCAACTGAAGGCCTCTTTCACATTGACTAATGTTGATGTTCATGAATCCACCATGTTTGGAGAAAGGAAAACTCTGCATTCCTGGATCATTTCCCTCAATAAATACATGCCAAAGTATATATTTTTGTCTCATTTATTTAACTGTGTTCTCTTTTTCTATTTTTAGGACTTGTGTGAAAATCTGTGTATTGTTTAGGTCATATTTATGCAGATACTGTATATAGAAAAGTATAAAGGGTTCACAAATTTTCAAGCATGTGCTGCATCACTTTGACATCGATTTACACCTTATTAGGATTATTAAAGCTATAAATGCTTTATGTTTAAAGCTTTATTCAAAAAAAGGTTGCAGGCAATATTTATGTAAAAATAATTGCCAAGTTTTGCGACCCCTGAAGAAGGAACAGCCAAAAGAAATGAAAATAAATAATAAAATAATATAATTTAATGGACTTAAACATATGATAGTCACAAGGTATTTTTATACTTTTCATTGGATAAGTGTCCATTGAGGCAGAAATAGCTGCACCAATAATCAAATATTCAGATATAACTTTTGAGTACAATTTTACGACAAGAAAACTCATAAATTACTAATCATAGTTTAATAATACAGATGTAAACACCTAATAAACCAATATGATTCCGTTCCCACTAGATCACTTGCATTTAAGCACTATGAACATTTGTAGATGCAACGTTTGTTTTAGTATAAATAGTTATTTAGTTTAATTTAAAGAACTAAAGCTGAGCAACTAGCAACAACTTATGTTAACTGAACGTATAAAGATAAAGGAACGCACTTAATTTTTCCAAATGATAATCCTGCTTCACCGTATGAACTTTTTTTTTTTTTTTATAACAGTTTTATAAATGCTTGGTAAAGTGTTTAAAAAAACTCATGAGTAACTTATAAATATCTAATAAATCCTTTAGAACGAGGCACTTAGTGTAAAGTGGTACCAAGGCTTTGGCCCGACAGCGCTGTATTGTAACTTAACGGTACTAAAACTATTAGTTTTTTTAATATAATTCATAGGGGACCACTTTAACCTTTACACCGGCTGCCCCCAAAATAATTTTAATGTACTGTATGAATGTTTTTAAACACTGGAAAAATGTTTCCCATGGTGTTTTAGAGAACTATGGTTACTGCTTTCCATTTGGTGTACAGATATGTACACCTGTATGTTTTATTATAACATATTTTATGTTGAACGTTAACCTTTACTTTCTAATCATTTTAAAACGACGACTACTGCTAATGCAATAAATCAAATTAAAGCATAATAAAACATCTGTATTCGCCAAATGTGTGGTTATGTTACATAGCAAGTTGTGATTTTGTGAAATAATTAAAAAAAAGCACCAGTTTAAGTAGTTTAAATTGTCATTTTGTTGCATGTGGTGTTTTGTGCAGCATTTCTTCGTGCTAAGCAGAGGATCTGGTTATAAATTTAGAACAATTACTGTTTTCTAGTCTGCTGTTGGGTAGAAATCTGACTTTCAGGCATCTTGCACAATTTGACCCGAGATTCAAACCTTTTGGGGGCTCCCCTCGTACCCCCAGGTACCTGTTCAGGTTTTTTTTAAACATCGGATTCAACAACTCAGCCACTGCCCTCAACCATCTGAGCGCTGCTCAGTCCTCCCACTTTAATATTTTTTATCAACTTTTTCTCTTCGGCAGATCAAACGTTGTTCTGACATCAAACAGGAACTTTTCTTCTGTTTTACCTGAAACTGTGTTCAGCCGAATATCGATTTGACGCCTTTATTCGAGCGGCTCAAAGCGCTGATTTTAGTCTGAAGCCAAAAGGATATTTGTTCAGAAAGGTTAGAGCGTTCACTCCGTTATTTACTGTTCTTTATAATTTCACAGGGTTTTTTGTTTGTTTGATTTTCAATCTAACTAATTTTACTTGCTTTGTGCTAATCGAGCCTATTGTTTTTCAAAACGTTCAGCTTGTGTGCTATGACTTTGGTTTTTGAAATCTTTATACCTTTCAAAAATGAATTTAGATATAACTACATTATTTCCCCCAATAGAAATACATTGAAGTTTTTTTTTTAATATTCCTTTTGAAATCTGCTTCAGTTTATTTGCATTGTTTGTTTTTTATTCTGCTTTCAAATGTTATCTTCTGTACTCCTACTTGTAGCTAGCTTTTTGATACTTTTAGCTTTTGCATAGCCTTTACTTTTAGACTAACTAACCTTTCATTAGTTTTAGGTTGTAGTTACTTTGGGATACTTTTACCTTTTTTTTTTTTTTTTTTTTTTTTGGACTAGATGAATTACAACTCTGCTGCTTATAGCTAGCTTTTTTGATACTTTTAGCTTTAACATAGCCTATTACTACTTTCGGACTCTAGCCAACCATTCATGACTTTTAGCTTGTAGTTACTTTGGGATACTTTTACCTAGCATGTTGCAACTTTTCAATTTAGCTAGCATTTGCCACCATTAGCTTTTAGCTACCTTTTGCTAATTTTAGCTACCAAAATTGAAAAGTAGCAAAATTTTAACGTTTGCCACAATTAGCTTTTAGCTAGCCTTTTGCCACTTGTCACTTTGCTGCTTGTAGCTAGCTTTTGATACCTTTAGCTTGTACATAGCTTATTAGGCTACTACTTTTGTACTCTAGCTAGCCTTTCATTACATTTAGCTTGCATGACACTTACCTAGCGTTTTACTGTTTTTCACATTTAGCTAGCCTTCTGCTACTTTTAGCTACAACTCTGTTGCTTGTAACTAGCTTTTTGATACTTTTATCTTTTACATTTGGACACTAGCTAACCTTTCATTTCTTTTAGCTAGTTACTTTGGGATACTTTTACCTAGTGTTTGACTACTTTTCAGTTTAGCTAGCATTGCCACAATTAGCTTTTAGCTAGTGTCTTGCTGCTTTTAACATTTTGCAATTGCTCTGATTCCTTCAACCTGAATAACTTGGTTTCAACTTAAGCAAGCAACAAAGCCATTAGACGCTCAACATTTAGACATAAAGCAGTTTTTCTAGTTTCAGCAGTTTGCAGGAGGAGGACCTCGCTGAGCTTCAGATCTGCTGCCATTTGTTTCATTTCTGCCATCTTGCTCGGGTTTTGAATGCATTTTGAACACCTTTTGCTCGCGCTTCAATCCTGCATGTAGTCGATGTGTAGCACTAGTTACCTCAACTGAAAAGAACATTCCAAAAACTATTTCTGATTATGGTGTTTCACTCTGACCCTCTGCTGTGGTGCAAATTAAAAATCGTTTTTTTATTGCCAAAGGTTCTGACTTCAAATCTTTCTTTCTGTGCTTCCACTGAACTGTAGATCATGGGAGCAGTGACGCTGGTGAAGTGTCAGCGGAGTGTGCAACAGGAAAGAGTTTTTTCTCTTTCGTTCCTAAATTGACATTCATTTACTTTTTATAGCACAAAATGCAGCTACATGAAGATCTGCATTGCGAGATAATTACAGTTACTGAAGGAGTGAAGAAATGAAACTAATATAGGAATAAAAGAAGCCATAAAAGAAGCCTTACGTGATGATAGGCTTGCAGGGTTTTAAAAGTGCTAAACATAATTGTTGTTTACTGAAAATTACATACTTTGCTTTCAGGTTTGATTGGATTTTTTGTTTTTCTTTTGTCTGTTCAGCAGTGAAATCTCTAACTGTGGTTTATCTCTGTTTTAATAATTCATCTGCTCGCTGCACGTTGACAAAATACAGCAATTTATTTCATTTCCACCTGGTGATTCTGCCCTGCACACTCACACATTTTCTTATTTATCAGACAGATTACCCTCAGTAACTATATTGTAAAAAGTATTTGATTTAGGAGTCCTGCTCCTAAATCAAATGCTCCTAACTCCTAAAGGGATAGATTGAAAATGATGTTGTGAGGTCTAGTGGAGTGGTATGAGCTGTTGTAGGTAGCTGTAGCAAGCACTTCTTTAAAAGTCCTTCCAGCAGTCATCAGTCTGATCAGAATTAAAGTATTTTTATAAGTAAGTGCTATGTGCTGTCATCATTGTATGTTCCCATACAGTGGTGGAATTAGTGATGTGCATTTAGCCCATCGCACCTGGGATGCACTAGAGCTGTCATTTCTAACCCGCAGCTCGCCCCGACCTGGATTAGGGCCGGGCTGGTGTCTTTTTATTGCGTCAGCGGACGTGTGCAGCTGTCGATCTAAGTACAGGTAGTCTTCGACTTACAGCCCCCCCCGACTTACAGCATTTCGGACTTACAGCCTGCCTCCCCAGTGACGTCATCACACCTCCCATTGACTTTCAAT
>JARVGQ010000847.1:1265631-1276892 GCA_031762355.1 Hypsolebias martinsi | reverse complement strand
TCCACATCATTGCATTCAGTTTTTATTCACAATTTGTTTAGTGTCCCAACTTTTTTGGAATCCGGTTTGTAAATAGTTTATTTTTAGACATTTATTTTGTACATTTACAGCTGTTTGTCAATAAATGTGCCTGTGTGACAACTGGGACAAAGCTTTGACTCAGAAATATAGTTTTATCACTTTATGGAAAGAAAAATATATTGATATATATATTGTATATCGCGATTTATCATAAAAAAACTTTTTCCCATGATAATCTAAATTTAAGACCAGCACCTATATATGTTAATCGTGAATGTAGTATTCCTTACCACCTTGTGCATGTGCATACAGTATTGTTTTATTTTATTTTATTTTATTCAAAATTTGTGTATTCTACATCTTTTTTGATTATTTCATATTTTTGTTTTTGTTTTTTCTGTAAAATTAGAACTTGCTACTGGATGTCTCAAATTTCTCCCCTGGGATTAATAAAGTGTTTGTCTGTGTGTGTGCGTGTGTGTGTTGAAGTAACATTGCCCTTAATGTTCATGTTTTTGTGGTTTCTGTGTGTGTGTGTGTGTGTGTGTGCGCGCGTGCGTGCGTGCGTGTGTGTGTTGAAGTAACATTGTGCTTAATGCTCATCTATTTCAGTGGTTCCTGTCTATGTTTGGTGCTGATTAAAAGAAGAAGCTCCTCAAGACTGAAGGCCTGATGTGGACTAGCAGGACCCAGAACTTCTTATCATATAGTGGAAGAGAAGACCCTTGGACTAGTCTGGTGACAGACCAACTCAATATGGAGGAGACTGATATCAGGTTTTTGGTAACTGCAGTTCCTTTAAAGAGTGAGGAGGATAAACACCAACTTACTAGGAACCCAGATTTAAAGACTCACAAAGGCAGTTCCAGCTCTTCAAAGACCAGTGTTAATGAGGACAATGAAGACAGTGGTGAAATGACCAATCCTGACTCTCTGCTAAAGAACTCATCAGACTCTGAATCAGAACATGAAGACAGTATGAAAGACTGGATGGAGAGCAGGGCTCCTGAATCAGAAGTAAAAACTGTCAAAAAATATTTGAGATGCTCTGAGTGTGGTAACCAGTATGTCAGTAACCAGACTCTTCAAAGACACATGACAAGGAGTCATTCAGAAGTGAAGTCTTCAAGAAGTCTGCTTAATAAGAAATGTGCTGGAGTGAAGAAAAATGTAGAGTCATGCAGGAAAGTCCAGGCAAGGCCAAAATCAATAAGCTGTGAAGACTGCGATAAAAGATTTCCTTGCGAAACACATCTCCATGTCAGAGCCCACACAGGAGACAAACCATTTCCTTGTGAATTTTGTGGACGAAGATTTAGTCGGAAAACACATTTAAACTCACACATGAGAGTACATACTGGAGACAAACCGTTTCCATGTGAACTTTGTGGACAAAGATTTAGTCATAAGATATCTTTAAACTCACATATGAGAGTCCACACAGGAGACAAACCGTTCCCTTGTGATTTTTGTGGACAAAGGTTTAGTCAGAAGGCAAATTTAAACTCGCATATCAGAGTTCACACAGGAGAAAAACCGTTCCCTTGCGAACTTTGTGAACAAAGATTTAGTCGTAATACAACTTTAAACGCACACATGAGAGTCCACACAGGAGAAAAACCGTTTCCTTGTGATTTTTGTGGACAGAGATTTAGCGAGAAGACAAATTTAAATGCACACATGAGAGTTCACACAGGAGACAAACCGTTTCCTTGTGATTTTTGTGGACAAAGATTTAGTCAGAAGGCAAACGTAATCTCACACATGAGAGTTCACACAGGAGAAAAACCGTTTCCTTGTGATTTTTGTGGACAAAGATTTAGTCATAAGAAAAGTTTAAATTCACACTTGGGAGTCCACACAGGAGTGAAAGCTTTCTAATTGTAAATATTAAAATAACTATTATAGACCATGAGAAACTGGTATCTTTAACACCCAATTAAAATTAGTTTTGATTTTGTGAATTATATTCTGTGAAAAATTTCAACAAATTTCACGCCATGATTTGCTCCTAGTTTCTTAAGAACAATTTAAAAATAAAATAATTAAGCCTTAGATCATAATTTGGTCTATAGATGTGAGTTCCAAAAATATTAGTTCAGTGGCTGTGCAATATGTGGAGCAAACCAACTAACCAATCAAATTACAGTACTTGTATTTTCAAATGGTCAAATCTCATGAAATGTTCTTGGTGTAATTCCTGAGGGAATTCAGACCTAATCAAGTAGTTAATTGGTTTATTAACAGGTCTCATGCAGATGAACTAATTGTGTTATAATGTGACTAACCTGTATAATTTCTGTGTTTAATTACTACAATGTCATTCCTGTAAGCTGAATAATGTTTACATCATGTGTTAACATCAAAATATGGATGAAACAATGTCAGAATTACCCAGAATTACTCCAACTTTATTGTCTTATTAGACTACTTTTTTTACATGAAGTTAAATTTACGTGACACCATTTCCTGCAGTGGCGCTTGCTTACCTCCAGTGAGTTGCCACCAGTTCAGAAACCCAGTACAGGATTTGTCCCATGACCCACAAAAAATCACACAGAACTAGTGTTCAGTTCTCAGGTTTGTTGTTGGTCTGTGAGGTGTGGAGATTTGTAGTCTGTTACCACATTTACTGTCCACATCTGTAGGTTGTGTACAGGGGTTGAACGAGTACATAATTTTAAAACTCGACATTAACATAATAAAGCTTGAGTAGAACTCGAGTAGTTGATGATGTCAGGATCTCAAGATGCAAAATAAATAAATAAATAAAAATGCAAAAAAACGTATTTATTATTTACAACAAAAAAAAAAGACCAACAAAGCATTGGGAACATATATTATGCTCCTACCATTTATCATACTGCAGATAAGTCACAGGAAAACCAAAACTACTAGTTATTATTATTACGCTGCAAAAGTGAAAGAAATGTGCAACACATCAAAAACGAAACTAAAAACAGTGGGTCGGTCGACTACCCCGCCCCACTGCCCGTAGTGCTGCGCATTAGGTTTAGTTTTAGAGATTAATATGTTTATTGGTTTTTTATAGGTTTAGAGATTAATGTTTTTTTATTTTTGTTTGTGAAACAAGGTCAGAGGAAGCTGGTTCTGGTTCGGTCGATTGGACCCGGTGTTACACCATATTCTGTGACTCTCAACAGTGCATGCAACACCGCCCCCTATGGTCACAATATATGGTGGTCACAGAATATGATGTAACACCGGTTTGCAACGCGCTCCAAACAGGAAGTTGATTCATTTTCTGTTCTGTAACTGCGACGTGATGACGTCACTATGAATACGCGACGTGAAATAAAAAAAACTCAATAGATGTCCTAGGAATCGATGTGTAGATTACTCGAGTATTCTGTTAAAGCCCTAGTTGTATATTCTGAATGCTGTTTGTGCTTTTGTCAGGAGAAACGTATATGTATATGTGATGTATGTGTACTGAAGACAAAGTGTAAGTGTAGAGGAGACCATGCTTTTGCTGTGGCATCTCCTAACCTTACCTTGAACATCAGGAAGGCCTCTTCCCTGTCTGTTTTTAAATCCCTTCTTAAAATCCATCTCTTCTACCTTGCCTTTTGTTTTATCTACCCAGCGGAGATACCGTTTGGTTATGGCCAAAACTCCACAGCAGCCTCTCCTCTAAAGGCTATAAGAACTGTATCTATGACTTGTGTATTACCCAAAGTGATTGTAGATTAGTTCAGCTTAGGCTGTATGCGAGAAGGACTCACCCAGATTGTTAGCGACCTTCATTTGTGAGTCACACCCTTATCTCACCTCGTGATTCGTCTAACTTAATAGCTGAATTTGAGTCATTGATCACAGGGAAACTCACATTAACATTCTTTCCCATTGTATAATTGCAATTCTCACTGATCTGGTTGTTTTTAGAGTCTAGGAACAGGATTATGGGGTATTGTTTTATATATTCAAAGCTGATGAACCTTTTAAAACCTCTTTTTGAACCAGGCATCCAAAATTCATAAACATGAGGTGGTGACAGTAATGATCCAAAACTTTGTTCATTTCTCATGCTTTTCATTTAATTGATGATTTGCAGGGGAACAGCGTTATAGCAGTGATCCATACAGTGATTATTCGATAACATAACAAAGTTAGTAATTAAACGTCCACTTATTACTAGAAAAGTGTTACTGTTGATTGTTGGTTGATGTCCAAGGGGCAAGCAGTCCGATTATGTTGTAATTCCTTTGCTCCGATGAGCTGAACCAAATAATTATAAATCCTTAAAGCTCCGATGAGCAAAAACAGAAAATTATAATCTGCAAAGCTCCAATGAGCAAAACAGAAAATCATAATCTGTAAAGCTCCAATGAGCCAGCAAAGGTAGAAGTTTCCAGCTCAAGGTGTCAGCCACTATAACCCTTATTCTTATTTTACTTAAATGTATAAAAGAGCAGTAAATTAGAGAGTGTTCCTTACCAGCATTCTCCATGTATCCTTTTGAGAGAGAATCCTCAGTAAAAAGGCAAGTGAAACCTATTCTTCAAATCCTTGAAGATAGTTTGTTCCGTACTCAACTTAGCCAATTAAAAAAGACTTGACTGAGTTTTAAAAAGAAGTTCCTTTCTAGCTGAAAATAAGTTTCTTTCCTGTGGATTTTTCAAGCCTTCCAGTCTTTGAAGCATGAATCCACAAGCTAATCTACACCGACAAAATCTTCCAGAACTCAGCCCTGTCTTGTCAGGCTATGTCTGTTTTATAGTCTAGGGGGCATGTCCCTATATTAATCCTTTTTTATTTATTTTATTTTATTTTATTTTTTACTTTTGCTACAAGGGTGTTGCTTCTTTCTATTGGTTTATAGGGTTGTACTCTGTACTTTGGTTTACTTTTGGTACAAGGGTGTTGCTTCTTTCCTTTGGTTTATAGGGTAGTACTCTGTATTTTGGTCTACTTTTGGTACAAGGGTGTTGCTTCTTTCTATTGGTTTATAGGGTTGTACTCTGGACTTTGGTCCTCTCCTTCTCTCATGAACATCATGTTCTCTTCCTCTTCAGACTGACTGCTGAGTTCCTGAAGTTTATAACTTAACTTGTACTTTTGTTTGGAGTACTTGGTTTATGATTTGTGAACTTTTGCATTTTAACTACAACCTTTAAAATTTAATCAACAGTTTATTTTATCATAGAATCACTTTCAGTCATGATTAAATAGTTTCAATAATTGTTCACACATCAATAAAATACAATCAAGTACAGCCTCTATGCCACAAACTCCTTTTCTGATGATTATATAACGATTAACAAAAGTTCGGATGATTATATAATCATTAATAAAATATTAAAATCTGCTACAAATATTGAGTTGTAAGTTGTTAAAAAGTTGTTTCTCTCTCATCCTTTATTTACTCAAGGGGTTGCCGTCTTTTGTCACATAACCACACATACTGCCGAGATCCGGCTTATTACTGTCACCCGACACGCTTTGAGCAGGGAGAGAAGGAGAAACTGGTTTTCATTACATCTCAATACACTGTATTAGTTTCAACAAGTGATTTCAAAAAACACATTTCCGTATTCATTTTAACAACTAATTTCAAAAACACATCTCAAACTGGTACATCTCAACACTTTGATACCATTTGAAATGTTGACTATTAATCATTTTAATCACTGTTATTATCTGATTGTATGATTGTTTTATTATGTGTACTGTGTGTGTACAACTTTTATTAATTATTTTAATCACTTTTATTAGCTGACTGTATGATTGTTTTATCATGTGTACAGCACTTTGTTCCTGTGGCTGTTTAAAGTGCTCTATAAATAAAGCTGGTATGGTATACTTCATGATATAATGATCCTTATGTGTTAGTCATCTTATCTTATTCTGTGCTATTTGATCTGAATGGTATGTTATTATAATGCTTTGGTACAGTGGTTTAGTCTATATTTTGTAATGGCTATACTGTGCTTAGAAACAGTGGTGTACTCTACATTTTTGTAGTGAGTGTATTGTGCTTAGAAATGTTTTGTTAGTTATGCACAATATATCTCATGCATTTTAACTTGTATTACTAACTTGAAATACTTATTCATACAAATTCATTATGTTTACACAATTAAAATTCTACCATGTTCTTGTTTACCATCTCTCTTTAGGTCCTTGTAAATATTATAATTTCTTTTCACTTTTTGGTACTTTATTTTTGTACCATTGCATGCTTAGTATTTCTTGTTTGTTTGTTCTTTGTTTTTGTTTTTTAGCTAGTCAAATCGATTCTTCTCGTCCTGAGCATTTCATTAACCTTGTTAACTTTGTGTTAATCTTGCATATGACAAATAAACACATCTTGGACTATTAAACACTTTGTGCAAACTCAGTTTAGTCATATCCAGATATACACCAACAGTGGCGGCTCCAGAGACATTTATCTGCAGGTGCTAAGGGGGGCTAAGCATTTTACTGAGGGTGCTATGAAGGATAACTTGTTCTTTCAGTTCTCAACAGACACAGGCACAGAGATGCACTCAGAACTCAGACAAGTGTTTTTCGGCATATATCGCAGTTTTTTTTTCTTTTTTTTTTTGCCTAATTAGCATGTCCTGCGACTTGTATGGCGAAGCGATGTATTTATGGATTTTTTCCCCATATTTTTAGACCAATTTTTGGCTGAGATATGACCGTTTCCATTTATTCTGACTGGGAAAAAAAAGGAGCAGTACCACTTTCGACCGCTAGCGGAGCTAAAGGGCCCTCTAGGCATTTGACGACTACCGGTGCACCTGTATGTGTTCGGATATTTTAGAGCAAAAAAAGTCCTGCTGGATGGATAGCATGTGCATGCACATCATGCTGCAATTTAAAGATAAAATTTAAGTTTTTAACTCCATTCCTGCCGTCATCCTGGGAGGCTTGACAGTCTCTGGACATTTCTGTGAACCGGGGCTTCAAAGTAGCTCTGCGCCGCCTTTGGGAGGAGTGGACGGAGAGCACAACTTCACGGCTACAGGACAGATGCACCATACAACGTTCCAGCTGGTCCTCGGATGGATGGATAAAGCGTGGACCTCAGTCACTAAAGAAACCATCCAGTCGGGGTTCAGGAAGGCCAGGATGTTTGCTGGACATGGAGGAGGAAGAGGAGACAGTGCTATGAGCTGCATCAACTACCGTTACCTCAGGAGTTGGCAGAACTCTTCACCAGCGACACAGAGGATGAAGAATTCAACCGTGAAAGAGAATGTTCTAAAGCTGAAGCAGAAAGAGGAGGAGCACTCGATGTCCATATCAGAAGGTTTATTTTACCCTCGTGCAAAGTACAAGACCACGGACCCTGGGCCATCGTTACCTTACCATGCGGTAAAAACACAATGGCCCCGAGCGTAACAGGTACCAGTCTCTTCAAAGCTTGGCCATATGTCCAGCAGTCATCATAACCATCAGCGAATGGGGAAACCCTACACTATCATGTGACCCAGCTCTCAACCAATAATATCTCGCCATCTTGTGTTCTATAATAAGTGGTGCGTTGAATGTTGGGATTTGTAGGCATGTAACTAAAACTACATTTTCTGCCGGAAACAGAATGAGATTGTTTGAACATGAACAAAGCAGGATACATATATCTAGACATTTTCATGAAGTTAATATATTATCTGATAAAATTATATTTCATGTGAAAACTGGCTAGAAATCAGTCTTAAAGCTGCATTATACGTTTTTGAAAGTTGGAATCTGAGACCTCCTCCCCTGTTAAGAGAAGGTTTTTCTCATTTAACATAAACAGCTTCCGTCACCCCCCCAACCATCTGTGTTCTCGGTCCAAAATGTGCACATTCTGGTCCACAAATGAGTGTCCCTTTTCTGTGAGGTGGAGGTGAACTGCTGAGTTTTGTCCAGAGGAGGTGGCTGTCCTGTGTTGAGCCATGCGTCTGTGAAGAGGCTGTTTAGTTTCTCAACTGTAGAGGTCTGGACAGTCCTCACTGCACTGGACTGCATACACCACACCACTAAGTTTGTGTATGGGTGTTTTGTCCTTAGGGTAGACCAGCCTATGTCTGAGTCTTGCTGGGTTTGAAATATACTGGGATGTTGTGTTTGTTTAAAATCCAGCTGCAGTTCTCTGATACTCTAGCAACATAAGGGATGACAATGTTTTTTTATCTGTTGTTCTCCTTTTTCTGTTTATTAGTGTGTTTTGTAGATTTCCTCGCTGACTTGACAAAGGCCCAGTTAGGATATCTACATGTTTGGAGAGCTTCTTTAATGTGTTTCTGTTCCTTTTCCTTCCCTTCTGTCTTCGTGGGGACACGTTTGGCCGAACGCATTGGGCCTCTGTGGTCACATCGACTTCTACAGTCTCTGCTGTTCCTTTGTCTGCTGTGGTCTCTGTGGTCTTATCATCGGCTGCAGCCTCTACACACCCATCCTCTGTTGCACCCTCAAGAGTCCTCTGGTTCATTGCATGCCACTGCAGCTCCCTTCTCTGTGGTCCCATTGTCTGCTGCGGTCACCTCAGGGTCATCACCTGCAGCTGCAGCTACCCACAGTTCATCATCATCTGTTACAGCCACCTCCTCTGGTCCCTGGTCTTCCGCCGCAGCCATCCCTGGTCCATAGTCTTTCACTGTAGCTCCCTCCTATGTGGTCCCATCTGCTACTGCAGCTGTTGCAGCCTCTGTGGTCTTGTCACTACAGTGGCTCTCTTTCCATCATGTCAGAGAGTGTCCGGCAGGATGACTCATGCTCGCCTGCCACTGTGGGGGTCCTTGAGGACATCTCTTGTTTGCAGTCTCTTGAGTGAGTTTAGCAATAAGCCCCCATAATGTCAATCAGGACGGTCTCAGGGCCATCCACCAGAGCTCTTGCCTCATGATGGATGGACTCTGGGCCATCCGCCGGAACTCTTGCCTCCTGTGGGAATGTGCCCAGGCCCCTGAGCCATGTTTAGATTTTTTTAAATAATACACTGTTTTCTCAGGGATTATACCTTGTAAATTTTATGTTTTTCTCTTTGTGCCTTGTTTTTGATTTTGCCTTCCTTCCTACCCCACTACCCCTATCACTCATCTGAGTTAGTTTTTCTTACTTGGTTTTAGGAACATCAGGGGTGATCCCTTGAAGAGGGGTTAGTGTCACAGTATGTGTTTTATGTCCGTTATTCTTAGTTCTTGAGAGTTTATCCTCTGTGTTAAATGTTTTGAGATCCTTGTATTTGAGTTGTTTCTTGTGCTTTACTTATGATCTGTTCAGTCTTCCCAGTGTCAGTGTGTAATTAGTCTTTCCTTCATGTAGTCAGTTCCAGCCCCTCCTATTCTCACCTGATCCTTGTTGTCTCTCCTCAGGTGTTTATCATTATATGTTGTTAGTGTCTCTTTAAATTCAGCATCATTGTGTTTCTTCCGTGTCTGTGCATTGTGCTTCTCACAACCATTTGTTCCTCTGTCCCACCAAAAGAAGGTTATTCATGTGTATGTTTTCCTGCCACATCAGCCTTTTTTTTTTCTGTTGATAAATCTGTGTTTTAGAGGGAGGTATGAGATGGGGTTGAGGTAGGGCAGCCGAGCTGGGACCAGAAAGTTGGGGATTGACTCTCAGCCATTACCACATGTTGTGGTGTCTCTGAGCAAAACACCAAATCTCCAATTGCTCCTTGGGTGCCTACATAACTGCCCACTGCTCCATCTGGGTGTATCTCATGTGTGATGGGTCAAATGCAGATAACTAATTTTGCCATTGTATGGAAACATACAATGATAACAAGCTCAACCTTCCCTACTTTCTTTATTTTTAATTCTGAGTTCCTCAAATCTGTCTGCACCCTGGGTTCAACTCTCAGTCTGAACCAACACAATCAGACACAGGATCAATCAGGTATGGGGGATTGAATGGATGGATGGATTGATATTCAAAGCACAAATTAATGTAATAACAATCAATATGTGTACAACATCATTACATAGACTTAATATTATGGTAAGTGTGTGGTGATTTGTGTGTGTTTGTGAATCAGAGTTTGACCAGCAGATTGGTGAAAACTTTGTGTGCCCCTGAAACAGATCATTGAAAATCCATGGTGGGGAAATGCTCGTCAATGTAACTTGCCGGATTGTATGTTTTCTGTCCTTCTGTCTGTTTAAGTTGTTTGAGTTTAAGCTGTACACAGAAAACACTACAATTAACACAGTTTGCATGCAAAAGGTTTGCAAAATGCCATTTCCCAAAATTATATTATTATGTTTGTTGTTTTCACAGACAGTGTTTTTTAGCCTGTTGTGTAAGACCTAGAACACTTAGATCAGCTAAACAATTATTAGCTCTCATGAGGGTAGAAGTTTTAACATCATATGTGCAAGGTGCTAAACGCTATAATAACTTTATCAGCTAAATTCACAAAGGTATTTTACTTTTTAATTTCAAAATATAACTTCACAATAAACTGTATGTCCCAGAGACTGTGTGAATCACCCAACCCAGACAACATTAGTGATTTTATGGAAATAAATATGTGACTGATGCTAAAAATAAATAAACGCCTGGATAGGCTTATAAATAAATTTTCCACAATATGTGTTTTCTTCATTACATTAATTTGAAATTTTATCAGCCATCTAGCCAATGGTATTCAGCAGATTGCTGATTTTTCAGGGTGCTTTTTAATAAGACATATGACATGACTATACTGAAATATGTTGTACTGCAGTTCAGAGGTCAGGTCACATCAAAATAATGGGACAGCTGTGCTCTTATTTTGTGTTCACATACAGTCAGAAACTAAAGCATTAAAAATGTTAAAAACATTGGACTTCATTATTTTAATAACTTTTGTGCTCTAATGACTATAAATCGCTGAACAGTCTCACCCCTGCCTATCCCTCTGTTTTGCTACAGCCATATGTCCCACCACGTTCTATGAGGTCAGAGAACCAGTTACTTCTCACAGTTCCAGGAACTCATCTTAAAAGCAGAGGTGACAGGGCCTTCTCTATAGCAGGTCCAAGACTTTGGAACGAGTTACTGTACCTCTGCTCGTCAGACAGGCCCCCCTCCCTCTCGGTTTCAAATCCTGTTTAAAAACCCACTATTATTCTGTTGCTTTCAACACCAGATGACCTGTGTTTGGTTGTTGCATTTATTATCTGTGAAAATGTTATGTCTATATTCTGTTTTTTTTTTTTTTTTTTTTTTTTTAACTTCATTTTGCTGTTGCCTATGTGTTGCCTGTTGTTTGTTTGTTTGTACAGCACTTTGGTTGGCCT
>JARVGQ010000847.1:615681-627909 GCA_031762355.1 Hypsolebias martinsi | reverse complement strand
GACTCTTGCATTGGAGGACGACTGCACAAACCACTCAGCCACAGCCACCCAATAAAACATTTGAATTATATTTCAATAAAACAGGCATATATATGTATGAATGTATTCATTTCCATATAAACAAATTAAAATGGGAGATATGAGAAAGATATTACCATTTAACTGTACTTCCTAAATTATTAGCTGATGAGTTATGAAAGTAACATCCAGATAATAAAATAAATGTTAATTTTTTTTAAGTAGAAATTTTTTTTATCAACATCTAAATCTGTCCATTACTAAGCCCAATCTCATTTTAAAGTCAGTTTGTCGGCACATCAACATAAAGTTGAATGTTTGCACTCATACGGAATAATGGTATTCAGATGAAAACGTTGGTTACGTATTGTAACCCCGGATTCGATGAGTGTAAAAGTAACCCTCTAAAAGCTGTCGCACATTGGATTTACCCCGCGCGCTGCACCAAACACTGAAAACTTCTAGTCCACGGCCACCTATTGTGTGGGCCCCACCCGGTCCATTATAAATTGCATCTGGATTGGAGATGGACTCCCAAAATGCATACACTTTTCTTTAGCCATCTGAGAGCCAGTGAGGGCCACTTTTTAAAGGGCTACTATTACACTCATAGAATCTGGGGTTACAATACGTACCCAATGGTCTATTTCATGTAAGCTACGCCTTTTAAAGGCTGTCGCTTATTGGGTTAAAGGGCGGAGCAGGATATGGTCCATGCCTCATTGGGTCTGTCTGAGAACCATAAATAACACATAGATATCTGACCCAAAGGGGCTATCTTATTATAGGGAAGCATCTGATTGCTCCTCCTGCTTGCAGGAGAGCATCCTCTCTCCACAGCAACTTCCACAGTTCACTCGTCAGCTGTTGCAAAATCGGGAACCACGAGGCATTCATGCATTCTGGGGCGATCAGAATCAATTTCAGATTCTTCTCTTGCACCCTCTCCAACAGTGCTGTTATTAAGGGGACTTTGAGAAATCAATGTCTTTGGCCATGGTTTGTATGTGAATGCGTTCACCCCCAGTGGCGGTGCATCCCGTGGATTTAGGGATAAGAACAGGTGGCATTGGGAGTTTTCCCAGGTGGCCGTCAGGTCCATCTCTGCTTTCCCGAACCTGCTCCAGGTTTACAAGATTAGATTTGGATGAAGAGTACAATCTCTGTCCAGAGGGTCTCCTCTCAACATAAAATCTGCTCCTCTGTTTAGCACACCTGGGATGTAAACTGCTCTGATTGAACGTAAATTTGTGCGCACCTAGCAGTGCAGTTCCCTGGCTGCGTTCAGCAGCTGATCTGAACGCATGCCCCCTGGCGATTTATATACGCCGCTGCGGTTCTGTTCTCCATGTGGATCATCACGTGATGACCCTGAATCAGTGGGGCAAAATGTCTGACCACTTTCCCCACTGTGAGGAACTCCAATACATTTATGTGGAGAGACGTGTGGGCTGGCCACGTTCCTCTCATGGTCTGGGACAGGCAGGTCCTTCCCTAGCCGGAGAGAGACACGTCTGTGAACATGGAAGTGAATGACGTCACTGTCCTCAGAGGAACTCCCTCTGACAGGTTCTGGGAATTCCCCTAGTGGTTTGGATCCACCCCCACAGATGGAGTGACAGTGATCAGGTGCTGTTTGTGACATACAGGATCAACTTTCAGTCAATTGAACTGTCTTTGCAAGTGGCGCATATATAATGACCCCAGTGGCACCACAATATGAGCTGCTGACATAATTCCTAGTAATCTCATGACTGACAGTGCCGTCACCGTCCTGTGAACCCTGACTTGTTGAAGCAGTGACATCAGGGAATCCCTCCTCTGCTCTGACAGGAGAGCTGTCATGTTCACTGATTCACCCCCAGGTATGTAATTTGCTGAGATGGAATGATAGAGCTTTACTCCCAGTTTATCGTGAACCCCAGATGAGACAGGAGTTGCACTAAAAGAGCTGTTTGTGTTTCTGCCTCTTCCCTGGACTGAGATAGGAGCAACAGATCGTTCAGATAACAGGATTTTTATTCCAATCATTCGAAGCGGTTGGAGGGCCGCCTCCACACATTTTGAGAATGTGTGTGGTGCGAGCAAGTAACCGAACGGGAGGTGGTTGTATTGGAAACAGGCCCCTGGAAAGAAATACAGGGGAATCTCCTGTGTTTGTTTATTATTGGTATGTGGAAGTACTCATCCTTCAGATCTATGGACATAAACTAATCCCCTTGTGTCACATATTTGAGAACACGTTTCACCGTGAGCATACGCAAAGGTTGTTCCAGAATGAATTTGTTGAAAGAAGCCAGATCTAAAATTGATCTGAGGTCCCTCAACCTTTTTGGAACCAGGAAGTACTGGGAGTAAAAAAACGGCTTCCTCCTCTTCAGGAAGAACTCTGGAGAGCATGTCTTTTTTCAAAAGCTCCATCAATTCTGATTGAAGAATTAAATCCTGTTCTGGAGATGTTAGCTGGGTTTCTAACACCCTGTTGAATTTCAGGGGTGTTTTGCAAACTGCAGAGTGTAACCTTTGCGAATCAGATGGCACAGCCATCTGCTCATGATGCATTCGTTTTGCCACACTGCGCTGCGCTCTGAAAGTGGGTGCGCGTGTGTGTTTTGTCTCATAAGGGGGAAAAAACGAGCTTCTACCGCCATCGTTTCCTGGGGGGGGGGGTTCCCTGGGCGGGGGGGGGGGGGTGTTCCCCCTTCCCCTACACTGATCCATGGGAGGCTGGTCTGGAAAATGCTGTTATCTGTTTTTTATGTAGCGGTTCTTACATTGCTCCCCAGCCGTGTCTGGCTGGGGAGAAAAACTAGTGTGGGCAGTTGAAGAAAACAAACAACGCTTGGATGGAAATTGATGTTCATCGCTCACTTCCTTAAAATAAGTAGAAAAACCCCTGTGTAAAGCTCTTGCTTTGACTGCAGGTTCATGACCTGAGTGTGTGGGGACAAAAGGGTCTCTGTGTTTTTTTGGGGATTAGTTTGCAGAACATCTTACCAGTCTGATTTCTGACAACTGTCCTCAACACCCACTTCCTCTGACAGGCGAGGAGGGAAGGCTGATGGAGGTGATGGAAGAATGGAGGAATCCCCTTGGAGAGCAGCCACTCCTCCTGAGAGATTATCTCCTGTCTGTGTGTCATCAAACCAAACCTGGTGTTTACCTTTTAATGGTTGCTCTAAGCTAACCTTTTTATTAGGTGTAGAGGGTGTGCATACAAAAAACAGAACGGAAATCAGCTTGTCTGAATGAAAAACTCCACTTTTTGATAAAGGTTTTTTATTTTTTCACATCAAAACCCCTGCTCATTTTAATCTCCCCCCCCCCCCCAACAAAAAAAGAAAAACTGTCATTTTTTTGTGCAGTTTCCTCCATGCCTCCTGCATCTGATTTAGCCATGAGACGGTCTGGTCTGTCCATCAGCCTGTCTGATGCTGGCCTCTGCCTCGGAAATTCCCAGATCTTTGTGGCATCTGGCCATTTGTCCTCTGGGGTAGGCAGGTGGAGGGGCCCCAGAAAAGGCAGCAGCGGCCATGGAGCATCTCTGCTGCTGGTGTAGGTGTCCGAGCAGAGCGGGGGTCTGTCCGGGGTAGGGTTGCGTGTCTCCTCACCCGCTCCAGGGCGTCAGATGAGGACTGCAGTTGGTTCAGGACTGATTGGAAGTGAGGTCTGTAGAGGTCATCTGAAGACACCAGACCTTTCAGAAGTTCTTTTTCATGTCCTCCGGAATGGATGGAGATAGCCTCAGCTACATCTGTCTCTGCAGAACTGTTGCCCAGGACAAGATGCGAGCAGAACATATTGCAAGTGTTGCGCACAGGTTGGTGATTGTGTCCGCCGCTGAACTGATCTGGTCCAAGTCTGAGGAGAATGGGCTCAGCTCCTTTGCTTCTTTAGAAATGCTAAGGGCTAGCATAGTGATGTTGTTCGTCATGGCTCCCACCTGCGACGAGCACTGGTGGATTTTGTCCATCAGCTTCATGGTGAGCTGATCGCTGGAGGATGGAGGGGTAATGCGTTGGCCGACGTACTTCATTGCTCTTATCCCGAAGACAGCCAACAAGCTGGGTTCTAGAGGAGGGATGGTAGGGAAGCCTTGATCCGTAAACCCTTCGACCTTTGTGAAGGCCATTTAGGAGTTGACCAGCGCCCTCAGCTTCAAAGGGTCAGTGGCTGAGCCCAGGAAGAGGGCAGACACAGCTGGGAAACAGGGTCAGACCGGGTCCCGGGGTTCGGTGTGCTGGGCAACAAATCTTCCTGCCAAAAGGGTCACCGTGACTGGAGCCGCCTGCTCAGGCATCTCCAGGTTGCAGGTTCTCACCGACCTCCCGATTTTCTCCAGGAGCACGTGAAACAAAGTGGTGGTCGTCCCCCAGGCGGTCTGGGGGTGGGTGGGGAGATCCATCAACGGCAGTACTGACTCCAAACTTTCTGAAAGGCAGGATGGAGCACAGCTGATAGCTGTTTCAGGCTCGGAGGGGGACATGTCCACTAGCTCCAAATCCAGGTAGCTCAAAAATTCCTCCAACAAACAGTCCCCCCTCAGTTGAAACTCATCCTCCACAGAGGAAAGGAGCTCAAACCGGTGCTGCTTTTCCTCAGCTGAAAAAAGTTTGCAGGCTGGGCAGGAAATAGCTGTTCCATGACCTGGCAAGCATGTTCAACTCCCAAACACCTCTCACAGACGATGTGCAGGTCCGTCGACAAAATGTAGCCAGTCTGGCACTCCGGTCTGCGCACAGATGGATGACCTTCGATTTTGTTGAAGTCATCTTTTTCTTCTTCTTTTTCTTTCTCTTGTTTTTACTTTCTTTGCTGCTTTAAAAGTAGTGTTAGCGCTGGCTGAAGAAAAAGCGAGGAGTTTATCTCCAGTCCAGACACAATTTATAACGGACCGGGTGGGGCCCACACAGTAGGTGGATGTGGACTAGAAAGAAGTTTTCCATGTTCGGTGCACTGCACGCAGGGTAAACCCACTAAGTGACAGCTTTTAAAGGGCATAGCTTACATGAAATTGAACTGAAACATTTTCTTTTTTTAATAATGTATGTTAAGTTACATTTGAATATGCCTGTAAAGTTACTGAAACTTTTTTCGTTTTGACAGTTTACTTCGATTAAAAAAAGGGGTTAAAATTAATAAATAAACCAGTGTTTTGTGTAAATTATGTAAATTCATGAATACTTAGTGTTTGCCTGAAAAAGGTAAAAGTTGTATTCATTCATTCAACCTTTGTTTATACAGGGTAATCCCATTGAGCCTCGGGGTAACTATTAAGTAACTATGTGTTGGAAGTAACAGTCTCCAGTAATACTTGCTGTGTTGAGAGTAAACATTTCTCAGGCCTTGTGATGTCCTTTTTTTTCTAGTTTCTTGGTGTCAGTGATCTACTCCAAAGCCAAGCTGGCCTCAGCCTGTGGAGGAATCATCTACTTCCTCAGCTATGTGCCCTACATGTATGTAGCTATCAGAGAGGAGGTGGCACATGATAAGATTACTGCCTTTGAGAAGTGCATCGCTGTAAGGCCTGTTCTCTTCCTTTCTAGCTTTGCCCTTTGTAAATAACATTGTTAGACAGAATATTCAAATTATTGGTCTTGTCTCCTTTTCTTGCAGTCTCTGATGTCTACCACAGCCTTCGGTCTTGGCTCTAAGTATTTTGCACTGTATGAGGTAGCCGGCGTTGGTATCCAGTGGAGTACCATCAGTCAGTCACCAGTGGAAGGCGATGACTTTAACTTAAGTCTTGCTATGATGATGCTCATCATTGACGCAGTGGTGTACAGTGTGCTCACCTGGTACATTGAAGCCATACATCCAGGTGTGGAAACTGCTTGCTCTGTCCTACCTGACCTGCTCACAGTTTCTATCTTTTTAATTGATTGAATGCAAAATAATTTCTTCTTTGATAGGGATGTATGGCCTACCCCGCCCATGGTTCTTCCCCTTGCAGCGGTCTTATTGGTCAGGGAATGGACGTGTTGAGACTTGGGACTGGCCATGGTGTAGAGGTGGGACTGCCAGGCTTAGTGTGATGGAAGAAGGTCAGGCATGTGCTATGAACCAGCAGAGGACTGGTAATGACACTTTTTTATTTTATTTGTGATGGCAATGTTTTGACATGTTTCTTGTTACTCAAAGTACTTTACAACACAACCTGTACCCTCATTTACCCATCCACACAGCATTCTACTACAGCTGTACAACGCTAATCTGAATCTTTAGAGACTAATCAGAATAATCAGAACTTTAAATCACATTCACACATAAAGGGGACGCACATCAAAGGCAATGAGGGGTTTAGTGTCTTGCCCAGGAACACTTCAGCATGTGATTGCTGATGGAATCAAACCCCTAACTCTCCCATTGGAGGAGAGCTGCTCTAACCACTCAGCCATGTCTTCCCCAAATGATGAAAAACAGAGCGAGATGTGGAAGTTAGACTTAGACGAGAGGTGACTATATGTGAGCAGCAGTATGGCTTCATGCCAAGAAAGAGTACCACAGATGCCAACTTTGCTTTGAGGATGCTGATGGAGAAGTGCAGGACATGTTAGACTGGTACAGGACATGTATGAGGACAGCAGGACATGTTAGACTGGTACAGGACATGTATGAGGACAGCAGGACAGTGGTGAGATGTGTTGTAGGAGTGATAGATAGCCTCAAGGTGGAGGTGGGATTGGATCAAGGATCAGATCTGTGCCCCTTCTTGTTTGCGCTGGTGATGGACCGACTAACAGATGAGGTCAGGCAGGAATCCATGTGAACTATGATGTTTGTAGATGATATTGAGATCTGTGGTGAGAACAGGGAACAGGTGGAAGAGAACTTGGAGAGGTGGTGGTATACAGTTAAAAGAAGCTGAATGAAAGTCAGCTGTAGTAAGACTGAGTACATGTGTGTGAAGGAGAGGGAGGTCGTTGGAAGAGTTAGGCTACAAGGAACAGAGGCCACAAAGGTTCAGGAGGTGCAGAACTTCAAGTACTTGAGGTCCACTGTCCAGGAAAATGGGGAATGTGTGAAAGAAGTGAAAAAGAGGTGGAAAAAGAGAATCCAGGCAGGATGGAGTGAATGGAGAAAAGTTTCAGGAGTGATTTGTGACAAAATGGTGTCAGCAAAGGTCAAAGGAAAACTTACAAGACAGTGCTTGACATAACTGTCAATACCAGTTTTAGGCACTAGGTGTCAATATTGTTCTTGGTCACATGGTGAAGCTAGGATATGTACAGTATACTAGAAGAAGAAATGGTTGTGACACAGGGGTGGCAGACGAAATGAAGCAGTGTTGAATGCAGAAGCAAGCGGCCTCCTTCTTTTCCTCAGCGGAACACAACATGGTGTCAGGAGTGAAGTGACCAGAGTAAGTCACTACGAAACAAAGAAAATGGATGCTCTGAAGCCACTGGAGAATTCAACGTGGATCGGCAATATTGACAGCAATTGGCAGAACTTTAAGCAACAGTTTGAACTGTATGTGGTGGCTAAGGGACTTGATGCAAAGCCAGACAGCAGAAAGGTAGCACTACTGCTGATGATAGCAAGTCCACAAGCCACTGAACTGTACAACACATTTGTTTTTGATAGTGAAGAGGACAAAGACAAGTTGGATAAAGCCATGGGCGTCAGAAGCGTCTGTAATGTGGGCGGGGACACTATAGTGTGTGTGCGCGCATGTGCATGCCAGTGTCCAAAAAAATGTACACTGGTGTACCAAAAAAAAGTAACGTTTCATCTAGATTTCCTTACTTTAATTCCATTTAAAGCATGTTTCTCACCAAGTTTATGTAAATGTCAAGTTACTGCTAAGCTAAGATGCTACGTAGCTCCTCTCAAGCATCCTCCTAACATTTATATATGTTTATGATCAACCCCCTGGTCAAAAACTGCCTGCACTAAACTCACTAAACTTACGAGCTATCAGTACAGAGGTGTCGCTACCTCCTCCGTCTGTGATCTCTACCGAGGCAGGAGGAGACGCACAGAAACACTGCGGTGGAGAGTTGGAGGTAACCAGGAAAATCTGGAGTGGAGTTTCAGTGGCTTGAGTAGTCTCCTATTAATCATGTGGAATGGATTTGTTCATGAAGAAAGAGAAACTGCGCTGTCTGAACTAATGTTTCATAGTTAAAGTGCGGGGGTGGGGGGGTGTCCAATTGAACGTTTTTTGAATGTGGGGGGGGCGGGGACACATCCCCTTCACATATAATGGTTGCGACACCTATGGATAAAGCGCTTGAGCATTTTGATGTACACTGCTCGCCAAAGAAAAAATGAAACATATGAAAGATATGTGTTCCACTGTCGTGTGCAGCAACAACATGAACGGTTTGATGGCTTTCTGACTGATCTGAAGCTGAAAGTTCAGACATGAAACTGATGCACTGAAAGACTCCATGATTTGTGACTGGATACAGTTTGGTGTAGAAGACAAGCAGATCCGAGAAATGCTGTTGAGAGAAACAAAGCTTACCTTGGAAGGAGCTATAAAGAATTGCCAAGCCATCAAGCCCTCCCAGATCCACCTGAGGACTTTCAACAAAGTAGATGACAGCCCAGCAAGCGTGAGTGAAACTGTAGCTATTGGTGCAGTTTCTAGTAAAGGAAAACATCACTAACAAAATTGATCTGTGCAGTGCATGGATGATGAGATATTTCTGAGAGCGATGCGGCTCTCGACATAAGCTGAAACAATGTTCTGCATATGGCAAGCAATGTTCTCTGTGTGGAGGGAAAAAACATTTTGCCAAACAGTGCTTTTCCAAAAAAAAAGGGAATGAACGGGAAGTCTGTTAACTTGGTTGAAGACACCGACCTGTGTGATACATTTTTTGTGGGTGTAGTAAACTGTGAATATGAACAACATAAAATGATTAATGTTTTTGGAGAAGATAAATGGACAGCACCATTTCAACATAATGGTACTATTATCACCATGAAACTGGACATGAGTGCTAAAGCAAAACTGATCAGTATGTCTGGCATCAAAACAATGAAAATCAAGCCAAAAATCGAGTAAGATTGTTGCACTCAAGATTATAATGGACAAAGCATTAAATGTTTGGGAACATTTCAACTGAAAGTGACTGTCAAAGGAAACATGTATCATCTATTTTCTCTGTTAGTGAAGGTCTGGACTCTCTGCTAGGTGACAAAGCCTGTGAAGATTTGCAGCTGGTGAAAAGAGTGAATCACATTAGCATGAACATGAGTTCACTTCTGTCTGGTCTAGAAGGCCAACTAGCATCTCTACTTCCTCAAGAAACTGAGCTGGACTTGGGAGCTCTGTCCTGAGGAGCTTCTATGACTGTGTGTTGGAGAGTGTTCTCTGCAACTGCATCATTGTGTGGCACAGCAGCTGCACTGCTGCTGAAAGGATGGCTCTGCAGAGGGTGGTTAAGGCAGCACAGAAGACTGTGGGAAGCAGCTTTCCCACCACCTCGGACCGCTACACTTCATGATGCAGGGGGAGGGTGCTCCGCATCATGAAGGACTCCACTCATCCTGCGCACAGTCTGTTCCAGCCCCTCCCCTCAAGCAGGCAGCATTCAGAGCAAGACCAGGCTCAGAAACAGTTTCTTCCCTGCAGCTGTCAGACTACTGAACTTGAACTGCACTTAGTTCAGCTTCATCTCACTTTTTTTTTTTTTTTTACTTTATTTATTATACGTATATATTTTGTACTATTTTATATTTATTTATTTGTTAATTGTTGGGCTTCTTGATCTGGGACCTGAGTCCGAATTTCGTACCACAAACATACAAATGTGAGCTCGTATAACAATAAAAAAAAAATCCTTGAATCCTCCTTGAATGAGTACAACAAATGACTGTTGACTCCATACTGCAAAATTATGCAGATGTGTTCGAAGGATTTGGCATGTTACCATTCACATATAATATCCAGCTGAAAGAAAATGCAAAACCAGTTTTGTATCCTGCTCAAAGAGTTTCTTTACCATTAAGATATACAGTATTAAAAAAATTAGAGCTTGAACACATGACTATGTTGCTGGTGACTAAAAAAATTGAAGAACCAACAGACCAGGTCAGCTCGATGGTGTGTGTGAAGAAAAAGAATGGGGAACTGAGATTATGTATGGATCCAAAGAATTTGAATGAAAACATTCAGTGTTAACATTACCAGATAACCAAATGTGAAGAGATCACAAGTGAAATGGCTGGTGCCAAGTATTTCACAAAAGGGATGCTTCACAAGGTTTTTGGCAGCTAAAACTTTATGAAAATAGCAGCAAGTACTGTACCTTTAATACTCCTTATGGCAGATACTGCTTCTTGAGATTGCCTTTTGGAATAATCTCAGCATCTGAAATATTTCACAGAGCAATGGAGCAGATTATTGAAGGACTTGAAGGAGTTCGGGTATATGTTGATATCATATTCTGGGGTTCCACTTTTCAAGAGCACAATGAGAGGCTTGTAAAACTATGACCGCATAGAAAGTCATAGAGTGAAACTAAACAAAAGTAAATGTCACTTTGGGGTTGAAGAAATTCTCTTTTTTAGGAGATAAGTTATCTGCACAAGGCATTCAGCCAAGTCAGGAGAAAATAAATGCCCTACTCAACATGCCAAGTCCCAGAGATAAAACTGGAGTACAGTACAGTGCATCATGGGAATGGTGAACTTTATTGGCAAATTTATTCCCAATCTGGCAGCTGGAACGTCCAGCATTCAACAGCTTCTGCACAGAGAAAATGTTTCAGTGGACAGTAAAACATGACCATGAATGGGAAACTGACAACTGCATCAGTGTTGACATTCTATGATCCAGCAAAGAGCATCAAGGTGTCAACAGATGCTTCCAAGGATGGAATAGGAGCTGTGTTACTGCAAGCTGAAGGTGAGCTGTGGAAACCAGTTGCTTATACATCCAGATCGATGACAGAAGCAGAGCGTTGTTACGCTCAAATCGAAAAGGAATGTCTAGGATTGGTTTTTGGATGGGAGAGGTTTCACAGTTATTTTTATGGCCTACCTTCATTCACTGTAGATACAGATCACTGTCCACTTGTTGCAATCGCCAGGAAGAACTTGAATGACATGTTTCCAAGAATTCAGTGTATGATGATGAAAATTCAGACATATGATTTCAAACTGATATATACGTACACCAGGGAAACACCTCATCATGGCTGATGTACTGTCATGAGCACCCCTTGAAAACACTGAGTACTGCTGCAGTAATGTGGAAAGCTATGTAAACATGGTGTGCGCAGCTTTGCCTGTGTCTAATGCAAAATTCAGACAAATAGTAGCCGAAAAGGCAGCAGATGCAAAGCTGCAGTGTGTGATCGAGCACATGGAAAATGGATGGCCAGCAGGATCCAGTCCATTGTTCTACGACACCAGTGATGAGTTAAACAATGTGGATGGACTTTTGTTGACGCAAAATAGAATTGTCATTTCACAAAGCTTACGGCAAGGCATTCTGCATAGAATACATGAAAGTCATTGTGGTGTTGAAAAATGAAAAGAAGAGTGAGAGAAACAGTATTTTGGCCAGGAATAAACAGAGACATTGAAAGAGTGATAGGAGCATGTGAAGCTTGGCAAAAACACCAAAAAAAAAAAAGCAAAGTAAAGAGCCCATGATCATTGCAGACATGCCAGTGGAGCCATGGCATAAAATAGGAATGGACTTGTTTCTTCTACAAGACAAAGATTATTTAGTTGTCTTTGACTGTTACTCTAACTTTTCTGAGATGTCATTATAGCTAGCTGCTGGTATAAAGAAGGCCAAAGCAACATATGCACAGACGATCCACAGACATTTCTCCTCTCAAGACCCACGCGTGTGGAGGGGCATTAAGTGCATAACACACTATAAAAGCAGGGGTGCACAATGCCCTAGGAACCTGTTACTGCCTGATGCTCTTAACAAGTTCAATGCACACTTCAAAGACCCAAACAGACCACCCAGCACCAGACTCACCTCACCACCAGAAGAGGAGTTCATCAGAGTGACCTCAGCAGAAGTAAGGAGTAGATTCAGGGGGACTAATCCTCATAAAGCAACTGGCCCAGACAACATCCCTGGGAAGGCGCTGAAAGAATGTGCCGATCAGCTCTGCAAGGTGCTGGCTGACAACTTGAACTTCTCCCTCACCCTGGCAACAGTTCCCACCTGCCTGAAGACCGCCACCATCATCCCAGTTCCTAAAAGCTCTGCAGCGACGGGTCTGAATG
>JARVGQ010000828.1:23451763-23462437 GCA_031762355.1 Hypsolebias martinsi | reverse complement strand
TGAATCAACTAATATATGCGATCGCTTGAAGGACGTCAATTTTGAGTCAGATTTTTAATAATGCTTTAGAGAAAGTGAGTTTCAGAGAGAGGTAAGTTTTACTTATCCATGTTCTTTTGCAGTTTAAGAAGCAAATCAGTAGTTTGGGTTTTTTGGGGGAAAATTTTAGAAACAGCATAGTTTTGCACAATTATTCTTGTGCTCTGGTGTCCAGGGTCAGGCTACTTTAAAAATACCCTCTTCAATGAGTTACAGTGCCAGTTGTAAGACAACCATGGTTGCTGTGTGTTTGCTTTAAAAACATTTGGCAAATTTTCAAAACACCATGCTATCTCAACATGCTAACTTTGTGTTTATTTGAAACACTTTAAGCTCAAATTCAAGTACCATATTTTTTGCTGTATAAGTCACATTTATTTATTTATTTTTTACATAATTTGCATGCCATGCGACTTACAGGCTGAAGCGACATATTTATGGTCCCCCCTCTCCCCCATTTATAAACCAATTCTTGGCTGTGATATGACCGTTTTACTTCATTCTGACTGAGAAAAATTAAACACTGCCATTTTCAGCCACTAGATGGCATCAGAGTAGTCAGGCATGTCGTTGTATCACGTAATAGGTAAAAGTGGCTATAATGACAAATTCAGAAAAGTTCAAGACAAAAACAACTGGACTTTATTTACACTTTATACTTTAATTATTTTTGTCTTGAACTTTTTTTTTTTAATTTACCATGTCCTGGATGACTGAGAATCTTCACCAGCTATTAATGACACAACCAGCTTGCCAAAGTCTTCCCACCTTTGTTCTGCTCGCTGCTTGGAGCAACCGTCAAACCAGCTTCATTTTGCTGCACCGTCCCGGCAAAATGTGGCTAATTTGACCTTTAAAGTGCATTTGTTAAGTAAATGTTCAACTGAGACACAATTTTACTTTACTATAATTTCAAGCAAACAAATAATTGTTTTAAGTGCTTTTCTTGTTAAATTTTGAAGAAATGCACAGTGTTCCTCCTTCCTTTTTTCTCCCTCTGCACGCTTCTGGGAGCACCGAGGCAGTGAATACTTTTGAAATGCAGCTGATTTGACCGTTAAAGTCCTTTTATTAAGCAAACGTTAGACTGAGAGACACCTTTACTATAAAGTCAAGCAAGTCAATAATTGTTTTTAGGTGTTTATCTTGTTAAATTGTCAAGAAATGAACAGTGACTCGTCCCTCTGTGCATGCCCACTTACACAAATTGCGTTTTAAATGCAGGTGATTTGACCATCAAAGTGCATTTATTAAGCAAACATTAGACTGAGACACACATTTACTTTAATTTCGAGCAAACAAATAATTGTTTTTTAAGTGTTAATCTTGTTAAATTCTTGTTAAAGTCCTCCCGTGCACACTCTCGCGGCCACCATTTGGCAGCCCATCGATTTTTGGCACAACACATCCCACATTTCTGGGTTGTCAGCGGTGACGCGTAACAAACGCGACACATCAGCAGTGATGCATAATAGATGTGACATATATGGCGAAGCAACATATTTCTGGATTTTTTTCCCTTTATTAGACAAATATGGACTGATGCGACTTATAGGGCAGTGCCACATGTATGGCGGAAAATACGGTAATTTGTTTCCTGGTTATAGTAAAGCACTTCTGAAAAGAATTATGTGAATTTCTGACTGCAAGTTAATAGAATCCTATCCTGTCAGTGTAAGAACATAATTTTCCTATAAACGTATTTACTATCATTTTTGCTGATGTTTAGATTGTCAACATAAAGAGTCCAGACTCCTCCATCTGCAGTTTACACCAAAGATCATCGCAAGCTAACGTTGAGACAAAACCAAACAAAAGACACTCCTTTATTCATTAAGCCCAAAGGTTGCCATGGATATTCTGGGTGGTGCGCCTCGTGTTTTGGGCTACCCACGCACTGTTGTGGCACAATGTGGAACAAATGCAACACTAAGATGCCAAATTGGTGGAGACCCTCGTCCGGATGTAATTTGGGAACGTAAAAATGTCCAAATTTTGTCTGAAGGACGATATAAGCTAGGAGAGGAAGGAAAGTTGTACTTGCTAACTATTATGGGAGTGACCCAGCAAGATGCAGGTCAGTACATCTGCAAGGCTAGAAATAACATAGGCGAGACCTATGCAGCAGCCTCGCTCAAAGTGGAAGAAGAGCTCCTTGAACAAAATCAGGAGGCGATGGAAGCAGGTGGAAATGGTGAAAAGCAATCAAAGAAAGCAAATGAAGAAGTCGGTGGACATCTAAATGGTTACAGTGCTGTAGTAAATGGTGTGAACGAGGAGAACACAAACAAAGAGCTGAGGTGGAACAGTAAGCTAAATGCAAAGCTAGAGGAAGTTGATTTAACAGCCAACGATAAACCTCGTTTCCTCATCAAGCCCCTGTCGCTGCGAGTGGATCGAGGAGAGGACGCAGCTTTCTCATGCAAAATCTGGGGCTCGCCTTTGCTCGAGGTGACTTGGGCGAAAGACGGTAAGAAGCTGAATGATATCTTTGAGAATTCCCACTTCAGTGTGAGCAGTCAAGATGGAGGATGGTTTCAGCTCAAGCTCTACAGGACGCGCATGTCAGACAAAGGCGTCTACACCTGCAAGGCCGTGAACTGCCACGGTGAGGCCTTGGCAGGAGCTGTCCTTCTTGTTGAGCCGACTCCAGAACGAGACGAGAGTAAAATGTCTTCAAACGGTCACAACAGCAGCCAGAGGTCACCAAAGCACAGAGGTGGAAGGCTCAGCTTGTCAAGGCTCGCAGAGGAACAGCCCGTCAACGCATCCAAAGCCAAAAAGTTTGCAGTAACGGAGGGGAAGCACGCAAAGTTTCGTTGCTTTGTGACGGGTAAGCCAAAACCCGAGATCGTCTGGAAGAAAGATGGGGTTTTCCTGGAGCCCGACAGACGTCATCTGATATTTGAGGACAGAGAAGGTTACTACACGTTAAAAGTTCTGTACTGTAAGGTACAGGACACGGGGCTGTACGTGTGTGCTGCATCAAACGCTCTTGGAAACACTCTTAGTGCCGTTCATCTGTCGGTGAAAGGTAAGTGACAAAAAGTGAAAACTACATTGAGTAAAGGAATAAATACCATGTGTTGCCTTGCACGTCAAGGTTTTAAGATGTCCCACAGTGCTCATAGTATGATAGGGATGACTACCATTGTACCACAGCAAATTTAACTCACTATCTGTAAAACTAGTTGGGTTGTCGCTATTTTTGCTAAGCTTGTTGCAAGTTTTATTGGTTCATGAGATTTTTTTGGCCAACAGACAAACAAATTACATTGCACGATCACCCACCTTAAGTTTTGTGTTGCAATACTGCAGTCCAAGTGGTCTGTATGTAAAGTTTCCATTCATGTCATCACATTTTATAGAAAAATTTTATTTGATTATAATCATTTTACAATAGATAATTCTCTGAGTTATATTGCTTATCATGTTCACATTTTTTTTAACTGGCTAGCTGCCTTTGTGTCAAATTTTGTTTTGGGGTTTTCTAAAGAGAGATATATAGAGATAAAGAGAGTAGATCCCCGAAGCTGTGCCAGCAAAACGTAAATAAAACCCTAATTTTGGATGTAGTCCAAAAAAGTATCAGAACCTTTTTATTGCCAAGTTGTTTTGCATTTACGAGACTTTCGCACCACAGAGTCGGACTCTGTTTCACACAACCACGTCTGTGTGAAGCACAAAACAGAAAAAGATTAAAATATATATTTTTTACCCCTCACTAAGGATACCACATGACTATAAGACTCCCCTCATAGACGCTAATTAATAGTTTATGTATATGTTAATAATTCCTTTATAAACACTTTATACATCATTAATAATTGTTTATTATGCGTAAATTAAGGATGACAGAGAGACAAAACAGACCAGTTTCTTGCCAAATAATGAGACAAATCTGCCACCTATATCACCCAGGTTACCCAGATGACCTGACTGAAAATTGTTGGATTTTATACATGGATTATTGAGCATGGGCTTTGGTGTTTTGAACAAGTTTTACATGACTGTTGATGAGGCAGAGGGCGTGCTCCAGAGACCATCTTAACACCAACATAACTTCTTTTTTTTCCCACTTGGATGTAAGTTGTTGGGGGAGACGCAGTTTTGTTTGCTGTTTCCTCAGACTGATGAAGCCTTCTGGATGGAGGGCGAAACGTCTCAGCACCAAAAAAGAAACAGTCTAGATGACCTGACTGAACATTGTTGGATTTTATACCCGGATTATTGAGTATGGACATAATGCATCTAGAGTTGTTATATTAAACATTTCAGACTAAGTTACTACTTTGTACCTTGTAAGCACAATAAGCATTTGCATTATTGATTATTGAGCATGGACTTTCTTGCATTTGTAAACCTATTTTTTAGGATATAATATTAGTTGTAGATACTTATAAAGCAGTGATAAATTACAATGTTATTTGTTAAAGAAATAGGTTTGCAAATGCTTATTGTGCTTACAAGGTAGTAACTTAGTCTGAAATGTTAAATATAACTAGATGAAATATATATGTGAACAGATTTGGTTCACTTTTTGACAAGAAACTGGTCAGTTTTGTCTCTCTGTCATCCTTAAGTAATGCATAATAAGCAGTTAGTAATGATTTATAAAGTGTTTATAGAGGAATTAATAACAAATCTATAAACTATTTATTAGCCATCCATAAGGGGAGCCTTATTGTAAAGTGGTACCAACTCAGTCCCACAATCAGCGCACTTAGATAGTGGACCACTCAGTTTGCTGGTGATAAGATGGTTTCTGGGGCCCGCCCTCTCCCCCATTGACTCCTCTGAGGCAGCCATAGCCCAAGTGGTTCAAAACATCAAATTTCGTGCTCAATAATCTGTCTGAAACATCTCAACAAAAAAACAAACTGTCCAGACGACCTGACTGAACTTTGATGGATATTTTACCTGGATTACTGAGCATGAACTTTGCCGAAAGACAGAAACAGTTCTGGTAGCAGTGGGTGCAGACCACTATGTAGATAAAATGGTCTCAAATGTAGACACGCAAGTAAATGGTAAATGGACTGCAGTTATATAGCGCTTTTCTATCTTATCAAGGTACTCAAAGCGCTTTACAACATAATCTGTGCCCTCATTTACCCATTCATATAGCACTCTACTAGATCTATACAAAGAATAATCAGTGATTTATCACATTCATACACTGATGGGATGCACATCGGAGGCAATGAGGAGTTCAATGTCTTGCCCAGGGACACTTCAGCATGTGACTGCTGGTGGAATCAAACCCCCAACTCTTGCATTGGAGGACGACTGCTCTAACCACTCGGCCATAGTGGCCTCAGCAGATATTTAACAGATATCCGTACACACGTCAACTAAAAAAGCTTGTTATACAAAGCTTCACATCATTTCAGTATCAGACTGAGCTCATTGTGGCTGGAGATTTCACTAGAGCAAGTTTTAACAGCAATGATGAGTTTTACTATCTTGCTAATCTGTTACCAGCTTTGTTTATGCAACTTTTGTCCACAAATCCACCAGAATGTTGTAAAAATCTTTTAAACAAACGAGGTCAAAGTATGTATAGGCAGAAAGCAGTTTGGCACATCAATTTAAATTTACTAGATTTCAAGGTATTCTAAAAGACGTATAAGATAAGATAGAACGTTATTGATCCTGCAGGAAATTGGGCCAGAGTTTCAGTACAAAGGAACAAGAAATCATACAAGTTATTAAAAAAAATAAAAAACAGAATATAAAAAAAATAACAGAATTAAACAATACCAACAATTAAGGTCTAAAACAGGTCAGGTGCAGACAGAAACATTAAAGAGTTTATTGTAATACAGGATTAACTTTATTGTCCTATGTGCAGAAAGGGGGAGGAGTTGAAAAGTTTGATAGCCACAGAGAGGAAGGACTTCCTGTGGTGTTCTATGGAGACCTCAGTGGTCTCAGTCCACAACTGAAGGTGCTGCGGTCCAGTGTGTCATGCAAGGGGTGTGACGTGTTGTTCAGGATCTGAAGTCATGACCCACCAGTTGAGAATCACAGATTAAATAAGGATTAAGAGAATAGTTTTATCTAAGGCACAGTAAGAATATTTGTACCGGTACTCTGCTGTCACCTATGGGACAAACTTCTATCCGTTTTATTTTTTAACATTGACATACCCATTGTTGTCCTAGCAATTGGGGAAAAAAAAGGATTTTAATTATTCCTGCCTGACACTGAGATGAATGGACATGGCAAAAGGGTTAGGGTTGTGTAAATTTGCTTTTGAATTACCAGCATCTTTTTGAACAAGACAGCAGTATAAATCAAGAAGTAGATCCATTTTTTTTAAATTAACGCAATGGGATTATTATTATCCTATTCTGTTTCTATTCTATTCTGAATATAAGTCCAGTGTTTTTTATTTTTATTTTATTTTATTTTTTGGTGGGGGGGTGGGGGTGTCATGTTCTGGATGACTGAGAAGCCACACCCACAAATCTACAAATACTTTGAACTGTCAAACAAACAACATAATACTTAGAAAAAAGAAACTGGGTGCAATATATTTTCTGTTGGAGGCTGTTTGCGTCCATATATGTTTTCCTTACTAAAGACAGAAAAACAAAACTAAATTTTACTGACATTTTGAGTATACATTTTAAAATGAATCTGACAGTCTTCAACTTTTTAAATCATACGCTCTCATGAGAAAAAAAAACTTTTGTCAACATTGTCAGTAATTAGTATGCATTGCTCACAGGTAATAAATAAATCCTCTTCCATATATAAACCATACTACTCCACATTTCCATAAAATACACTAAACATTTTGCTTCCTGAGGGCTGAGTGCCCATACAGTGTTTATCCCTAGAGTTGCTCCTTCTATTTACAAAAGGAAGCTGATGTTGAAGCATATTTTATTCAAAACGATCCGTTTATTGATGCTATTGACAGATAACATGCTGTTCTTATTTGGTGGGGAGTTGCTCGAGAAC
This sequence comes from Hypsolebias martinsi, assembly GCA_031762355.1. NCBI lineage: Eukaryota > Metazoa > Chordata > Actinopteri > Cyprinodontiformes > Rivulidae > Hypsolebias > Hypsolebias martinsi. The sequence continues at coordinate 23,455,426 of JARVGQ010000828.1, read as the reverse complement.
AACTCGAGCTAATTGTTGCACATGGTGCTCAAAAAGCCCTACATTACATATGCATAACTACAGCTTTTTTCACATTGTCTTGAACTTTTCATGAACTCTCCAACAACAAACTTTCTCACTGTTGATTTCCACAGTACTCTATCCACCATTACACTTCACACACAAACAGTTTTTGGCTTGTTGATATGCAGACACACTGATGTTAGGTTGGACAGGTTTTCAAAAAGGAAAATGAATAGGGATTGGGCAGCTGCTGTGGAGGTGAAAGAAGAGGAGGTGTTCTGATTTTCTACAGTGGGTACTGGAGGAGACCTCAGTAAAGATGCTTGGATGAGATCCCACCTGGAATTTACAGACAGTGGATATTAAAATTGTTGCCATATTTCCAAGAAGAGGATGTGGAATGTGGAAGATGATGTGGGTCAGCATCAGTAAAATACTTCATTCCCTTGAACTACAGGGAAAGTGGTTCCTCTACTGTAAATAAACCAGACAAACAAAACATATTCTTCAACACACACAGACACAAACCTGAACTGAAAAGATGCATCTTTTCCTGTTTTCCAGTGCTGCTTGTTAAGAAATCATGCCTGTGTCGCAAGAAGTAACAGTCATGGAAATGGTGCCCCAATACTTCCTGTTTCTGCACACACACAAATAATGCATCAGTGTATGTGGAGTACGTGTTGTCGTCATTGTATGTTTTATACAATGACAAAGTGTGTGCTCTGCATTTAACCCATCGCACATGAAATACACCCAGGTGGAGGAGTGGGCAGCTATGTAAGTGCCCAGGGTGCAGTTGGGGATTGGGTGTCTTGCTCGAGGACACCACAACATGTGGGCATGGCGGGGAGTTGATCCTGTGACTTTCTAGTCCCAAGTTTGCCGTCTTACCTCCACACCACAGCGGCTCCATCATTATTTCATCATATGTGGACTAGCACACCAGCAAACAATCCTTTGACGCTCATTGTTACTCAAGTTTTGGGTAGTTTTAGATTTTAAATCTGAGTCATAGTTCAAACTAAAGTGAGGTTCTGAGATATTAAATTTGACATGGACACAAAGAAGAGATCTGTAATAAATTGTAAGCCCACTAAATATACAGCTTTATAAAACAAGTTAAAAATCAAGTTTATGTGAGTGTAGAACAGTAACTAACTTATTTTATAATGACAAACAAAAATCAACATAGAAAAATGAAATTTTTATTAAAATTTTAGCAGATGCAAGGCTTTTAAAGAAATCCTAAAATTAAGTTTTGCATTGAGAAGATCTGTTAAAATGGTGGAAACGCCCCCTGCAGTACAGTTCTTTTAAGTTTTTTTGTGTGTGTGAAGTGGGAGGCCAGAGCCAGTTGCAGATCCATCTCATGAAAGTTATCCATATGCCACATTTAGTTTTGTGAAACTTGCTTACATTAAAAAAAAATTTCTTTGGGCTGCTGCCTGCATTAGGGGTCACTACAGCGAACTAAGTTGCATGAAGACTTGGCAATTATTTATTACACTGGATGCCCTTTCTGATGCGACCACAGATCAATGAGCTACCATAGCCTTCTGTGTGGAGCAGAGAGCTGCTATCTAGTGTGCCCAGAGGAGCAGATAGTGGAGGTTAAGGGCCTGGCTCAAGGGCCCAGAGTGGGGCGAATGAGGGTGGAGGCAGGTGGTGGTGCTTCACCTGTCCCACCCTCATTTTTGATGTTGTCGATATCGGGAGTTGAACCAGCGATCATAGGCCCACTTTCTCTAACCTCTGTGCCACCACTCCCAACATTTTTACAATATGTCATTAAATCTTCTGAGGTCACTGAAGCTCAGTAAAAAGCTCCACATAAACTTTCCCTTTAATTCTTTCTGCTACTCTTGTACACCATTACAATTTGAATTAAATTCATGGTTTTCAAAATATTAATGTTATAACTCAATGGCATGTTTTTCAATGTCATGGTAAACTAATTTTATTTACAAATCGCATTTGAAAATTTATTCACCGCATTATCCAGACGGCTTAAAAAAAAAAAAATTCGTTTATCACTGATGTTATTTGATTCACCTCTATTCTATTTGAGTGGTAGCAGAAATTTAAAATAAAGATATTAAGACTATGTACCCCTAATCTAATGTTTAAACTGAACTTTTAAACCTAAAATTTTTTAAATACTGTTTCATATTTTATTTATATCTCTATAAGTCATGTTTTAAAAGAGCTAAGCCGGTTTAAGAGCGAGGGACATGAGCTAGTGATTTATTGATCTAAATATCGAGCTAATTCTTGCTCGAGTAATTTGGGATTATATACTGGTGGCAAAAAGAAATTTAACCCATTTTCAAACGGCACAAAATAAATAAAAAAAAAAAAACATGAGGAAAACAAATGATAAACGTGCACTAACCAGCAGTCCGTCAGAATCAAGGTGACCAACCACCTGGTCCATCCACCACATGTTTGATACGCCATGGAGCCAGTGAACCTCTGAATCTGTGGCTGTGAGGTGCTGGCACGTTTCTGGAGAAGGTCATGACCAAGCATCCAGCTCATGGCAGACAGTGTGCAAGTTTCCAGCTGCTGTTCTTCAAAGGAAAGCGTCTGGCATTGACACCAGGAGACAAGGCACACTGAAACAACATCCTCACTTAAGGCATTTCACTGCAGCTGTGATCTCAACAGTCAAGTCTGCCTTGTCTTGATGAACCAAGGCAGTGAGTCACTGGAGTTGATTGTTCATCATAAAGATCCGGTTGGATAGAACAAAACCAAAACCTCTTTGTAAAAGTTCAGCTTTCAACCATAATTCATATTTTTACCATGTTTTTCTTTTCCATCAGTATATTAATTTAAAAGTAGCCCAACTCGCAGTACAAATCACTGTTTTTGATCACAAAAATGTTTACAAAATATATACTTAAACAATGGTTTGGGAATTTGTTACATTTTTATGTGATTAATAGCAAAAAGAGGGAACAAGTTTGTTCCATACAAACCATCCATTAGATTTTTCACATTAAATATTTAATTTCCCTGTTTTGTCACTCATACATTCTATAAAACAGATAATTGCATTATTACTTTATACTACCCAGAATGCGTGGACTTATATTTTTTGCTCTGACTTTTATTTATTTTTATATAGTATATATTTTTTTTGTTTTGAACATTTTATATTTGCTTTAAGAAATGCAGAACTAACTTGAAATCAACATCACATTTCAGCAAAATCCTGACCTTGCTGGACATGCTATCTTTTTGTATCCTTAAACAATTTGAAGCATTTAATTTATAGGGCTGGAGTCCTAATGTGTAAATTTTGATGAATTAATTACAAAAAATAATGCATATTAGTCACATCTTATTCATTTCTGTTATTGCACACTGGTAACACTGCACACACATCAGCCCAGTAGGTGGCAGTAATGCATATAAGTTTGCCAGCCACAAAAAGATGCATTGAGTGATGTCTTGGTGAACTGTGATGGGAGATGAAACAATGTTGCTTGACTTGCTGGGTGTAAAGTTTTTTTCCCCACTAACCAATGGCAACATGAATACGAACATTTTTTTTCTTTCTTTCGGCTTCTCCCTGCGTTAGGGGTCACCACAGTGAACTAGTCGCACAAAGACTTGGCAATTGTTTTTACGCCGGATGCCCTTCCTGACACA
>JARVGQ010000828.1:23419365-23430275 GCA_031762355.1 Hypsolebias martinsi | reverse complement strand
CTGGGGCGGTGCAGCTGGTTTGACTTTCTCCAAGCAGCGAGCAGAACAAAGATGGGGTTATATGGCAAGCCGATTGTGTCATTAATAGCTAGTGAAGATTCTGTCGTCCAGGACATGGTAAATTCAAAAAAGTTCAAGAAAAAAAACAAAGTATAAAGTATAATAAATAAAGTCCAGTTGTTTTTGTATTGAACATTTTTGAATTTGTCATTATAGCCATGTTTACGTATTACATGATACAATAGCATGCCATACTGCTACTACTACTCTGCTGCCATCAAGTGGCTGAAAGTGGTACTGCACTTTTTTCTGTCAGAATGAATGAAAATGGTCATATCTCAGCCAAAATATTGGTTTATATATATGGGAAAAAAGAAAACAAAAATAAATCGCTTCAGCTTATAATTCACAGGTCATGTAAATTATGCAAAAAACTGCGACTCATGGGGCGAACCATATGATAACTCTATTTAGCAACTGTGCTGCTATCTGGTGGACAATGTCATAATTGTATTCTTTTATTTCTTCCTGACCTTCAGAGCACAAGCTGGAGATAGTGCAGGATCTGGAAGATCTTTACATCCAGGAAGAGCAGAATGCTGTCTTTATGTGTGAGGTTTCTCTGGAGGATGTGACTGGGGAGTGGTACAAGAATGGTCACAAGATCCGGCCCAGCAGCACCACAAAGATCCGTACTGAAGGTCAGAAATTGCATGGTGTCACTTTATGGCACTTAAAATGGGACAAACATCTCAGCAATAGCCATATACACTGCCTGAACAAAAAAAAAGTCGCCACCTAAAAAAAAAAAAGGTCACACACTAATATTTCATTGGACCGCCTTTAGCTTTGATTACAGCATGCATTCACTGTGGCTTTGTTTCAGTAAACTTCTGCAATGTCACAAGATCTATTTCCATCCAGTGTTGTATTAATTTTTCACCAAGATCTTGCAGTGATGACTAGACACTAGGTATGATGGGTGCACCACTTCACCTGCCTCTCTTCTTACCCTGATGCTCCCATCAGTCTGGAACAGGGTAAATCTGGACTCATCAGATCACATGACCTTCTTCCATTGCTCCAGAGTCCAATCTTTATGCTCCCTAGCAAATTGATACTGTACCTTTTTTTCTGGTCAGCCTTAATGATTATTGGTTTTCTTAAGGCTACACATCTGCTCAGTCCCAATCCCTTGAGTTCCCTTCACATTGTGTGTGTGGAAATGCTCTTACTTTCACTATAAAACATAGCCCTGAGTGCTACTGTTGTTTTTCTTCCATTTGATTTCACCAAATGTTTAAGTGATCGCCGATCGCGATCAGTCAGGATATTTTTTCAGCCACACTTCTTCCTCGAAGACAATGGGTTCCCACTATCCTTCCAGTTTTTAATAATGAGTCGGACAGTTCTTAACCCAATTTTAGTAGTTTCTGCAATCTCCCTATGCTTTCTCTACTTGATGCCATTGATTTGATTCTCATACAGACTGACATGTTTTCCTTGACCACGCAATGTGTCTTTCAACATGGTTTAAGAAATAAGAAGTAACTCATTGCACCAGTTGGGGTTAAATAACTTGTTACCAGCTGAAAGACAGTCACCCATACAGTAATTATCCAATAGGAGGCTCATACCTATTTGCTTAGTTAAATCCAGGTGGCGACTTTTTTTTTGGCCAGGCAGTGTATTTTAATATGGTATAGATTGTGTTAATCTAAATTGGAACAATAATCTGTGATATTTAGAAGCTCTCCAAGTGGACTGATGTTTTGAGTAGCGTGGCGTATTTTTCGAAGAAATTCGACTTTAAAAGCATTTGCACTTTGCTGGGAAGAATCAACTGGAAATAAAAGTCTTATCTTCCCACCAGGGACCAAACACTTCCTGTTAATGTGCAACATTAAAGCTGAAGATGCTGGAGAAATCCGTTTCAGCTCCAGGGATGTTGAATCAACAGCTTGCCTGGAGGTAGAAGGTGAGTCAGTCCCCCCCCCCCCCCTTTACTATGAACCAGTGGTGTAGCCTACATTTTTGTAGTGGGTGTACTGTGCTTAGAAACCAAAGTACACTTGTTGGAACAATGTAATAGTCAATATATTTTGATTTTTAAGCGTATTGAACATTTCCAATTTTTTCTTATGTTTATATATGAATAAATGAACAACAAACATTGTACAATAGTTGGCTTTGTATTAAAAATGTTATAGAATTTAAACAACAGTATCAACGCAAAGCACTGCATACAGAGAGATTGTTACGGAAGCATTCAACTGCCGTTTAACGTATCAATGACACATGTCTAATGATATGTCATGTATCATTGGGCACTTTTAAGTGGGTGTATTGAAATTCTTAAGCTTTTTTAGTGGGTACACTCCATATGCAGACTACACCACTGTTATGAACCTTTTCTCAGTCTTGAACTTCCACGCCTGTCTAATTTCAGAGCTTCCAGTTTCCATCGTAAGACCACTGCGAGACAAAACAGCCCTGGAGAAACACCGTGTTATCCTTGAATGCACCGTTTCTTCCCCTCACTGCAACGCCACCTGGTACAAAGGCAAACAGGAGCTGGTTTCTTCAGACCGGATAGAGATCACGGCTGACGGCTGCACTCATAAACTGGTAATCCACCAGGTAGCAGTGGAGGATGAGGGCACCTACAGTTTTGAGGTTGGGGACCACACCTCCAAAGCAAAACTAATGGTTGAAGGTAAGTTCTTCACGGGCAAAACCACATCCTCTCATGTTCTCTTCTATTATAACCATGCTTTACACCTTTGCAGCCCAGGCTCTTGTGATGGTAAGAGAGCTACAGGATGTTGAGGTGACAGAACCAGAACCTGCTTCCTTCCACTGTGAGGTCTCTGTTGCCATTAACAAGCCTCCAGTCTGGACCTTAAATGGAGTGACTCTTCATCCAAGCCCTTCTGTTCGAATGGACGACCACGGAACGGTCCAAAAGCTCACCCTGAGGGACACCAGCGTGGACATGAGTGGGACAGTCAAGTTTACCTTGGGCAAGGCAAAAAGCAGCGCCATGCTAACGATAAATGGAAAGTAGAGAAAATCACCCTAAACTATATCCACTTTCATGTATGACATTTGTTTAAATTGTAATTTTCAGCAGAGCTAAACAAACTGGACATTTGTCAGTCAAGATCATCTTTTTTTACAGTGTAGATATTTAGTTGCTTGATCAATATTCATCATAAAATACACAATACATTCAAATATTTTTAATAAAAAGCTGCCAAAACAAAAACAAATTTTAATGTGTAACCAAAATAATAATAATAAAAAAAAAAATCAAACACGATAAAATTGTACAATTTTCTAATATTTGTGTCAATACTGAATGTTGGTACTTTTGTGCAATTGAACTTGTAAAGAAAAGTTATTCCCACCAAAATAAACAATTTTAGAATTTACAAATAAATTTGGAATCTTCTACATATGATGATGGGTGTCGTATTGTCTGTGTCTATGCAAGAAGAAAATTAAATAAAAAAAAAGTTAAATACAAGAACATTTTGAAAAAGGGCAAAATAAAATATGTCTTTGGAGAGATAATCTGTAAAAAGTGTCACAAGTAATTGATTAGCGTGTTTTTATGAAAATAAGTGTTTTGCTTTAAAACACAAATGACATTTTCTCATTAAGAGCCAAAAACTATTGGGTATACAGAGTTTGATCTATTAAGAGAACTGATTCAAAACAGTTCTTGTAAATGAACAGTACTGGAGCACTTTAAGGAACAACAAATTTGAGTATTAACTCCAGTTTGCCAAAGTAAGAAGTTTGGGCTTGGGACCAGCAAAAGTGACGCAAGAGACACTCAAAGTTGTTTTATTGAAGTGATTTATTTTAGCCACAGAAAGTTTTGCATCTGTGTCCGACCATGGATTAGCAGCAGCATGATTCGTTTATCATTTGTTGAGGTCGTTGGGAGGTGGAAGGAACACTTCTCAGACCCTCTCAACCCCATCTACACGTCTTCCATGGAGGAAGCCGAGTCAGGGGACTTCAGGGTTGATACGTCCATGATGGTGGCTGAGGTCGCCGTGGTAGTTAAAAAGCTCAGAAGCATTAGGACTCCAGCAGTGGATGAGATTCATCTTGATTTCCTTAAGGCTCTGGATGTTGCTGGGCTGTCTTGGTTGTCACGCCTTTGCAACATCGCATGGACAACGGGGACAGTGCCACTGGATTGGCAGACTGGGGTGATGGTTCCCCTCTTCAAAAAGGGGGACCGGAGGGTGTGCTCCAATTACAGGGGCATCACTCTCCATAGCCTCCCCTGGTAAGGTTTAGTCAGGGGTACTAGCGAGTCCTATCGTTGGTAGAACTTCAGATCCTTCTGTTCTGGCCGTGGAACACTGGACCAGCTTTTTACCCTCACTAAGGTCCTTGAAGGGTCATGGGAGTTTGCCCATCCAGTGTTTTATGGACTGTGGACTTGGAGTAGTCGTTTGATCATGTTCCTCGGAGTACACTGTTGGGGTGCTCCGCGAGTATGAGATTGGAGACCTGTTGCTATGGGCTGTTGTTCAGTCCCTATACAAACAGTGAGACTTTGGTTCGCATTGCCATTAGTAAGTCTGACCCTTTCAGGGTGGGAGTTGGACTCCGCCAGGGCTACCCGTTGTCACTGATTTTGTTCATACCTTTTATGGACAGAATTTCTTGGTGCAGCCAGTGGGCGGAGGGAGTCTGGTTTGGTGGCCTCAGCGATTCCATCTCTGCTTTTTGCAAATGATGTGGTCCTGTTGGCATCATTGTACCGTGATTTTCAGCTCTCATTGAAGCGGCTCGTAGCTGAGTGTGACACTGCTGAGATGAGAATCAGCACCTCCAAAGGAAAATGGTGGATTGCGCTCTTCAAACCGAGGTTCAGCCTCAAGTGGAAGAGTTAAAAGTATCTCTGGGTTTTGTTCATGAGGAAAGAATGGAGCATGAGATTGACAGACGGATTGGTGCAGTGTCTGCAGTATTGTGGACTCTATGCCAGTCCATTGTGAAGAGGGAGCAAAGCACAGCAAAACTCTCCGTTTACCTGTCAGTCTACGTTCCTACCCTCACCTATGGTCATGAACTCTGGGTAGTGACCGAAAGAACGAGATCGTAGATACAGATGGTTGAAATGAGTTTCCTCTGCAGGGTAGCTGGACTCTCCCTTAGAGATGGGGTGAGAAGTTGTTATCCAGGAGAAACTTGGGAGTAGAACCACTACTCCTCCACATCGAAAGGAGTCAGATGAGGCGGTTCAGGCATCTGGTATGGATGCACCCTGGGCTCCTCCCTAGGGAGGTGCTTCAGGCATGTCAGACTGGGAGGAGACCCTGGGGAAGACCCAGGACATGCTGGAGACTCTCTTGGTTGGCCTGGGAACAACCTTGTGAGTCCTCCCAGAAGAGCTGGAAGAGGTGGATGTGGAAAGAGATGTCTGGGCCTCCCTGCTCAAGCTGCTGCCCCCCCGACCCAACTTTGGAACAAGCAGAAGCTGATGGATGGATGGGAATATGAAAACTATTGTATATCTGACAAAGCTGAAATGGTGCACCAAGTGGGCAGAGATTGTACACAATCTCTACGGGTTTATTTAATGTCAAACTCCTCCTCTGAGACCTATTTTCACCCAATGGGATTTTCAAATGTAACTGTAAAAAACTTGAAATAAAACATACTAAAATAAAACCAGATTGGAATTATTACCGGTACTTAAAAAAGGACAAAGTACATTCAACTCGTACTTAATTACACAATGCATGCAGTCGTAACACACCTCTCTGTACTTTAGTGTACATCAGCTGCAAATCGTCTTGTTAAGCTGAAATAATTTCAAAAGATGTGCACAAGAAACTGGAGCTAGGACAGTCAGCATTTATGGGAAACAAATGGCAACATTACATACAGTCCATACAGCATATGGTATGAGGAAACCACAAAAGCCAAAAATTAGGTTACGGTACATCTATTGAATCGAGAGTACAGTAAAATGAATATTCCAATATATTAATTAAATTTGCTTGCTTTATTATTGTGCAAAACATCATATACAAATCTATTAATGTGTGAGAACAGTATCAGCGAACGGGCCCCACACGACACTTGTTATAAAAGTAATCAGATGACAAATTGAGCATTCCTATAAATACTTTGCTTCTGCCAATAAACTTAAAACAGCAAATCTAACCAATCTAACTGAAGACGTGTTGATGGCTTACAAGAAACATTTTTTTTCTAGTTGTTTGGATCCTACCTACTAATATGGCACTAGTTCTTGCACAAAAACTGCAAGAACATAATTTCAAATGGAAAATCTATAAATATTTTATCAGGACCACTCTTGGGCAGAACAAAAACAACAAAAAATAGTATTATTCAACCACAAAAGGCTAATTTTGATTGACAAGAATTTGTTTAACATATAAAAATAATGCTTTAGCTCTTAAAGAGGGTAGAGTTAACGCGTTTCCCTGCTCCATGGAAAGCCTGGAAACATTTTATAAATAATGTAGCCCAGCGTTTTCATTCATCCGTGTCAACACAAGACATTGTCATATCGCAAATAAGAGAGAAAACGAGGCATATTGCTTTTATGTCAGCTGAATTAAAATTAATCAATACGAGGAAAAAAAACTTAAGATGCAATTGAAAAATATATATATTTTAAATCCAGCTCTAAATTGTCTCACATATCTTTTAATGTGATAACGGGCCTTTCCTACCCACAATGCCTTTGGCCATGAGGCGTAAAACCCTGCTACGTTTCAGTTGTCAAATATTAAAAAGTAGGGCGCTGCGTCAAAAATTGACCAGTTTTACATCATCAACATCGCAGATTTCAATAAATCGTAAACTGTATGCGAAAAACGTCAATCTGTCAACCCTTATATGATAAAAGCCGACAGCCGGCACGTAAAAGTGCTGTGAGCATCACGAGTACAGAACATGTGAGTTTAACATTGCAAACTCGTGGAAAAAAAAAAAGGGTCTATGTTATTGATTTTGCTTTTGATCTTTTCAATGTTACTGCAGCTTCACTAGAATACGGAGTTCAAATTACATAATTTATGTCCTCAAAATAATAAAAAAAAACAACAACAAAAAAACAAGATTTCTCAGCCAAGTTACAAACAATACATTTGCATCGTACAGATGTTTATTAATAGTGTTGATGGTGAATTTTACACCTAAATCTGAACAGAAACATAATTTGCTCCAAGCCTAATTTAGAACCAAACCCGTTTCCAACCTACGAGTACCGACCGCTCAGGGAGGAAAAAATCCAAACTGAGAAGACGAAGAGCGTTCCTTCTGCTCACAACAGACTCAGACGCAGGAAACCGTTCACGATTTGTAAAACAAGGAACAAATCACACCTCTGATCACCAACAGAGACCGACACCTTTAGATTTGTTTTTGGAAGACAGTCGTAGTCCTCTTACTTGGGAGTCGAGGACACGTTTGACAGGAAAGTGCTTTAAAGCATTATTAAAAACCTGCTTTTCACGAGAACAAGTTAGTGTCAGGATTTTGGGGACACTAGTCACGGGGCTTGGCTTCTTTAATTTTGGTGGATTGATTGTAAAAGTATAAGTAGATATTTCTATTGTACAGTAGTCCCTCATTTATCGCTGGCGTTAGGTTCCAGGAACCCCCGCGATAAGTGAAAAACTGCCAAGTAGGGATAGTAGTAAAAGAGAAGTGCAGCAGGACAGCAAAGGGTTAAACCTTCATGCAGCAGATGCAGAGGAGAAATGTGGGCGTGGCAGAGAGCCGCATGTGGCTGAGAGTGGAGATCATGACAGGCTGCAGGAGGGAGCCTCTCCTGCACCTGTGGGCTGCACACAAGTGCTAAATCATTTAAAATAATTTCTTTTAAATAAACAATCCGTGCCGATCGTGCGGCTCGTCCATCGATCAGCCAATTGTGTGTCATGTCCACTCTTATTTTGAAAAACCGTGAAAGTCAAACCGCGAAGTAGTGAGGGACTACTGTATTGTAAAACCGGACCTTGCACTATAGACTACACACCAAACATGTAAAGTGCTGTCCAATCAATTCTGTATTTTCATTAACTCGTGATTACAGCCCTGGCTGTAATTTATTTTTTTCTTAAGAATTGCTATTCAATAACACTGTCAAGACTTTTTTCAAAAATACTTGATTACATTTTCGAAGGAAAAAAAAAAAAAAACCTCTGAAATGAGATTTAAGGATCAAATGCTTTTTGACTCCAGACCAAGTGTGTCATCTTACAAAGCAAGGGCATAATTATGCTAACCGTTTTAAAAGACGCTACGAATCCGCAGCGCACATTCATTATTTCAATGACTCAAACGTGTTTGCACGTAAACGTTTTCAAAATCAGTTTCTGGGACTGCACCAAGAAGAGATCTGCTTTCCCAGCTGGGTCTGGGGGGGGGGGGGTTTCATGGCTTCTGGCCTCTGCAGAAATGTCTTCAAACATTTATCCTTTCACCCTCACATCAGCTGGTTCATGTCAGACCAGGTTTGACCAGGTCAACAATCACTGAAGATGTCCAAGTAAAGACTTGGTTTGATGCTGGGTGGGGGTGAAGGCTCTGTCCACAGCCTGAGTTCTGGCTGGCAGTGATAGCTGGAGCGTCGCTGAATTTCCATTTTCCTTTATCGTTGAACACAGATTTGTTCGGAGCTGAGGCGACGGGTCGAGCGGCGTTAGCTTGTAGGCCCTTGTTGCTTCAAGACTGTGTAGACGTTATCCACTTTGCTCAGCCTCTCAAAGAACGGGATGAGGTCCAGCAGCTCCGTGTCTGACATGTCATCGAACCATGAGGCCACGGGCACCTTGATTAAAAAATAAATACATAAATTTAGCATCCACACTAACTGAACCAAAGCCATTTTAACATCCAACACTCACCGCGTTGTCAGGGTGGAAGATGTAGGAGGCGGGGGAGTTGTCCACAATGATGACTTTGTTGAGGTCGCGACCCAGACGGCTCAGGTCCTTGACGTAATTACCTCGGTGGAAGACACAGGACTCCCTAAAGAGGCGACAGCGAAACGCACCCCACTTGTCCAGGAGATCGGAGACGGGGTCTGCGTACTGACACAAGACGAATCAAACGTGGATTTAAATGATTTCATACTAAACATTTGAACAAACCACAAGACGTCTGCAGTCAAAGTGAAGGTGACTGAGTGACGCAAACACCGGTCAAGATGCTGGTAGGGTCGAGTGATGATATGGACGTGTTTTGCAGACAAATTATTGAAATGAGTTCATTCAACAGGACAATGATGCTGAACAACAAAATGACTGAAATGCTGAGCTGAGGTCTTCAGAGAGGAGCAGAAGCAAAAAGGCCACCGTCTGGGCACAACACCATTACGGCGTGAGGTGGTGCATTGGTATAAATATCTGGGAACTGTTCTTGATGACAAGCTGACCTTTGACCCCCATGTGAACTCACTTTATAAAAAGTAAAAAGGCCCACCGGCAACTTTATTTTTTATCAGAAGCTCTGTGGTTTTAATGTTGATTCTACTTTTATGAGCATGTTTTACTGAGTCTTTTTTTTTTTTTTTTTACTTGCACCTTCATGTGTTGGTTTGGACTTTTGACATTTAAGAACTGGAACAAACTCTCAGGGTTTGTCAGGATGTGCAGCAAAACTGCTGGCATAGCCCTACAGAACCTCACTGACCTACACAAGGTGACGTCAGTGAACAAGTTCAGGCTGATTCTGGCAGATCCTGATCATCCACTCCATGGTGAGTTCAGGTTGCTTCCATCTGGATGCAGGTATCTGCTGCCCAGACGTAGAACGAACATACTGAATAACTCATTCACCCGTGTAGCCATCAGGCTTCTCAACGAACAGTGATGACTTCTGTACTGTTATTTTAACGTCTTAATGTCTTGTCTGGTATGGATGTTTTATATTTTTACTGACTGTGAAACAAATTGCCCCTTGGGGATAATACAAACTCTTGAACTTATAAAGAAGAGTGGGGTAAAACTCCAGCAAAACGATGTTGAGAAATTGATCCAGTCTCATAGGTGACAGCATCATATTCTACGACTCCAGTGCTTCACACACTGCTTCAATGTTCTGGCTTGTTTGGTTGTTAAATAAATGACTATAAATAAATTCAGCAGATTGTGTTAGTTATATAACGTTTCTGGGGATGATTACCTCAACATCATCAAATGCTACACAATTTTTTTTTATTTGTGCTTACAGGTCATTTCCCAAAGGTTTTCATGTACCATACTTTCCCCCATACACGTTGCACCGGCGTATAAGTCATATCAGTCCAAATATGTCTAGTAAAGTGGGAAGGGGGGGGGAACAAATACGTTGCTTCACCATACATATAAATCAAATCTATTATGCGTCACCGCTGACGCGTCGTGTTTGTTACGCATCATCGCTGACCACCCGGAAATGTGGGCTGGTGTTGTGCCAAAAATCGATTGGCTGCCAAATGGTGGCCGTGGGAGTGTGCATGGGAGAATTGTAACAAGAATTTAATTAGATTAACACTTAAAAACAATTATTTGTTTGCTCGACATTATAGTAAAGGTGTGTCTCAGTCTAACCTTTCCTTAATAAATGCACTTTGCTGGTCAAATCAGCTGCATTTCAAAAGTTGATTCGCGGCTGCGGGACCGCGCATAGGGACGACTCGCTGTGCATTTATTCGAAATTTAACAAGATAAACACCTAAAAACATGTTTGTTTGCTCGACATTATAGTAAAGGTGTTTCTCAGTTGAACTTTTCCTTAATAAATGCACTTTAATGGTCAAATGCAGCTGATTTGACGTTTGCTCCATGAGTTCCGGAACGAGACGAAGGTGGCTTGGTATGGCAAGCCAAGTGTCTCATTAATAGCCACTTTTACCTATT
>JARVGQ010000828.1:23328258-23339808 GCA_031762355.1 Hypsolebias martinsi | reverse complement strand
TGTTTCTGCTGGTCCAGCTTGGTCCAACAAGTTTAGTTTTGTTTTTTGAATGTCCAGAGGACCAGACTTAGCTTTTTCAGAGACTACAGTGCAGTATTTCTCCGCCGCTATGTTTACAACGTAAAACCGGAAACCGGAAACGGCGTAACTTGGCTTTTCAAAATAAAATTTCAAAATATATAGGCCTATATTTTTTAATTTTTTTAAATTTTTTATGGGAGGTGTGACGTAAGTGCGAAATGTCGGGACTCGAGACCGTCGTAAACCGAGGACTACCTGTATCTCCCAGACAATGGCTTTTCTTAACAAATCCCTGATTGATTCAGAATTGACTTAAAGTTTTAATCATGACATAAAAGACAGACAGATTCCCGTGTTCCTGTCTGACCTCCTGCAGCCTTATGTGCCCTCCAAATCCCTGAGGTCTAATGACCATGATTTTAGTTGTCTTGAGGTCCAGCTGGTCCACAGAGGTCATTGTACTCCCTACCATTATACAAGCAAGGTGCCCTGCCCAGAGCGTGCTGCCTACCGAACCGAACCCCCCGCCCCCCACTCCAGTCAACAACTGCCAGCACCGACGTAGTGCTAAGCTAGAGGCGCGCAATACAGACGTGCTAGCTAAAAAGCTACAATGGTAGCATACTGTTTCCCTTATGCTGAGCCGTCTACCTCCTCCTCCATTGTTTTTAAATTTTAAAACACATCTATACTGAACGGGCTTTGAACATGAGTTAATATTTTTTGCAGTTAGCGTTTCTTTTTTTGTTGCATTATTTTCAATGGTTTTATTTTTTTGTCTCATAATTATTTTATTTTTTGCTGTTTGTTTGTTTTTTGTTCGTGTTTATTGTCTCCTGTGTTTTGTGTCACTTTTTTACTATTTGGTGTACAAATAAATTTGATTTGGTTTTGAGCTTTAGCCGTTTTGGACAAACCTGGAAAATAACTTCAAGTCTTTTGGTTGTAGACGTACCAAAAGTGATTCCTCTGCAAATTCCATAAAAAGCTGTCCAGTGGTTCGTAAGATATTTTGATAATACAGAGCACTTTAGCAAAAACTTTATCTTATCACACCCCCTTTTTTTTAAATCTTTTGGCAGCAGATGCCCCTGAAGGTGCTGAAGTTTAGACCAATGTAATAGTTTGCATTCTCTTGAAGAAAATACCTTAAACCACAAAATGTCTGGATCCGGTTTTCCTTCAACCACAACAGCCAGACAAGTTGTTTGTCCAACCTGCACATCCACATCCTCCATGATGCTTTCAAATTTTGGTGCAACTGCAGAAAAGGAGGATTTACATTTATAGTAACAGATGCAATTCCACACAGATTTTGCCTGTTTCACTAAGATGGTAAATTTATCACGGGTCATCCTGCGTGAACCTACCTGCCATGGTCAGCTGAAGTGTGCAGAGGTCACTGCCAAACTGGTTGCTGGCCGTGACCACCAGCTGACCAGCGTCGGTGCTCTTGACCCGCTGGAGCCTCAGGGTGTGCTGATCGTCATCTGGCATGCTCATCTCATAGGTTCCTGGTTTGCTGACCAACACCACTCCCCTCCTGAGGAAAACCCAGACAAGGGTTTCATGTGACAAGAAACCAAACAATTTTTGTAACGTTTAGTACAGAAACCTATCATTCAAAGTCAAGAACGCACCTTTTCCAGGTGACGGCTGCATGCACGTGGTTCAAGGTGATGGTGATATTTGCTGGCTGGTTTTCCACCAAGTAAACAATGTCAGGTTTGTCCAAAATAACTGGCGCTTTCCTTAAATATGGTCCTGAAGGAGTTAAAGATTTAAAGACTCAAACGTCTTACTTCACACCAGCAGAATTAGTCTTGCACTGTCTCTGTACCTCTGTCCAGCAACTGAACCAGATCAGTGGAGGGTGACGGTTTGCTCAACGTCTTTCCAGTCGATGTCAACACTCTGAAAGAGTAACGGACTCCCTTGGACAGGGAGGTGATGGTGTAATTTGTCTCCTTCAGGTTGGAAGCCACAACAGGCCAATGGATAGAGCCCAGAGGCTGCTGCTGGACCACGTAAAGCAAAGAGTTGGAATCTGAAAGTACAGCGATGTTAGACTAGGGAGATAAATTAGTCTCAAAAATAGTCACACAACAAGATTTGTAGCATCATCTTTGTGAATCTGGAGCGGTAAGAAAGTCTCAAAAGCCACATTCACAGGGAAGCTGATCCGTGTGCAGCAGGTGATTTATGTATTTGACAATACACAGAATACTCCTACGTATAATGTGAAATGTGTACAATTGAAAAACTGTTTATGCATTTGTGAATCTTGTGGCATGCTTGCAAATCATATTGCATGCATACAAATTGTGTGACTACCTGAGACTAATTTATCTTCATATACAACCTCATCTGAGTGGAAACCAAAGAAAATGATTTGTCTTGTTTTCAGATCGGGGCTGACAAGACGTGGTTTGCCAGGAGACATTAAAAACTTTCCTGAAATAAGTATCTGGGACATGCATGCTATAAATACTTTTCTCCTTTCTTGAAGAAATTGAGTGAAACATCAAAACGCCTAAGAGTAAGACTATAGGCACAGAAACAGTGATGAACCCACCAAACGAAGGGTCAAGCCTCTTTGGTAGCTTCCAGCTGAGGGTTATCGTTTTCCCTGTGATGGCCTCGATCATGGGGGGGCCATCAGGAGGGTCTGGAACAATGTCTATTTCAAAATATATACACGTTATTAGGAAAATATTGCATTATCTTACATAAAGCTCTAAATTGCATACATGTACATGAATCATTACCTGTCACATACAGATGAGCATAGCAGGCTGATTTGCCCACTTTGTTTGAGATAACAGCTTTGTAGACGCCACCATGAGTGTGGCATGCACTTCGAATGACCAGACTGTGGACATCCCTGTCTGATGAACACACACAATTTTTTTATTTACAGCAATAGCACCTTGAAGAAAGGCTTTGCGTTCCAGTTGTTTTTTCTTACACTGAGTCATTGTGCGTTCCTCACTACTTTCGATACGTTTGCCATTGTGGTACCAGGAGATGGTTGGGTACGGAAAGCCTTCCACTTTGCATTTCAGCACTGCTTCCTTCCCTTCGATCACCTCCATATCAGCCAGAGGTTTGACAAAGTCTGGCATGGTCCTCCTCTCCAACTCATTTTCAAGAACTTCAGGTTCCTCGGGAATGGATGGCATCTTTTCTAACTTGGCCCTTGGTGAAGACCAACAAAGTTCAAAATGAGTTTGCTTTGGTCTTACTTTAAAAAAAAGATCTCAGACTAGTTGGAACAGTAGACTGGATTCTCTCTCGCCATCCATCCATCCATCCATCCATCCATCCATCCATCCATCCATCCATCCATCAACCATCCGTCCATCCATCCATCCATCCATCCATCCATCCATCCATCCATCCAAGGGATCATTCACAATTTTCAACGTTTTCACAAGCATACAGAATGTACTCTTTTTGGAGACCCCCCCGCCCCCTCAAAAGCATACAGGAAAATATTGATTTGGGGGAAGCTATGCAATGATATGCAAAGTAAAGCAAAGCTAGCATCATGAGAAAGAAGGTCGCTCACGTGAGACATCGTCCTTAATAAAATGTACGTGTGTACATGAGCCCTCATACAGGAAGCATTTCCCCCTTATACATAACGGGAACAACCTCTGACTCATGGTGTCAGCTTAAAGCCAACAACAGACTTCCACATTAATGCCAAACCAAACCTGAACAAGACATTAACAAGAACAACCCATTTCCGGCAAAGAGTGGATTGCTCTCTTGAAGGGTGAGGTTCTGCCTCAAGTGGAAGAGTTCAAGTATCTTGAAGTACAGTATTGTTCACGAGTGAGGGAGGAATGGAGCATGAGAATGACAGACAGATTGGTGCAGCATCCACAGTATTGCGGACTCTGTGCCGGTCCGTTGTGGTGAAGAGGAAGCTAGGCTGTAAGGCAAAGCTCTCTGTTTACCGGTCGGTCAACGTTCCTACCCTCACCTATGGCCACGAATCTGGGTAGTGACCAAAATAATGAGATTAGATTGTAGATAAAGGCGATCGGTTGAAATGAGTTTCCTCCACAGGATAGCTGGACTCTCCCTTAGAGATAGGGTGAGAAGTGCCAGTTGAGGTGGTTCTGGCATCTGGTAAAGATTCTTCCTGGGCACCAACCCAGGGAGGTGTTTCAAGCATATCCGACTGAGAGGAGACCCTGGGGAAGACCCAGGACACGCTGGAGAGACTACGTCTCTCGGTTGGCCTGGGAACACCTTGGGGTCCTTCCAGAAGAGCTGAAAGAGGTGCCTGAGGAAAGAGATGTCTGGGCCTCCCTAGTCAGGCTGCTGCCTCCGCGGCCCGACTTCGGAATAAGCGGAAGATGATGGATGGATGGAACCCATTTCCCACTGAGAAACTTTGTAAACAGTCAGAAACATTGCACAGATAATTGCCACAAGGTGACATCCTTTGCAGTTCATACAGTCTATTTAGGACAGTACAATACTGTGCTAATTTAAAATTATTATCATTTCATATTGGTACACATCTAAAAATGGTTTAAAATGCACAGAAACAGACTTGAAGATATTTATGATAAACTACACACACCTGAAACTGACTCTCTCACAGAAAGAACTTTTGTGGGAAAATAAATTACAGTTAAACTGAGGCAAGCGTTTTTTTTGTTTGTAATCTGAAGCATATAAATATTTGTCTTTTAGTGTAGTTATTTTATAATTAAAAAATTAAAACAGCTGAAACATGTCAAAAGGCTGTGCACTCTCTGTCTCTCTCTCTGTCTCTCTCTCTGTCTCTCTCTCTGTCTCTCTCTCTCTCTCTCTCTCTCTCTCTCTGTCTCCCTCTCCCACAAAGTGGTGCATTCTGTCACCCAGGGCGTTATCAGTGGCAGCTGTGCACATGCATATAGTCACAATGTGTGTCGGAGACAGCCGTCCTCTAATGGACAATGTGTGAAAAAACAAACAAACGCAAAATTTGCAGAGCTGTTGTCCAGTAATGTGAGTAACAAACAGATTTAGTACTGCGAGAATATAGATGATGATCTACAGCAACTTTGCAGTTAGTTTAAAAAATATTTAACCACAAAGAGGATCGTTGAGTTAATTCGTTGTAGAATATGACGTGAGGGAGGCGTCCAACACACATTGAATGCATCGCTCTCCATCAACACAGCTGAGTTCTGCTCCGCCTCTTTTGGTTCTGCTCAAAGCTCACATCTGAGCGGGACGAGGACGCTTCGCCTGTGATTTACGAACCGTTAGAGGAAGGACTGCTCTGTGAAGCCATTTTGTAGAACTGTCTGTGCATGCTAGGCTAATTGGTAACTCTAAATTGTCCCTATAGGTGAGAGTAAGAGAGTAAATGGTTGTTAGTCTCGTTTGTCTCTATGTGTCCCTGTGATGGACTGGAGACCAGTCATCGGTGTTCCCTGCCTCTCACGCAGTGACATGAGCACCAGTTAGCCCTATGACCCGAAAAGGAAGAAGCAGGTAAAGTGTCACGTTTTTGCCCCCTCATGCCATAGTTCCTGTTTTTCCTTGCCAATATTCATGCTTCATACTTTGTTTTTCCTGCTTCATGCTCCACTGCTGCCACTCTTCACCACACCCATACTGTTCCTCCACTGTAATCAGTCCTTGTTCCATGCATTCGTTAAACTCACAATTTAAGCTCCTGTCACTCACTCACTTGTTGCGAGATTATCGAAGACCTTGTGTTAGTAGATGTCCAGCATCCATGCCATAGCCTTGCCTGTCTCTCCTGGTTTGACCCCGTGCCTGTCTTCTGGTTTCCTCACCTTGTCTAATCTTGCCTGTTCTGGAATCTACCTTCTGACCACAGTACTGACTCTATGATTATCACAACTACGTTTTTTGGATCACGATTTGGATCTGCAGTTCTCGACCCTACCTTGTCTTACTGTACCTCACCCCTGAACCACCCTTAAAATCTTATTGCTCTGTACTGTTACCTTCTCACAGCTCGTGACGTCAACTTCCTCCACCATCTCAAGGATGACCTCTCTAACGCGACTGTGAAGGTTAGTGACTCTCAATATAATCCTCTGAACCTTCACAGTCCTGCCCATTCACTGACTCGCCTATCTCTGCAGATTGGACCCATGCCCAGAACCAAACCCACACAAACATTTATTAATAAATCATTTTAACCATTCCTGGTGTTCAGTGTCGAATCCACAGACCCAATCTTGACATAAAGATAATGGATGGATGTCTTGAATGGGCCTAGTATTTGACGTGTACTTTGTAAGAGAATAGCAACAGGTTGGTCATTTAGGGTGTATCAAACACTGTCAACATTTTTTTAAGTGTATTGTTTTGAGCCATTTATTGTGCATAAGGATTATAAAAATATATAACTTTATTGTCACATGTTATAACTGTTTAGCCTTGATTCCTTGTGTTTTAGTCACCACTACAACTGATGCACGTCATCACACTGATGCCATACATATTAGTTCTGGAGCTAACACTAAAGCGGCGTCACGTCTCCATTTTCGTCTGTCAACATGCGCCGGTTCAAATTAAAGGGCTGGACTTCAGCTAATGTCAAAAATGACCATTCATGCTGAATGAAACTTGTTCTGACTACCTATGTCGTTAACCCAGAATGTATAGCAGCTTAAATAAAATGGTGACGTTTGTGGGTCAGCAATATTTTTTTCAATTACAAAAATTAAACGGCATATAGCATTTATAGTTGAAGTACTTCAAAAGGTCAAATAAGGTCTGTTGTTACAACTAGTCTGAGATCCCTTTAAGAAATCTTTTGAAATGATACAGCTCCTCTTACATGTGAGAAGAGATTGCAGCTCTGGGTTCTTGCACATACAGCTCAGCGGTACACTCAGACCTTCCATTAACGTTCTGAGCGATTGCCGTGTAAAAGCCTTCTGTGTCGCTGCTAACGTGGGTGATGACAAGTGAGTGACGACCCCCCTCTTGAAGAATGCGAACATTATCGCTCTCCTCCACTCGTGTCTCTGGAAGAACATTTGCAAGAGGAACACATTTTTCTTAGGAGTGATGTGTTGTCTAAGGTTGTTTTAGGAACGTCGCTGTGACGCGGCTTACCAAAGTGCATCCATGTGAGTCTCGGAGCAGGTGAACCGCTCACCTTGCAGTCGAACCGTGCGGTGCGTCCTTCGATCACTTCCAGGATGTCCAGTTTACGAGTGAACAGGGGCTCCCTGGAAGGAGTGACTCTCAGGTTTGCGCTTGACGTCAGCTCCTCTGTAAAGACAAATCCGCTTCAGAATTGTTTTCTTCTGAAGACCTTTTTAAACGAGAACTGCTTTTACTGCAAATCTCTTCAAAAGTGAAGTTTACATTTCACCTGTGGCAGTGCTCAGCTTGCAAGTGTACGTTCCACTGTCATCCTCGTGGACTGAATTCAGCATGAGGCGGCATCTGTCAGACAGAAGACAAAGAAGTAAACAATAAAATTAAAAGAACAATAAAAAAGTTGCAATATCATTAATAAATAGATTAAAAGTACATTTTCTGTTGCCTTTCCCGTCATGATCACTGAAAATAACCTTATGTCCAGTCTTATGCACAAGATGTCTCACTCAGAGTACCTGTTGTGTACCTGATGATTCAGATCTTTGGAAGTGTGGTTCTGTAGAGGTGTTCTAATCAATTATTAACTTATCTTTTGTAGAATGATCTTTAAATGACCTCATTTCAAAGGAACTGAGTTTAATTCTGACTGGATTAGCATGCTAATGGCTATCTAACAAGGTTAAGTCAGGTCCTCTGGATAGATTCTTCTTTGTTGATACGTTCCATCTTCCATTTGAGAGAGGAGTAAAGGAAGTCATTTTTGTGAAGAGAACCTGTCTGTAGTTAAACAGGGATGGAGGTCCCCATGCTCAACTGTCCCCTCTTACCAACAAAGTTCATGCTCAATAATCCAGGTAAAAATCCAACAATGTTCATTCAGGTCATCTGGACAGTTTCTGTTTTTGCTGGGACCTTTAGTCCTTCATCCAAAGGACGTCTTCAATCTGAGGAGCCACCAACAAACTGAGCCCCACAAACAGCACATTACCATAGTGGAAAAAAAAACAGTTTTGTGCAGATAAGATGACCTCAGGGGCCAGCCTTCTCCCCCCATCAACTCCTCTGAGGCAGTCATGTCAAAATGGTTCAAAAACACCAAAGTTCATGCTCAGTAATCCAGGTCCCCCTCTTACAATGCTGTTATTGCGAGTATCATTCAGCCCTCTGTGAATAGCAAGCGGCCATCAGGGCACTAACGTTTAATTGTTAGGCTGATGATACTACTTTTGCATGTGAACAACTAGTTTTGGCTGTCACCAGCAAACCAGTTGATCCACTATGAGAATGTGCTATTTATAAGACAGAGTCTGTTGCCGTGCCTCAGACTGACAATCTTTTGGATAAAGACGAAATGTATCAACAAAGAAGAATCCGTCCAGAGGACCTGACTCACGCCCCCTTTACACGGACATGGGCAGGGGAAACGCAGAGTTTTTCGGATGTCGATTCAAGGAAAAAACATCCTTGTTGACACAGAAGCATTCTGTGTTTACATGGAACCGGAGAACACCACCCCTCACCTTCGCCCCTCGAGTTTGCTGTAGTTGCTATGCCAGGTCATTGGCAATGGCGCTGTGAATTTTGTACATTCACCTAATGCGTATGTGCACCGCCTGGGACTACTGTCGGTAAGGACGTTCCTCTGGGTTGAAAGCCCAGGTACTAAAAACAAAACTTAAAGCCGGACTTCGGATACTAGTCAATGGATTTGATGCCAAGCGGGACTGCTTCGTCTAACAGCTCGACACCAGTTGCTAAGTGAACAATGAGCTCAGTGAGCTGACGAGAATGATGTCGGGCGTCCCACCCCCATGGTAGCCGTCGAGCAATGCTACAGCAGGTAAATACACATTCTTGATAAAGTTTGCTTGTGTTGTTTGGTTACACAACAACCAACTAAGATTTTATTTTTCCTGAGCGTAGAAGTTGTCTTCCCATCAGAGGGACCGGTTCCAAAAGGGAGCACTGACTCAGCGTTGCATGAAGACCTCAAAATCAAGAGAGATTCTGGAGCAACTATTCACTTAAAATTCTCCTCAGTTCTTTTTTCCCAACCCATTCAATGTTTTAAGCTGCAGCAGAGGAGTGACATCCTGAACAAGCCAGATAAACAACATGGCGTCAGTCTCCAGGATGACAACAGAGAGGAAGAGTACAGTTCAGTTTACAGTTTGGTTAATGTGCTTTTAATAGTGTTCAGTTTAATTATCAGTGTTTGTGTGACATACAGTTTGTGGTATTGTATAGAAAATAAAAAATTAAACCTGATGTTGTCATTTTCAACTTTAATAACATGCAATATGTTTTGCATCATTTAAATCACATAACTTTATATAATGTCCAGATAGCTTCATTTAGCTCTGATAGGTTTATTACATCTGCTATCACCAACAGAAATACTGTTTATTATTGTTAAACTGTTATTATTTAGCACATTTAGTATGTTATAGTCCAGCGCAACGTGTGACATATACGCCTGCCTCAACAGGCTCGTTAGTGATTTCGATCTGACTGGCATCTCTTCCCAACACAGATGTCGGTCCCAGCAGCTACATTCTGGCGTAGATTAACTACGAGACTCAAAATATATTCCAGTCGTAGCACAGAAAGCAGGATGTTATACTCCGACGCAATTGTTGTTGATAGAAATATACCATCGGTCCATGTGTGCATGAAATATACGCTTGTAGTGCGCATGTGCTTTCACACTTTTTGGTGCTTTTCACACCTCGGCGGGGGGTTCTCCCGAAAATATTCACTCTGAGATCAGGGTTCAAAAACCTCTGGATTCAGCGAGGCCAGGGGCTGGTGTTGTGTAAATGAACGGCCAAATCACAGAGAGAAAGGTGCGGTTTCACTCAAAATACGTGTCGTGTAAATGGCCCCTCAACTTTGTTAGATTTATCTACCTGGATTATTGAACATGCATCAGGACACGCTAATGGCGAGTTTGAACAGGGCCAAGACACAATGAAATGCACCTAACTGAGCAGAATCTCTGTTAGATTCTAAAAACATAAAACATTTGTAGAAACCAACCACACCTCTTTCCATCAAAGTGCATCTTGCAGTTGAGCAGCGCTGGCTGGATGAGCTTCCCATTGGACAGCCAATCAACATCCACTTCCGAAGGCCCCACAATGTGGCACTCAAACTTGGCCGATTCCCCGGCTTTTACCACCACGTCTTTCATCCCTCTGGTGATTTTAAGTCCTGTGTGTTCTGCTGCTGTTGATGAACGGGGAATATTAACAAATATTTTGTTATCCATCATCATCATCAGTGGTTTATGACTCACCTCTGACCTCCACGTTGCACTCCGCCTGCTCAGTTCCACTCTCGCTGATGAGCTTACAGGTATAAAGCCCCGCATCCGCCTTCTGAGCCGAGCCCACCCTTATTTCGAATAATCTGTCTTCGAGCTCTCGCACGGCGACACGCCCTGCTGTCCTCACTGTAACTCCGTCCTTCAGCCTTGGGTCAAAAACAGTGTGTCGTAATCATTTATAGGCGGCTGTTTGGTCACAATGAAAGCTCGAAGTTTCACATAAAAAAGAGTAAAATAGAAAAACGAAAGAAAAGGTGTCCTACCACAACACCTTGGGTTTAGGCTGCCCTCTGACTTTTACTGCTAAGACAACATCTTGACCTTCAGTTAGGGTCTGGTCGCATGGTGCCACCTTCAATGGATCAAAGCACAGTTACCTAAACATCTGCTTTTAAATTCTTAATATTCTCGAATTTAAGCAAATGTGTCAAAATAAAAGCAAAAAATGGTGAAAAATCATTAAATATGATTAAAATATCAAAAGTTACTGAACAACTGAAATAATAGTGCACCAGTATATAAATTATATAGTATATATTTTAGTAAAATACAAAAAAAAAGGACACAAAAAACCCAACAACAAACAAAACTTCTCATATTGTGTAATTTGTTAATCCTTTTTATTATTTTACTGCTTTGAAACAGCCAAGCAGCAACAACAGGATAAAACCTCCACTGTATCAACAATTTCCAGTGGAATCAATACAGTTCTATCTTATCTTATCTTATTTTATCTTATCTTATATGCTTCATTTTGCATCAGGTCATTTTCTTTGTAAAATGGGTTTATATTTTTCAGTTATTAAGTATCAAAGTAGTTCACAGCATGATGATTCCATCACACTGTTGTGTGTTCTTTTAAAAAGTGCTTCATTTCACCATTTTGCATCAAGTCCGTCCTCTTTTTTATTAATTTTTTTCAAACGTTGAAGCTAATTTTCCAAAATTTGTTAATTTTGTCATCACTTTTAAAACATCTCACTGCAATCAGCTTATTGAGATAACCCACAGCATGATAAAAGCTCCATCGTGTTTCACTGTCTGCATGATGCTGCTTTTAAAATGCTTCAATTTTATTAGGAATCTATGCAAAAAAAAAAAAG
>JARVGQ010000828.1:23306786-23318169 GCA_031762355.1 Hypsolebias martinsi | reverse complement strand
TAAAACCAATGTTCTCAATGTCGGTAAGTAGGGTTTAATAGGTTTTCTGCATTTTCTGTATGTATAAATTGCTAATTTAAGAGAGGACAAGCTTCAGTAAGTTGACTAGACTATTCACAATAAATAATATCAACTGTGCATAAAATAATAAAACTAAAGCATACGTATACCTATCAGAAGATGATTCTCTAACTATCGTATAGCTGTAATTGTCAAATAAGTTAAATATGACAACAAAACAAATCTGAAATTCTGTTCTGGCTTTTGGTTTTGGTGTGCCACCCCAGGACTTTCACATGACCACCATAAAATACATTATGGAGGCTTTACTGTCTAAGGAATTAAAAAACATCCTATTTTTGTTTTTCTCTGTAATGTTCTGCACGTTACTTCAGCTCTTCTTTGTAATGCATACTTTTTCATGGCCTCTGTGGATGTAAACAAACTCCTACCTTCCTTTGGAGACATGGCATGTGCTGAATGGCCTTTCTTGCTTTTACGAGCACTACTCCTCATGTCCTCCTGATCCTCGGGCTCGTCCTTGGCATTCACTTTCAAGGCCGGAGATTTTTGCACCGCCTTCGCCCTCCTCTTCTTAGACATGGGGCTGAGTGAAGGAGCAGGCGATGGGGTCTGGTGGGAGGGTTTGTGTGCACACAGGAACTCTGGTTCCCTCAAAGTTGTTGGAGATGTTCTCTTCCCTGTTGGGCTGGCTGAACTGTGGTCAGATTTATTGTCCACCTTAGTGTGTCTTTTTGAATCTGCTCCCAGTTCTCTGAAGGAGAATCAAAAATATATTTTTGTTTGTTTGTTTCTCAAATGTTTAGCTGCATGCATAAAAAATAAACATATTTTGGATAATACTGTAAAAAATATACTAAAGTTTTATTAAAAGGAACTCCGACTAGTTGGGACAGTAGACCTTATTTGAAAAACAATACTTAAGTTCAGCTATAAAAATTGAACCAAAAAAAATTGCGTAGCCTGTTTTATAATTCACCAATGTTACCATCATATTTACATTGCAATGAATTCTGGGTAAATGATGTAGACAGTTGGCTCCAGCTAGCTCCATTCAGCTTGAATATTAATTTTGGACATTATCAGACATTCAGTCCTTTAATTTGAACTTAAATTTTAACTTTTGAATCAGAATCAGAATAAGCTTTATTATCATTGTCCCAGGATACATTGAGATTATGTTCGTACAATCGTCCAAAAAATGGGCGGAGTGCACATTGCTGCTGCTATAAGATTGCGGCCTCTTATTCTTTATCAGAATACTTTCTTAATCTTTATCATAATAATTTAGAATATATACAATTTTAGCTTAGGAGCTAGTTACATTAGCGCCAAAGCTAACAGCATTCAATCCAGGGCTAATATATATTGATAGCATTAGTCACAGAGCTAATACCATTAGCTCCAAGGCTAAAAAAAAACATCACAAGTTGATCACGGCTGATCATTTCAACCAGGGCTTAATTTGCAAACCAATCAATGCTGGAATGTAAATAGTAGGTGGGCCGGTGGGGTCCTCCCCAGAAAATTCTGTAAAAAATAGATGTGATTTCCTGCATTTTGATGTATTTTAACAGGTTGTTAAACATCTACGTTTACCTACATTTGTAAACCGCTTCTATCAAGCATACTTGAAGGTTCAGAGCCCAGCACTGTCCCTGCTCATTGTTGTCCAACTCAACATGTAAAACCTCCAGGCGCCTCCTCCGTCTGTTCATGTCCGCTGCCTGTGGGCTCCTGCCCGCGAACAACTGCCTTATTAACTTGGCACTCATCCCCACCACTCTTTTAGGGGCAGAGATTTTCAAGGATAGAAGCAGAAATTCTACTTGAAGGGGCATCTCTTATGTGATATTTAGAAGTCGTAAGTGGCTGTTGTGTTTAAAATTAGTGTTTATAATTATTTTCAGTTTACATATCCCATATAGGTTTTATTCATCCAAGGCAGTCATATTTGTCCACAACTTTATTATTAGTAAGCCTGAGAGTTACCAAATCCAAACAAACAGTTTCCAGAACGCACTCTGTCAATATAAGAGAGTTCCCAGATCCTATTCTGGCAAGATCCAAGCCAAATTAAGCAAGGATTCCAACCCATATGTTGTGCATAAGAATTAATATAAAATATGACTTTAGTGTCACATGTTCAAACTTTTTAACCTTGACTCCTTGTCTTTTAGTCTCCTCCACAACTGATGTACATCATTACCCCAGAATGCATTGCACCGGTAAAATATGGCATTGTCCTTAGGTGAAAGACATCATAAATATTTGTCTTTTTTTTTAAAGTAATTGGGAGTTTTATGTCACAAACAGCAACTTTTAGTAGAACAGAGTAATAATATCAAGGCCAGCATGTAGTCAAAGATCACATATTTAAAAAAACACAATTTCCTGTATAATTTTAGACACTTATATCAATAAAAACATTCTCCCCCAAACCTTATTGGGCTTTTCCTTATGGATGTTGGAAGTGGTTGTCCTGGTAACTGGTGAACCGGTGCCGTTTCCATGGTAACAGAGTTCTTTCCTAAGCTTCCCCGCGACGAGACGTCCACTGTCTGTGTCATATTCTCCTGTTCAGACCTGTTTCTACGATGCTCTGAACTTCTGCTTTGTGCCTGTAGCAAAGTCTGCGCTTTGCCATCTCCTCCTCTCCCCCCAGCGTCTCCCTCCTCCAGGGCTCGCTCCCTTGCCTCCAGCCTTTGAATCACCCGCTGAGGGATGGGCTCTACCTTCCCAGCGGTAGGCCTGTCTTTCTGACACAGCTGCTCAGTGGAAAATGCTTTCTTCAGGCTCGACTTGCCCACAAGTTTCTTAATCCTCTGGAGCTCTTCTGCAAACTTGTTCTGGTAGCCCTGAACCCTCTGGGAGTAGCTCGTCTTGTCCTCCAATGAGGACGCTCGATGCTGGAATGCAGCTCTCTTCTGCTGGATCTGTCCCTCCTCCTTGTTTGGGCCTCTAGTCTTCTTGACACCATCATCAGAGTTTATGGACGCTGGAAGATCCACACTCCTCCTTCGCTCCTCAAAAGCCCGGACCTTGTCAAATATCTTGGATCCTGCACGGGCCAGTTTGGGTGTCACGATGACGTCACCAACGCGGGATGCATAGGCAGGCTTAGGAGCTTGAAGGTCTGACAATTTGGCGTCATCGGGCTCTTGTTTTGGAGCAGTGATGCTGTCTTTGTCTGCGCTAAAAGGCGACTGGGGAGACGGCGTCAGGCCACGGGAGTGGAGAGCCCGTGATTCAGGAGCAGTTTGAGTCCTGGAGGAACGAGGATCGAGGGGGACATGGTGACATTAGATATCAAGCACATCAGCAAGGCTTTGGAGGAGAAGAGTGTCCGTTTGTGTGCTCCTTCTAATGATTTCCTGTTTTAAAAAGTTCTGCGCTTGCAACAAAACATGACATGAACAAAGTGACGTGTGCAATTCTGTAAAGAACTCAGTCTAAAAACTTAAACCGAGAAAGCTCAAACATCAATTTAAAACAAAGTGGGTCAGAATGTTTCCACTTGACTTGAAATACTAAAACGTCATGCCTCAAAAGAACCTGTGGCTTACATGATCGTAAATTGGTGGAAAAGTTCATGCCGATAAATGTTGTAGTTGAAGCATGCCACAAAAAAACTGCTAAAGACGTGAGCGGGAAAACGTGCAGAGGGTGAACAGCATCAAAGTTTTAAGAAGTACTATTAATTATTAAACAAGCAGATTGCACAAATTATCCTCCCTAATGACTCTAATAAATATTTACAATCCTGATATATAAGTATTGTTAGACTGAAATCAAAGCCCTCAGCAATCAGGCGAGTCAAAGGAAAGTGTGATCAAAGCATAAAATGGAGGAAAGAATGGCTCAAAAAGTTGAATGTATGAAGAAATGGAAGAATGTTTTTGACGTTTGGGTCCATAATGAATGTAATGTGCAATGTATGCCAGTTTTCTTTGCAACTAGAGGGAATTCGTGGCCAGTCTTATGTTTTTTTTTTTTTTGTAGAAATAAAAAATAAAAATAAAACCACCCTGTGCTATAAGGGCATTGAAAATGTTCTCCCTCTGTAGAGGCTGAACATGCTCCCGTAGTAGTCACTGCCGACAGAAACACTTTCCTCTGACCCTTGCACGGGCCGAGCCAGGTTAGCATGAGACGCCCGGATGAGGGGTTCCACGCCGAGGTGACGAACAGGGGGTGCCCCCTCAGCGGGACCCCCGCTGAAGGCTTGCCTGGCTGGGTTTGCTGGGTCCAAATGTGGCCCCGGAGGACGGGAACCCAGAGCGCGGAGCTCTCGTTCCACCACCGGGTCATAGGTGCCGGGGAGAGTGGCCCTGCGATTTGAAGCGTCTGGGTTGTAGTCCATCATCCTCCCTCCCTCGCCTGCAGAGACACAGACACCAGTTTCAGGTTTTAACAACAAGAATTCCTGAAACACACAGATACAAATGTAGAAGATCTACTGACACCTTAAAGGGATCTCCAGCTAGTTGGAACATTAGTCCTTATTTGATAAGTAATTACTTCAGCTATAAACACAAGACAGTAAAAATACTGTGAGCTGTTTTTTTTTTTTTATTAAAAAAAAGACACACCAATATCACAATTTTATTCATGCTGCACTGCATTCTGGGTAAATGACATGCTGCTTTGGTGCAAGCTCCATTTAGCTTGGATGCCAATTTTGTTCTGCCTTTAGTTTGAACTTGAGTGCATTAACAGAGAGGAGAATGAAGAAATAACTCTGCTTTTGTGTTAGCTCCAGAGCTACTATATATAACATTAGCCCAGAGCTAATGGCATTTAATGAAGAAATAATATGGCATTAGCTCCAAGGCTAATAGCATAAGCTTCAGCGTTACTATATATAATGTTAGCCCCAGAGCTAATAGCATTTAATCAAGATGTAATACATATGGCATTAGCTCCAAGGCTAATAGCATTAGCTTTATAGCTAATAAATTAAACATCATAAGTTGATAACGTTTGATTGTTTCACCCCATAAGTGCATGGGTACCAGTGCTTCTCCAACCATTATACAAGTAGGGTGCCCCGCCTACCAACCTCCCCACCCCATGTCAAAAGGTGCTAAGCTAGTGACGCGCAATGCAAACGTGCTAGCTAAAAAGCGCTCAGTCTCCACTCACACCATCTCACCCACCAACCACCCTCCTCTCTAAAGCTGTCAGTTCAAACATTGTACAACACTGATGATCCCACTACCCCACCCCACCCCATGGTCTACAAAAATCATGGAAGATCTGAGCGCCCTGCCAAGCCAAGTAAGCTAGGAGAAACGTTGGGTACTAATACAAAATACAATGTCACATGTTATAACTTTTTAGCTTTGACTGTTTGCGTTTTTCCTCTAGTCCACAGCTGATGCACGTCATCGTCCCAGAATTCATTGCACTGGTAAAATAAAGGTAACATCCTTAAGTGAAAAATGTAATGAACATAGTGTAAATAATGTTTTAAGTAATGGGAGTTTTCACGTGTCACAACGTGTTTTTGTGTTGAATGTTTTTGAATTCACGTGTCACAAGCAACATAGTTTAGTAGAAGAGAGAATTAACATATAAGTGCTAACATGTGCAAGTAGTCAGAGATCCCTTTAAAAACAAAAATAAAAGTCATAGTGAATTTACAGCCAGCACTACCTAAATTACCCCCATCGCAAATCAGGTGTTTTAGTGATAAGCGACAGAGACAGATGTGCTTTAGCAGCAAAAAGAAAAAAAGCTGTCAGCCTTTTCCGAATCGAATAGAATGAATTCTGAACAAGCAGCAGGGTTGCGGATGTAAAACATCAAACTGCTTGACCGATTGAGAGCTGATTCTGAATCAGCTCATCATAAGAAAGTAAAGACATCAATTTTACACAAAGAGGACACATCAAGGTTAAAAAAAACACCACTAAGCTTCAAATGCCAAGCCATTTTTGCATTTCTTAAATTCATTCTTCTTGGCTCCAAAAACTAGTTGTAGATCTATATCCAATGGTACCTTTCTGTGAAGTCCTTTCAGTTTCCCCACAGTGGATTAGCTATTTTACCAACGGTCAAACACAAAGTCACATGATCACATCCCAGTGACAGTAAGCGCAACTTCATACTGTCCTGGACAGGTTGCAAGTATATGACAGGGACACATTAAGGGCCTGTCCATTACTGGTACCCACCCCTGATTTACTTTGATCAGCCTGATTTATGGGACCAACTTGTTCATGGTTCCAAGTGGACTGCTACAAGGTGACAATTCTGACACTAGAAGACAGCAGCCGTTGATTAGCCAGTGGAGCTACGTCACTGAATAACCCATTAAGCAAAACTGGAAACTACGTCTAAATCTCCATTTCCTCTCTGATTGCGTTGACGGATGGCACCACAAAAATGAGCGCGTTTATAGAGAGATATCGGAAATGATGGTGCAGCATGACTACACCCGGAATTATAAGCAGTGTCAAGATACGCAAAGGTAATTGAAGTCTGATTAATGGACTGTACTTATATAGGGCCTTTCTATCAGATCAAGATACTCAAAGTGCTTTACACTACTTAGGATGGTTAAGGACCGCAACAGGCAGAGTGGCTTGAACACAAAAAGAACAGTTACGATACCACCTACAGAGCGTGGAAACAAGTTATAGAAGCAACTCGCCTACACCTGAGAAGAACTGAAAAGACGAGAGCCGAGAGGGGTCGTACTTATCAGTGCCAAAGCGGCTATAGAGACAAACAACCATTCATGCTCTGATGGTGTTTTTGCATTGTTGGGTCATCCCAGCCCAGCTCTTCCCTTGCTGTGGGCAAGATCATCATAGCAAGAATGCTCAACATGGCTTCAACGCAGAGGTTCAGTCATATAATCTTAACAGAAAAGACGTTCCCAGCACCAAGTTGGACACGTCTGACTTCAGTAAAGACAAACGTTAGTTGAAATGTTGGCTGGACTGTCAAGGTCTTTGAAAGACTAGAAAGCAGGTGGAATTGATGAAAAGGTGGGGATTTTGTTATCATTGTCTTCTCGCTTGTAGTGTCTGCATAGTTTTTGTGCATTTACCGCTCGAGCAACTGTTTTCGCATCATTTTAGGAAACAGATGGTGATACAGATGTCTGCACCCGACCAAATCCAGCCCATCCCATTGCTCTAATCCAGACTACTCTGGTGATGTCTTGTCTTCAACTTGGGAAAAGTGGCAATAAAGACCCCTTCCATGTAAGGAAGATAGTTGTACTTTGAGTCGCTGTTACAGGGACCATACTCACAATGTTTTATGGCCCTCCTATTATATAATTCAACATAATTTTACCAATTTTCTTCAAGTGCTAACCTGGCTAAAAAAAACTGCTACTATTGAACAGTATATTCAATATATTCAGTATATAACAGTATATATATCAGCACTTTGGTTGGCCTTGTCACTGTTTTAAGTGCTCTATAAATAAAATGGTATGGTATGGTATGGTATGGTATGGTATGGTATGGTATGGTATGGTATGGTATGGTAAATGTTTTAGTGAAGTGGATCCAACCATGAAGAACTTTGTTCTGATCTGCAATCATTTTTACTTGTAAGGAATGTTTGTGCTTCAGGTCCGTACATCTCCAATAGTACATACAATTTAAGGTTTACTATCTGGATGAAAGCAGAAGTTTACATGCAGACAGTATTTTTTTGTCCTTGTGCATAAAACAAAAGCACAGACACAAATCTGACTAAGAAAACACTTTTATCTTAAAGAGAAACTTTAGAATTGACATGTCATTTAGTTTAATTATCTTTTTACAACAATAAAGATCAGTGATCTTTTTTCTTAGCTTGTTCTCCACTTAAGTCATACCTTGACCTGCGCCCAGGGCTTCATTTGAGCCAGATCCTGCCAGAACTCTCTTATTTTGACAGGGTGCGTTCCAGTATCTGGTTGCTTGGATCCGGTAACTCTCAGGCTTACTAATAATAAAGTTATGAACAAATTTGACTGCCTTGAAAGAATAAAACATATACATGTGTTGAATATGTAATCTGAAAATAATGATAAACACTCATTTTAAACATAAAAGCAAATTATGAGCTTTCTAATAGTACCGTATCAGAGCTGCCCCTTCAAGTATGCATTTCTGCTTCTACCCTTAAAAAAAATCTCTGCCCCAAACGTTCAGTCATGGGCAATATAATTAAAAACACAAAACTATAATTAAACAGCACAACTAAACTGCAAACCAGTTTTACAGTTTGAGTCATTAACAAAATTTTGATTACCGGTATTTATTAAAAATATGACACACGAGATAATATAGTAACATGACTTAACCTGGCATTTAAATGCATTTAAGTTTTGCACCACTGAACTTTTAACAGGCAATATACATTTGAGCTGCTCTGCAGGTTGACCACACAGGCCACATTAATACAGGGCTATTCAACTAAACTGCTCAGAGGGTCAGTTACTGAAGCCCATGCCTCAGGGGCTGGACATCCAGCAGTTATTGTCATTAAGTAAGTTTGTTTTATGGTTTAAAATCTAGTTTTACTTAAAGCTGAACCCATTGGTGGTTGAGCTGAGTTCACTTTTAGGCCTGATTTGGTCCTCGGGCTGCCAGTTGAATAGCCATGCACTAATACATCAGGATCAGATACATCTGCTTCTCCAACAGTTTTAGATCAATTTACCGTATTTTTTGGCCTAAAAGTCACGTTTTTTGCATAATTTGTATGCCCTGCGACTTATACGCCAAAGCAACATATTTATGGATTTTTCCCATATACTGTGTATAAACCAATTTTTGGCTGAGATTTGACCGTTTTCATTCATTCCGACCGAAAATACTGAACACTACCATTTTCAGCCGCTAGATGGCACTCAAGTAGTACGGCATGCTGTTGTGTCATGTAATAAGTAAAAGTGGCTATTAATGACACAATCGGCTTGCCGCAAGCTGCCACCTTCATCCAGCTCGCCTGAAGCAACTGTCAGATCAGCTTCATTTCGCTGCGCTGCACCGGCGAAATGCAGCTGATTTGACCACTGAAGTGCATTTATTAAGTAAAAGTTCAACTGAGACACAGCTTTGGTATAATGTTGAGCAAACAAATTATTTTAGGTGGTTATCTTGTTAAATTCTGAATGAATGGACAGCGAGTCCTCTGCGCGTTCCTGTTTCTGCCTATCGGCTTTTGAAATGCAGCTGATATGGCCGTCAAAGTGCATTTATTAAGCAAAAGTCAGACTGAGACACACCTTTACTATAATTTTGAGCAAACAAATAATTGTTTTTAAGTGTTAATCTTCTAAATTCTTGTTAAAGTCCTCCCAGTACACCCCCGCGGCTGCCATTTGGCAGCCGATCGATTTTTGGCACAACATCGGTCCACATTTCCGGGTTTGGCCCACATTTCCGCGTTGTCAGCTTTGACATGTAAAAAAAAACTCGATGCATCAGCGGTGACGTATAATAGATGTGACGTATTTATGGATTTTTCACTTTATTAGACATATTTGGACTGATGAGACTTATAGGCCGGTGCGACGTGTACGGTGGAAAATACTGAAGTAAATGTTTAATATAAAGATTAAAATGAGCAGACATCCATGAAGCAAACAGAAGTAAGCAGATTTATCTTGGAATACAACAGTTTTCAACTGGAATATTTATTAAACTTTATTTAATCAGGCAAATTACATTAAGATCACAGATCTTTTTGTCTAGGGAGGCCTGGACCTCTACACAAGTCTACTACTTGCAGAAACTGAAGACTTGTTGCAGAAATTTGTAGAAAACAGTTGAATCCAGTTCTGAATGGGTCCAAATCAGAAAAATGAGTGCTGGCCTGTGAAACAGCTTACCTGAAGGCTTTGTACACCGGTCGGTACCAGCAGACGAAGGCCACGGGGGTGAAGAGGATGAACCAGAGGATGGACAGGCCAAAGTCGACACCTCTATTCTGGTCTGTCGTGAAGTAAGCCAGACATGCCAGCACGTTGAGGAACAGAGTGGAGCTGTGGACTTCAGAGAGGATTCACAGGTGGAAAAATAAAAATAATTATGAAAAATCAACAGTTTTAAGGGGAGACCGACTTGTCTGCACGCAAAACCAACACGTGCATGAAGCTTTACGTACACATCCATAGGTAGTACATTCTTTTGCAGGTTCTGCGGTAGTCCTCGGGGATTTCCTCAAAGTTCTGATAGAAGCAGGGCTTGATGGGAGAAAACTTTGGAAGAGGTGGCCAGTTGTTCTCTTTAGCTAAAAATCAAATGCCAACACAGAATTAATGGATTGTTTAGATTTATTAGTTATACACAGATGGACACGACTTATTTCCCATGTTACAATCGAAGGTGCTTACTTCCGGGGGCAGCGGTACCGCTTGTAGTCCGGTTCTGAAACTCCTGCTCCCGTCGATCCAGCTCCGCTGCTTTTCTTTCCAGCTCCTCCTGCTGTTTGAGCAGGTCGGCCTGAGCTGCTGCTGCAGCCGCCTGATAAAATGATGTACAAAGTGAGCTCAGAAATACTCCCCGCAGCAGCATTCTTTCGAGCAGCTATGTGATGCCAAAATATAAAAAATATAAGCAATTAAGCTTCAAAGAAAAGTTCAGCAAGTGGGGGAAAAATTCATTAAAGCATGAAACAGACCTGTTGGATCATAGATCTATAATAAAAATCAGGACAGTTTAGTTAAAGAAACAGGAAACTCCTGCTCACAACAGAAGAGCTCATAATTTATTAATCTTATTAAATTTACTTAGAAACACAGTATCAGCCCAGACAGTGACCTTCTTACAAAGAGGGACAAACTGTAAATAGAATATAAAATATAAAATGCCCCCCACCCCATACAGTTATCAGTTACTGTGCATAACTTTAGATAATACAGTAAAAGTCTGCGCCTCCCACGGGGCTGCAGCCTCGGACACCTCTGTCCCTGGACGGGTTGTACCGAAATGTAATGTTGTGCTTCGGTGCAATGACAATAAAGCTGATTCTTTTTCTAAAACTCAGCACCGCTCATTTGTCAGAGTTATGATGACTGGTTTGTTTTAAGTCTACCTCAGCTTTGATTTTCAAACTGGATTCCAAAAAAGTTGTGACACTAAACAAATTGCAAGTAAAAACTGAATGCAATGATGTGGAGGTGCCAACATCTAATATTTTATTCAGGATAGAACACAAACCACAGATCAAAAGTTTAAACTGAGAGAATGTATCATTTTAAGGGAAAAATATGTTTCAAAATTTCATTGTGTCAACAAATCCCAAAAAAGTTGGGACAAGTTCATTTGTACCACTGTGTGGCATCCCCCCTTCTTCTTACAACACTCAACAGACGTCTGGGGACAGAGGAGACCAGTTTCTCAAG
>JARVGQ010000828.1:23274857-23285381 GCA_031762355.1 Hypsolebias martinsi | reverse complement strand
TAAAAAAGGCAACGTGAGGTGTGATGACGTCACTGGGGCGGCGCCGTAAGTCCGAAACGCCGTAACTCGATGGCGCCGTAAGTCGGTGACAACCTGTATTTTCCATGTCAGAATGAATTAAATGGTCAGACTCAGCCAAATATTGGGTTATGAATATGGGGAAAAAACATAACATTCCTTTGACCTTTTCTGACACCCTTTTGTCACAAATCACTCCTGATTTGGTCTCTCTTGTAAATGAGTCAGTGGGGTTAACCTGCCTAAATAAAGGTTGAATGAATGAAAAAAGTCATAGGCATGCTAATCTATGCAAAAAACTGTGACTTAAACAGCATAAATTTAGGTAGTTTCAGTTTACCTGCCCGAGATCTGTACCTGTGTTGCATGAACTGATGTGTCCAAAAGACTAATGTTTTGACTCTATTTTGGAACTACAACAAAAAAAAAAAAAAATACATGTCAATTATCTTAAGACGTACCACATTAATCTCATTGAGACTTGAGGACGCATTTACAAGAGAGACCTGTTTATGCCTGTTTATATATATTATGCCTATATTTTATATATAAAAAAACTTAATAGTATAGTATAATAATCCCACATGTAACTAACACTCCTTCTATGGTTGCTTGTTCCACCGCCGGATGCTTGACAGCACGTTAATTAAAGCTCTGTGTTAGAAAGTGACGTCAGTACTGTAACCCAGGCTTGTGACACATCACTGCTCTGGTTTTTGATTGGTCTCCAAGTGATTTCTAAAGTAACAGACTGAAGAGTCTGACTCACTGAGTGATGCGCCTAAGCAGCCATTAAAACTGACTAGAAACCCATGACACAAGCAGATGCACTCTAACACACACTGAAAGTCTACAGCCTTTTTTTTTTTTTTTATCAAGGAGACCGTGATCGAGTGTGACAGCACCACATCTTGACCATGGTCATGCTATAATTATCTGTGATGGCTGCTGGTGCAATCGGAGAAGGGGGGCCCGCGGCACCCACACATCACTAAAGCACGAGCACTACAGCCGGGCCGGCACATACCGGGCCATAAATAGGGCCATAAATAACTCCAAAGAGAAGCGGGGGTGGGGGAGACGTACAAGGTGGGAAGAGGGCCAAAAGATAAGAAAACTGATCGAGTCCAGAAAATTTCATTCTGCTTTCTTTTCCGTTTTGCTGTCTTTTCCCTGTTTGCTGCATCTACCTAAGCAAAAATAAATAAATAAATAAATTCTGGCAATTGTAACAAAAATGATTTTCAATTTTAGAGTAAATTTGAGCCCAGGTTATTTTCATATCTAAACTTTAAAATCAAGCTTTTATGCTTTTTTACTTGGTAAAGTTGAGTTTTTTTTAATTATTATTATTTTTTTAATTTTACGCAGTACAATGGCTTAGTGGTTAGTCCTGCTGCCTCACAGCAAGAGGGTCTTGGGTCCAAGATTTGTGGGTTCAAGATCTGTGTTGTACCTCTGATGACATCCTTCCTAATTTCATCCATCGTTGTCACTTACAAGGAGAACCTCAACATCTACATCTCTTCCTTTTCCATTTCAGTCTGCTCTTTTTTTCCCCAGTACCACTGTCTCCAGACTATACAACACATCTGGTCTCATCACTGTTTTGTAAACTTTTCCTTTGAACTTTTCTGACGCCCCTTTGTCACAAATCACTCCTGAAACTTTGCTTCAACCTGCCTGGACTCTCTTCTTCACCTCTTCACCACACTCCCTGTTTTCCTGGACAGTCGACCCAAAGTATTTTTAAGTCCTGCACCTTTGTGACCTCTGCTCCTTGTAGCCTCACTGTTCCACCGGCCTCCCTCTCATTCACACACACAAAAAAAACTTTTGTGACCTCTACTCATCGTGACCTCTGCTCATCGTGACACTCTTTTCACCTCTACTATATTCTTTGCCGACTCCTCCTTCAAGACCACCCCTACCCCTTCTCAATTTCTCTTTCTATCCACACCATGGTAAAACAGTTTAAACCCTGCTCCAGTGCTGCGGGCCTTGCTGCCCTTCCACTTGGTCTATTGGACACATAAAACATCTACCTTCCTTCTCTGCATCATGTCAGCCAGCTCTCTACCTTTGCCTATTATTGTTCCTAGGTTTAGACCGGCTAACCCAGTCCTACACTCTTGACTTTCCTCTTCTCCCTCTGTCTCCTTGCACATTTCCCTCCTTGTGGTCTTCGACTATCATTAGCACATTTCCGCTGGCACCCTGTTTGTCAACAGCACCAGTGGCGGTCATTGTTAACCCAGTCCTCGACTGATTTGGTTGATGGTGGTGTTAGGAATAACTCTTGCTTTTGCAAGTATATTATGCCTCCTAATGCCCTTCTTGACACAACCCTCACCACTGACCCAGGCTTGGGACTGGCACAAGAGATACAGTGGCTTGTGCTCCCTAGTGGCTGCTTAAATACTAGAACTGAAATTAAATTGGTATAATATTAACTAGTGACAAATGAGAAAGATGTTGCTAATTTGAGAGCGATTGCATAAACTTATTAGCAGCAACTGCTAAAGGCAATGACAATAATGTTTTTGCCTGTGTTGGTGTTATTTTGTGATGGAGTTTGATTGAACTTTTAAATGATATTTAATAATTAATCTGCAAATTATTTACTTTTTGGAGTGAACCCAAGATGACTGCGACAAATATGAGACCTTAGCAAAGACATAAATGGCTCTGAGTCAGTCAGTTTTCCTGATATTGAGCTTAAATTTGTAGTGGTAGTGGCTGAGGGCCATCTCCTATAAATACTCAAAACGTTAACAGATGCAACGTTTTTCAGAGTATGTGTCGAGGATGACTCTCAGCTACTTGAGATTTCAGCTCAACATTTTTATAAACAGAGTCATTTTCTCTGTCAATTTTCAATGATTACTTTGAGAGCTGCATTAAATTAATTTCAGTGGTTCGTGAGATAATTTCACACACGATCGTCTGTCTTTCATTTGTGGCAGTGGATAAATTATTCCAAAAACACACAGAGGTCGAGTAGCGCTGTGGTTTCAATCGAAAATTACGAGTCCAGTAAAGGTGAGATGATCCAAAAGATGAAGGGAAACACGGTAAGAGACAGTTGGTCAATGAGCACCAGATCATGTGTAGCTGAACGAGACATGGGGATGTGCCAACTGGATCATGTGTAGCAGGTTGAAATGGGAGAGCTGGTGACATCAAACGTTCATGAGCCCAACTGTCATCATTCACAAGCCAGGACAGAAAAAATACTGTATGATTAAACATGTCCACTAACAACCTGCAAAATGCAGCCAAGCTCAGGAGCTATTCTTCAGTTTGTTTTCTCCTGTAAATCAGTTTGTCGTCATCGTATTTATTTTGCCAAATGAATGTGGTTTCCCTTGGATTCTGTGCGTTGCGTTGTATCATTGACGTTTCTCTCTTGTAAATGAGTCCCAGAGGCTCAGTGGGATTAAACTGTCTAAATAAAGGTTTAATGAATTTAAAGTAAAGGCAGTGGTAGCATATAAAATCTATAAAAACAAAAAAACAAACAAAAAAGGCTGATCTAAGCACTTCGTAGGCCAAAATTAAATTAAAAACAAAGTAAAACAATAAAGAAGACAGAACAAATAAGAATAATAAATAATAAATACATGCATACATATGCAAGTGAAGATTCTCAATCGTCCGGGGCATGTTAAATCCAAACAAGATTAAAAGTAAAAACAACGGGACTTCTGTTCTGTGACATTTTGCTTCTCATCCGAGGAGCTTTCTCAATTCAAACCAATCACACTCCCTGTTTCTTAGGATAAAAAAAAGCTCCTTGGATGAGAAGCAAAACGTTTTCAGCTACAAAACAGAAGTCCCATTGTTTTTTTCTTTTAATCTTGTTTGAATTTATGCATGCATGCATACATACAAATACATTACTGTAATTCAAACTTTATTTATGCAGGCTAGTCTCAATAAGTCACGAGGACTCATTGAGACCTGTTTTAACCAAAGAACAGATGAGGTACAGACAACAACAGACAATCATATAAAAGCATATAAAATAAAAATAAAATAAAATAAATTATATAAAACGAAACAAACAAACAAACAAAAAAAACAAACCAGCTACATTTAAAAATGTCCTAAGATACAAAAACAGGAACATGTCTGCATTGGTTTTAGCCATGAACTTAATAGTTGTTTAAAATCTCTTAGAGAGGTCAAGGTTAAGAGCTTCAGATCTTTTTGCAAGGCGTTCCAGGAAACAGGAGCGAAGTAATAAGAGAAAGCCCTTTTGCCAAGTTCGGTCTGCACTGAGGGGACGCTGCAGGTAATTATATCAAGCAGATACACACTGTATGGTGGGAAAGGAGCAGAGATCGCAAAGCTGCAGGTCATCCAGTTCCTTGGAGCAACTGTCCAGCAAAATGGGGAATGTGGTAAAGAGATGAAGAAGAGAGTCCAGGCAGGATGGAGTGGATGGAGAAAAAATGTTTCAGGAATGATTTATGACATACACTAAGTGTGGCAGCAAATGTAAAAGGAAAAGTTTAAAAGAAGATAAGCTATGTCATATGGTTAGAGGACAGTAGCAATGACAAATGGAAAGGTGAGAGAACTGAAAATAGTAGAGTTTAAGAGGTTCTCCTTAGGAGAGACAAGGATGATAAGACTAAGAATGAGATCATCAGAGGTACAGCGCAGGTTGAACAACTGGGAGATAAAGTTAGGGAGGCCAGACTGAGATGGTTTGGACATGTCCAGAGGAGGGACAGTGGGTAAATTGGTAGAAGGATGTTAGAAATGCAGCTGCCAGGAAAATACAAACTGGAAGGTCATAAAGGAGAATATGATATATAGGAGAAAATCAAAAGAAGATACAAAGTTATGTAGATAATCTTTTTTTATGTAAAAGAAAACATATCTTAGTGGTAACAGGTAAAAAAAAAGATAAAAAAAATAAAAAAATAAAACATGTCCATGTTTTGAAGTTCCAGAAAAACACTGGTTGGGTGAAT
This sequence comes from Hypsolebias martinsi, assembly GCA_031762355.1. Lineage (NCBI taxonomy): Eukaryota > Metazoa > Chordata > Actinopteri > Cyprinodontiformes > Rivulidae > Hypsolebias > Hypsolebias martinsi. The sequence goes on along the minus strand of JARVGQ010000828.1, from coordinate 23,280,378 downwards.
CATATATTGCTCAGTATGTACAGATATTAAAAGCAGTTTATTCACTGAGAAAAGATGAATCCAGACCATATATAGAACATTAAAAGTGAAAACAGCATTAATAACACTTTCAATAGCTTTAACAAGAAGACACAGCTTTATTTTGACATTTACACTGAATTTTATAAAGGCATTTTCACAACTTCATTAACCTGCTTATCACGTTTAGTTAGCTGTCAAGAATCAGAATGAGGATACAGAACAACTAAAATGGATTAAATTATCAAAACCAAACACTTTTGTTTTGTTTTCATAGAGGTTGACAAAAAAATAAATAAAAAAATAAAATAAAATAAAAAAAGAACCCGAGACGTCATGTAATCAATTTACTATGGCCGCAGCTTAATTATAACTCAAAATAATTTTCTATAATGATGTATTTATTTTGAATGTCAAGCACCAAATAAATAAACAAATAAGTAAATAAATAAATAAATAAATAAATAAATAAATAAATGCATTGAAGTCATAAATAAAACCTCTTGTTCCCATCCTTTGCGCTCTAAAAAGAGTTTTAGGCTGTAGTTCATCTTAGGGACTTATTTACATTAATCTCACTTAATTATTTTGGTTTGGTGAACACAACTTACTTTTATGGGTTTGATGAACTTAAAAATCACACATTTGATCTGAAATGAATTTTCTACGTAGAGCCCAAGTGAAACAATTACGGTAAGTTAAATGCAGCTTTAGTACGTCTGACATCAAGACAAACTTCACCCAAAACAGATCCGTCTGTGATTCTTTTCTTTAGGATAGTTCAGTTTTTTGATTTTAAACAACTTAAAAAGTTTGAGTTGACTTTCCATAAAATGAAGTAAGAGGGATTTGATTTTTTTTATTTGAAATAAACTAAATGATTTGAATAAAACAAACTTAAATTTGTCAAGTTAAACAAACTTAATAAATTAAGTTGGATGAACTTAGTTGAATTGTAACCAATTGAAACAATTAATTTACTTTGTAATTTAGATAAACTCTTCTCATTTACTTTGGATAGTTCAGATTTTTTTTTTTTTTTTTTTTTTGATTTGGAACAACTTAAAACTTTGAGTTGACTTTCCATAAAATTAAGTCAGAGATATTTGAATTCTTCATTTGAAATAAACTAAACAATTTGAATAAAACGGACAAATTCGTCAAGTTAAACAAATGCAATAAATTTAGTTGGATAAACTTAATTGACTTACCTATTCCCAGTTGAAATAATTCATTTCAGTTGGATCAATACATTCTCTTTTTAGAATGTGGTCAGGCAAATAAGCATCTACATAAAACCCATTAAACTAACATGAAATTGTACAGTAGGCTACATCATAAAACAACTGCTGCTTGTTTCAGCTCTGTGAGACTCAGTCGAGTTATGATGTCGTGTAGTTGGAGAACATCAAGGCTTAATATTTGCAAATAGATTCAAAGCGTGGATGACAATAAAGGGTAGCGGAACAGGACAAGTACCAGGCAGCTGGGACGAACAAAGGTTGTCGCTTTGAACAGGAAGCAGAGGGGGAGATCAATCACTCTCTGTGTGCAAGATGGTACAGATAATGCAAAGTAATGAGCCCATGACCTCTGGTGAGAGGAAGTATGGACAGTAGGAAATGAGAAACAGAATAACAGACGCTCATTTAGACTGTTATGTACAGAAAATTAGAAATGAAGAAATGCAAGCAAAGAGAGAAAGAGAAAGAATGTTCACAAATCAGGCACTCATATATTTTATAGATCAAAAGAATAAAAAAAGGCGTAAAAAAAGAACAAAAGTAAAATTGACTAATTAAAGTGATGATTTATTTTAAATGATAGACCTTCAAGCCAATTTTTAACTTACTGACTACATCTCGTACTCAGAGCTCTTTTTAAATTGAAATATTTCCTGCCTCTGCTGAAACAGAAACACTCTTGCCAATCATAACAGAAATATATTAGAGATAAATTAACTTCAGCAGTGTGGAAAGGAAACTAAATTATACAGGTTTTTTTCCGCCCCGCTCTTGGCCTGGAGATACAGAATTATTTTCCAAATGACAGGTGGAAAACGAATCCAGGCGCAGAAATGCACAAAGAAATAAAACCTCATTACTCACATGTGACATATTGAGTGTTTTGCACGTTTGACGGTAAAGATTGTTAGAATTTTGGGCTTCTATGGGGTTAAGGATGCACAATGTAGTTTGGCTGCCTCTTCAAGTCTTCACAAAGCAAAGTTGCATGCAAATAAGTGTCTTTATGAAGCCACTTGTAAATAAATGCCATCGTTTACTGCATATATTTATCTTTTTTGAAACATTTTTATGGGTGGCATTTTTTGTGCAAGCTCTCATAAGTCTGCAACTATTGCTGAGTACTTTCCTGAAATCAGGTGAAGCAAAAACTGAGTTGTTGAAGTTAAAACAAGCAGATCAAAGGCTAAAACTAGCAAAACAGATGCTAAAGCTAAAAGAAGCTAAACAAGCTAATGCTAAATGGATGTTAAAACTCAGAGGTGTACCCTCGCCCATCAATGCCTTTGCTGGCCTAAAAATAATCACAATCACTAACTTACATTTTTGTATACCGGTATTTTTTTTTTCTATTTATGAATATTATTCTGAAATGTCTGTTCTTTATTCCATAGCTTTTCTCCTGGTTGTGCAGTTTCCATATGTTTACATAGAGCTTTTATCCAATCATATTTCAACCATCATCTGTGACTAGGGTCAAATAAATCTGCCCAGAGGTCTTCAGAATCAATAGTGCAGTCAGCTGCAGGTAAAAAAAAAGGCAATAAAATTGTTGCTTTGACCAATCGGACACTGGGTTGGTGACACCAGGGCCTTCTAGAGGTCATTCAAAGTCAGCATTTTCACATCATTGATTAGATGATCAGAGAGATGACTGTTTGGTGCTTGGAAACTACAACTGTAGCACACAGCACAAATTAAATGTCAATGTCATGTCTGAATAAAATGCTAAAATTATCTAAACAAATGCTCAAAATAGCAAAACAGTGGTTAAAAATAGCAAAGCAAATGATTAAAAACTAGGAGGACATTAGGTTTAAAATAGCAGAATGGCAAAAAGTAAAGCGAAAAGTAGCAAACCTTTAACTAAAATGGCCAAGATTGTAGCCAAAAATGAACAAAGCAGTAGCTAAGATTACTGAAATAGTTGTTACAATGACAAAAATCGAGTTAAACGCTAAAAGGTTCTTCATGGTTTGGCTCCACCACTGCTAAAATACTTTGTCCAATTACATTTACAACCAAACATAACTACAAGAGCAGCTGGTAGGGGAGACTGTAAAATACCACTTCTTAGAAAAAGTTCCTTCTATCAGGTGTCATTTTCTGTTTGGGCTCCAAATTCTTGGAATAAACTACCATTAGGAATAAGAAATATTAGAAAGTACATCATTAAACTGTTTTAGGAAATCACTTAAGCAATGGTTACTAGATAATCAAAATTGTACTCAGGTTTTGAATAATATTTATATCAACATTTTACTTGTTACTTTTTCCTTCCTTTTTTCCTCTTTTGTGGTCGTGACTTGGTTTTATTTTTTATATAGAAATGTTTACTGTCAATTACACTACTTTTAGCTAATTTTAAAATTGTCATAACTTATAGGTCATGTAAGATGTCATGCATGTTGATTGTTATTTTTTAAAAATCTTTTACATCAACCTGCTAGGGGACGACAGATAAAAATTAGCCTCTTTGGCTAAATCTGGGATACTTATGTGATGCATTCATGTTGATTAATATGCATTGTCCCTTTATGAAATAAGCATAACAAAAAAAAAGCATAATAATAGCCTAAAACTGAAATTTGGCAGAATTGTAGCCAGAAGCTAAGTGTGGTGCAGGAAGTCAAACAAACAGTAAGTATGCTGATTTATTTTAAAGAGAGAACTGATTTTTGAGAATGAAAAAGATCTTATTTTACAAAAAGGAATATATTTGTAACTAAAGCTAGATATTTTTGAAATGTAACTGGACTCTCCCTTATACTTAGGTTGAGAAGTTTAGTTGTTTGGGAAAGACTCAGAGTAGGATTGCTGCTCCTCCACATCAAGAGGAGCCAGTTGAGGTGGTCTGGGCCTTTGATAAGGTTACCTCTGGACGTGTCCCTGCATGTCCAACTGGGAGGACACCCTGAGGAAAACCCAGGACACGTTGGGGATATGTCTCAGCTGGCCTGGGAATGCCTTGGAATCCTCCCAGAACTGGAAGAGGTGTCTGTGGAAAAAGATGTCTGGGCCCTTCATGACCGCAGCCCTACACCATAACAAGTGAAAAAAAAAATGGCTGAATGGATGAGTTGAAAATGAGAATTTTAAATAAAAAAGCTAAAAGCCCTAGCACACTATTCCCAATAAGGAAGATTTGTTTACTATAAAAAGAAGTGTAATTATCACAAAGTATGCAGAAGTAGTTGATTGTAAAAAAAAAAAAAAAAACATACAGAAGAAACTATAAATAGGAAATCAATGGTGTGAGTGGTGACTCAGCGTTCACACAAATGTGGATCACAGCAACCTTCTTGACTGGATCATTACTCCACGACTCAACAAAATCACTTTGACTTATAAAACATGAATCCTTGGAGCAAAGCCCACGACTACTCATGAGTAAGAAATTAGTGTCCTCCTCTTCACGGCCTTTCATCACTTTTAGAAGTTTAATCCATTCTATGCATAAAAAAACACACCTTTCTTTTTAATCCACTTAATTAACAAAAATCTAAAAGTGCAAGAGAGGCTAATTGAATTTAAAGCTGTGTATTGCCATGTAGTGTCATAATTGCTTTCTTTATTATAGTTTCTGCTGTAATCCTGCAGTTACTGCTGGGGCGGATGAGTGGATTAAAACCACTGAAGTTCCTCTGTGGCAGCAAACCCTCATCACCAAATATCCTTGATTATATTTTTCTCCCCACCTTCACAGCATCCAGGAGAGAGGGCATAATCTATACTCTTTTGCACAAAGTCTATGCAAATGTTGCATCATTTAAATTGTAAATTTTGAGATGGTTGAAAATGACACACACAGTGGGTGAACTCTATTTCAGACTAAACTGAATGGGCACATATTTTCAAAATAGTCCCCAAATTAACCTCCTTTCGTTCATCAAATTCTATTTTCTGCCGTCCAACTGTTGTGACTGCAGCACGGATCATGAATAAGTCGACATCTGGTGTTTGCAGGCTTCTTCCACTTGAACAGCTTTCTTCACTGAATGACTTAACACGAGCTCGGTAAGAATCATCCACAGCTGAGCAGTTTGTGCACGTCTTTTATTCCTTTAAGACAGTGGTCCCCAAACTACGGCCCGTGGGCCGGACCCGGCCCGCCTCCACATTTGGTCCGGCCCCCAGAACAATACCAGACAGCATTTAGATTTTTTTTCATATATATGTACATGTATTTGTATTTGATAATAAAGTTGGACTTTTGCAATAAAATGTTCCTTAGTTATGAACTATTTTCATTATTAACT
>JARVGQ010000828.1:23264405-23274757 GCA_031762355.1 Hypsolebias martinsi | reverse complement strand
CCCCCCCCCCCCCCCCCCCCCCCCCCCCCCCCCCCCCCCCCCCCCCCCCCCCCCCCCCCCCCCCCCCCCACGCGAAATGCCGGTTACTGGGGGAGCCGGATACCGAGGGAAACCTGTATAATGATTTTTTACATTTATTGATATTTTTACATTATAGGGTAAAATGTAAGCCCAAAAGTAGCAAAAAGAAAATATACAGAGTCTCTGCTATATGTGAGTCTTTTTAAGTATATTGCTTTGAAGAAATAAAACATAAATGTAAAGTATGCAGAAAAAATTGGCATTTTGCTGGAGAAGTTATTTATTTTTTATTTTTATTTTTAAGAGAAAGATCCCACTGTAAGCCTGAAGGATGGATAAATGAAGTATGTAATCAACACATTTTGCGCCTTGTATCACAACAGAAAATTGACCAGAAAAATAAACTGTTAAAACTCGCATTTTCTGTTGTGGGTATAAAGAAAAAATAAATACAGTATTATGTTAGGTCTGGTCAAATATTCAAAGGGCCACAGATGAGAGACTAAAAGAGCAGCATGTGGCCCCAGAGCCACAGATTGCAGACCCCTTGCCTTTTCCCTTTCACCTCATCCACACTTTACTCATTTATTTCTCTTTTGCTTTCAGAAATTGACCAGTCCCCTCTTCTATGTATCAGCCTTGAAAACCTGCCTTCCTGCAGCCCACAAACAAAAACTCCACACATGGATCTCGATAGTCTGAAATATTGAGCCCACTTTGTTTCCTTTCATCCCGTTTGGTTCTTTATTTCTAGCTCACATGATCGACTAATGGGAGGCACTGCTGTGAAAATGGATTGTTGACGTCTCTGTGCTGGTTGGGTCTCGAGTCAAATGCTAACTGGTTGCTGTAGTGGTCTGGATTCAATAAAAGTTGTGTTTCGAGGATTCTACAGCTCTGATCAAAATGAAAAGAGACAAAAAAAAATCTATTTTCTAATCATGCGAAAGGTAAAGTAGGATCATTTGTCTGGCTTTAGTGGTAGTACAGATGTTTAAAAGTGGAGTTCTGTAGAAAATTAAAAACAAATGATATCTTAGTTGTTGTGGATAGCTCACTGAATGACCGTCATTTGAAGAAACAGTTTAATTCTCACCAGATTGATGAGCTAATACAGGGCTATTCAAATGGTGGTCCAGGGGCCAAACCAGGCCCACGGGTGAGCTCAGTCCGGCCCACCAATGGGTTTATATTTAAACAAAACAAGATTTTAAACTTATTGCAACTTACTTAATCACAATAACTGCTGGATGTCCAGCCCCTGAGCTCTTGGCTTTCAGTAACTGTGGCCACCTGAGCAGTTTAGTTGATTTACCCTGAGCTAACATCTAGTCTGACTAGGGCTATGACCAAAATAGATTTGCTGTCATTTTACAACTCCTGTCTAAAAGATTTCATAATTCATATAAATATCACTTTTTAAACCTTGTGCTTTGCCATTTTTACACTGTTGTTCCTAAGAAAACATATTTTCCTTGCTAAATGTCCCTAAACTGCATCAAAAGTGCTACAGCTAGATACTGTAGTCATTTGCACATTATTTATTTATTTATTTATTTTGAGGTCACAATAACCAGTGATGAGAAAAGATTTATGGGGATTTTCTTTCTTTCCTTTTTCTTTTTTACGGGTCTTCATGACATTGTAATGACTACATTAAAACTTGTTTCTTCAAACCGAGGTTGTTAAAAGAAACTATGTAAAACAGGTAAGATATTAACTGTTCATAAACAGAGCCCTATTTCCAAAAAAATCTAAACTACGCTATTACTTTAAGTAAATCTAATGCTGGCCGTGACTTTTTAGTTAATGTAACTCCACAAACTGAATTTAGTAAAAATGTTGACAGAATGAAACACTCTCATGTTTAGTTTTTAGTTATCTTTTCTATCAAAAACCACAATAATTTTGGGTGGTTTAAGATTTCAATGCAAAATTATTACCCGTAATAATAATAAAAATCTAGTAAATTTGTTGTAGAAGCACAGTAATTAAAACTGTGGATGAACCAACTTTACTCAGCAGGAAAAACTAAACTTCATTCTAAAACAGCAATGCTTCCAACTGGTTCGGTTTTTATTTTTGGTTCTGTCTTAAAAGAGCTCCAGTCGAAGTGTAGTCGGCTGCAGTCATTTCACAAACTCAGAGGAACGCACAGGCAATGCATTCACCTGAGACTTGTCCAATTACAGCAGAAATAAATACAGAAACAATAATAAAAATGTGTCATTGTTCCAAATAAATTCACTCCGTGGAAAGCTTTCTCTCGGTCTGAGCTCCTTGTAAATATTAATGCGTGTTGTTTAAAATTAAAAAGTAGATGCTATTCTTTTTTTAACACAGAAAACTATTTATTTTTATATTCTGGGTATGACGTGAGAAATTAGGCCAAAACATGAGGGGTAACATATGCAGAGCAAATATGTGTGGAAAATATGGCATGGATTTACTTCATTGTCAAAGCTCAAACCATTTGATACTGATCAGTTTCAAAAAGTTGAATGTTTGTATTTAATTTGCCCATTTTTCACTAAAACAAAAGACTTTAGGTTAAGTCGGGGTGACAGTTGCACATGTAAACACAGCATTCCTCAGCCTTGAGTGGAAAAAGCTTTGATTCCCACACACAATCAGTTTCAGCACGAGAAAACTTGAAATCAGGAAGTATAGAAGGTCCAGAGTTTCAAATAAACCAGCTGCATGTTTTAACACATTCGTGCTTCATTTGATTGTACCTCCTGAGAGGACTCTGCAGTTTAAGTTAAGTTCTAATTACAGATAGAAAGTATTTTATTCTAATTTTTTTTTTTGTGTGTGTGTGTGTGTGTGTGTGTGACGACTGATTTTTCTAGTGAAAAAAAAAATTACAAATTTGCTTCCTTCCTGAATGTGTTTCAGTTTAAATCACCCGAAGTCGCGTGCAAACGGTTCTACTGGACGCTTCAAACTGCTTACAGCTGTGACTGAGAGCGATTGCTGCGCCTGCTGTGTTCAGGCCACAGTTCTCCCTCTCAGAGCTGCTGTCTGGACAGTCAGAAAATGATTAAAAGCTCCTGTCAGGTGATGCCCATAATGCCCAATTATGGTGACTTTCCAAATACCAACAGTCTGACAGCCACACCTGGGCTCTGGCCAGCTGTGTGAAGATGCAGCGAGCTTAAAACATGTGGAGCAAGTCTTTTCTTTCCCTTCCATCCCTGTCTGCAGTCATTCCTCAGATGATCTGACCACTGCAGGAACGCTCAATAAACTGAAAACCGAAGCCAAAGATGACATCTGAAATGATCCGAAGACTTTTATGCTCATTTTCGGTTTTAGAATAATTGCTGTTGAGTTTCCCCCCAAATGCTAGGCAACTCTTTTAAAATGTCACTCCAATAAAAATTCACATCAGGCACATTTCCATGATCGGCTTTGGTTCCAATAAGCCATAAAAGCGGCATGCTGTTGTCTATACTGTCGCTGGTTCAGTCCAGGCTGCATTATTCATGACTAATCAACAGTCGTGGTCACACATCTGATGCAGAAATCCAATAAAAACAATGCAAACGTAACTTTGACCATAAACAGGATAAAATGCTGCTCGGTTTGTCTGGTTTTCTTTTTGTTGTGATTGCTTAAAAAGTTATGAACAGCTTTGCATTCAAGCAACAGTGAAGGATGGAACAGTTTCAGTTTGATTTATTTCTTGATTGCTTGTGTGGTTCAGGAATTAGTTTTTTTGTTCAGCCTTCAAGGACGTATTCAGTCTCTATCGTACAGAGGCAGAATTACGTTTTTGACCCAGATATCAGGTTTTCTTAAGCGTGCTGACTAATGTGTCCACACAGTTTGTTTGCGTTTCGGCACCGTGCTTTTGTTTGAGTTCATTTGTCGTTTTTTGTTTCTTTTGAAACTTTATACTGTATTTTTGCTATTTTGGGGTGTAACTGAGACCTTGAGTACACAGTTTTGTTCCACCTCATGTACCACATGTGATGCAATTGACAGTAAAGAACCTTGAACCTTGTCTTTTAAATGCGGCAATTCTTTGCGTGTGAATAAATTTTGTCCCTTTTTTTTTTCTTTCAAAAAGGATATTGACCAAAATTGGACAGTGCAAACACCTTGGTTTGTTCCCACGTGCACAAAGTATACAGTAGTCCATTGCTATTTTGCGGTTTGACTTTTGCAGACTCACTGTTTTGCGGGTTTTTCAACGTAAGATTGTACACAACACACGATTGGTTGATTGATGGAAGGCGACCAACTCTGTATCCTGGCCACTGATTGGCTCAGTCTCCATAGCATCAGTCTGTCTGCTCTCTTTTGCTGTGGTTTTTGTGAAATTTTATGAGACCTACCCTCCTTCCCCCCCTGTCCGCACACCTCTGAGTGCACATCCGGGGGGCGCCTTCTCCCGTTGAGCCAGCAGTGCTCAGTGGAGACCTTCCTCTGTGTTGCCCGTGTCCTTATTCTTGCCTGAGACCAGCAAAGGAGACCTGCTCCAAGTAGGGGAAGGAGGGCAGAGGCCACAGTGCAAGTGACACGTCACCCCTCTGGGCACGCCCCCATCGCCGTTGTCAGACTCCGCCACCTCAAGCTCTTACCTGGTGCAACGCTCACTATATCAAGAAGGACGATGTACAGGTAGTCCTCGACTTACGACGTAGATCCGTTCTCACGCGGCGTCGTAAACCAAATTTGACGTAAGTTGGAACGTACATAAATAAATGTGACGTACCTGCCTTACCAAGCGTGTAAACCGATTTTCGACGTAAGTCCATGGTGATGGCCTTCATTTTCCTCGATGCACTGCCATCAGAGGCCTCCTTGCGTTTTGGGAGCCATAATGAAGGGCTAATGAAGGGCAAATGGCCTACTGGGATGCTAGTGACGCCGTCCTCCTCCGTCCTCCTCCGTCCTCCTCCGTCCTCCTCCGTCCTCCTCCGTCCTCCTCCGCCGCTGCACCGCGTACTGTATTCTTCTGCCGCTGCTCCGCCGCGTATTTTCAACGTAAGTCCATGGTGATGGCCTTCCTTTTCCTCGATGCACTGCCATCAGAAGAGTCCTTTGTGTTTTGGGAGCCATAACAAAGGGCTAATGGCCTACTGGGATGCTAGTGATGCCATCCTACTCCGTGCTCCTCCGCCGCTGCACCGCGTACTGTATTCTTCTGCTGCTACGCCACTGTGCTGCCGCGTTACGACGTTTAATGTCACAAAACTGTCGTAAAACCGACGTAAAAACCGACGTAAAACCGACATAACTGCGTAACTTGAATTAGGGAGATGCGTCGTAACGTTGAAACGTCGTAAGACGAGACCGTCGTAACCCGAGGACTAACTGTACTGTGAAACTACACTCCGTACATCTGTCCTAAAGATGGACGGAAGTGTACAGGGGCTGCAGCTTCTAATAAGCGTTGCCCTTATTGCTTAGATAGAAAAAGGGATGACAGCACAAGGAGAGAGAGATTAAAAAAAAAAGATCCCTCACACTGTGTCCTTGACAAGGCACGGTTTAAGGTAGAGTTGCACGCGGGTCCAAATAATCCGAACCGACCTGGCCCCAGCCCGCAGCCATCATCTCTGAACCCGTCCCGATCTGACAAATTAAAGTAATTACAGGTCCGAACCTGAACACCCCCACCCTTACATTTTTTATGAAACTTTGACTGTTTATACCACCGTCTATTATTGACGGTTTGTGGATGTGCGCGGCTGAGGGGACAGAAGATCAGAGCTGAAAAGCCATCAAAGTACATTAACTGCTTCTCCTGCTTCTGCCCGCATCCTGCTCTGACATGTCAGATGTTTTGTGATCTCACCTGTTTGGGTCGTCGGCCACGCGTGTCTACTGCGTGCAGTGGCTGAATAAACATCCATTTGGGCGATGGATCGCTGGCAGTAGTCAATTTGAAGCTTAACTGAACTTTTTACTTCTTTCAGCCAGCGGGTCAGCGCGCGGTCAAATGGCCGCGTGCGGCAGGTGCAGTGTGGCAAGCCATGTTTGCATATAATGGATCGTCAGCCACGCACGTTCTTGATGCAATAAAAAGCCTGACACCGACCCGGCCCACACATTAAGCACATTATTATGACCCGGCCAGGTCCGAATCCGGGTCAGGCTGGGTCGGGCTCCGGGTTTGGGTTAGAAATGACAGCTCTAGTTTAAGGTATCACAACAATCTACTACAGCAAGCAACGTAGGTAGACACAATACGTATGCATGGATGATGACAGTGAGATTTGACCATAAGCACTTCCAGATAGTTTCCATAGTCCTGATAAGATGTTGCAGTGTCTCTCAGCTGGTACAGCTCTGATAAGCTTTTACAGAAGTAAAATGATGTGCGGGGGTGGACAGAGCAGAGCATCTTTATTTACATATCCACCAGGAGCAATTTGAGATATCCATAATAATAATTTACGATTTGGAAGATGGGTCAAGAGAAGCGCTGATACACAGGACAAAGAGCAAAAGCAGGAGGAAGGCAGGAGAGGGAAGAAAAGCGTCCGTCTTGTTCGAGGGCGAGTGAGAAAAAAAATCTGAAGCTTAAGACTTTTTTTTTTTTTTTTAAACTTCTTTCAACCGGTCGGACCTGACCTCCATGATGTCACTTGTTGTGGGTCAATTGCAAATAAAAGCAGGGTGGGCGGGGCCACGTGCGCAACTGTTGCACAATGCACCAGCGCTACTCTCTTTTCACAGTCTGATTAACTTCTGCACTCCATTTTATTTATTTCTCACCCTCAACATGTAAACTTACTGCCTCCTCCTCAATAAGCAGATACACAATTTCATATTGTGCATTCTTATTTAGTTTTCTTTGTGCTGTACGATTCGCAAAACCATATCAAAATCAGAAATCACAGCTCTACCACGTGTGAGCACCAATCAGCAGCAACTCATCAGCTTGATGAGCAACATGTGCGTAAAAGGCAGCAGAGGACATCCAAGCAGCACTGGAGCATTACATGGCAATCAAAGTTGTGTTCTGGCCTTTTTCTTGTATTAACCAGTATTATATTTCCTTGTGCTTTCAGTGAATACACACCAGAGTTTATCTGTTCTCTCGCGTCCTCATATCTGGGTATAACCACAATTGTTACACATTTGGCACATCTGGTCTGGTGTGACCAATGAAATCATTGCTCTTCAGGATTTTTATTTTTCTAATTTTATTCTATCGAACTGCTATATTGAACTAAGTAATCTCAACTACTATATCTTAGCTACTTTAAAGTTTAACTAAATTTGACATACTATTTATTATTCTAGACTGCTATTTATTTAGTTGGGTCAACTCTGAAATCTTTGCATCTGTTATAATTGGTCAAACAATTTATTTAGATTCAAAAAATAGAAATAAAAAAACATGTATGTACTAAACACTCGGAGGAAAAATGTGCTCTGAAAGTGACATTTTTGACCTGAGCTCACTCAAAATTACATCCTTATCTTGAAAAGGTAAGGCAGCAACTAACTGGAGAAACTTTGTTGGGGACTTCCACGCTGCTCCCAGTTTAAAGTTTTGATTGACAAAACAAGGTTTGCTCTCTGCTACCACTATACCAAATTTCAGCTAAGTCAAACAGACCAAAAAAAAAAAAAAAAAAGTTTTTTTTTTTTTTTATTTTAATTTATTGTGGCCATCTTGGATTTCTGATTTGGATCCAGTACTGCGTGTGATGGGGAACGTTCTCAACTAAAACCACATCAAATTTTAGCTTGTTACGCTGAAGTAAAGCCAGTTAAAATTAGGTTTGGTGCCCATATTGGATTTTCTTTTTTGAATTCAGTATTTATTGTGCATTGCTCTCAGCTACCACCATACCAAATTTCAACTTAATATCTCAGAAAATTGTGGATTTATAGTATTTTTTTTTTCTTTTTTGGCTCAGGCGGCCATCTTGGATTTGTGATTTGCATCAGGAATTCAAAACAACTCGCTCTCAGCTATGACCGTACCAAATTTCAACTCAACATCTCAAAGAATGACTGAGTTCTAGTCAATTTTGTGTTTTCAGAGGTAGCTGTGGCAGCCATCTTGAACCAAAATGGCTCCAAAAGTTAATCAGTGTTTTGTTCAGAGACCTCTCCACTCTTGGTCATGTGACCTCACTGTAGAAGTTAGACATTGTGAATAGTTCTGTCAGTGTTTTTCAATGAGGAAAATGGTGTCTTTGCTAGCAAATTACGTTGCCACGGTAACACAAAACTCCAATAAAAGTAATAGCACAAATCACTGTACCGAGCCGGTCATTTTAATGTAAAATTTGTGGGGGTGCACTTTGCAGTTTGGGCCACATTAAAGTGAGAGAAGACCCTTTTTAGGTGGATAATAATAGGTCGCTGCCTTCAGGCACTCCCCAATTAGTGCAATATTCCTTGCTGGATACAGTATAGTGATTATTAAAGGCAGGGTACTGAGTACAGGTAGTCCTCAGGTTACGACGGTCTCTAGTTACGACGTTTCGTGCTTACGACGCATCTCCCTTATTCAAGTTACGCGGTTACGTCGGTTTTATGTCGGGTTTACGACAGTTTTACGATGTTAAACGTCGTAACGCGGCGGCACAGCGGTGCAGCGGCGGAAGAATACAATTACGCGGTGCAGCGGCGGAGGAATACAGTGCTGTACGGAGGAGAACGGCGTCGCTAGCATCCCAGTAGGCCATTAGTCTTCATTAGCCCTTCATTATGGCTCCCAAAATGCAAGGAGGACTCTTCTGATGGCAGTGCATCGAGGAAAAATCCTCAACTACTGGAATTAGGTTTAACCAGAAAATTATATATTAGACGACAGAAATACAAGATTTGTTTGTCCTAAAGAACCCCAGAAACATCTGTTGCAAAGACAACATTCATGTATAGGTTTGTGGTTACCTTCTCCAAGGTCCATAACAGCCAGCAGAGCGCTGCAGCTGGCCTCACCCAGCTCATTCGTTGCCACACAAGTATACAGGCCGGCATCAGTTGTGTGGCAGTCCCGGATCCACAGCCCTCCTGAGTCCTGAGTTTCTGAGGCGGGAAGGAGCTTGTCGTTGTGGTACCAGGCCAGCGAAGGTTTAGGATACCCCGACACAGAAACTCGAAGTCGAATATCACAACCAGTTCCCACTGCGGCTTTACGGAGTTTACGAATAAAAACTGGAGCTGACGGGTCTTGGGTTGTACCTTTATTATCGAGACAAACTGGGTCACTGATGATCTTGGCCTTCTTGGATGGGATATCGGGATAGGGACTCAACTCTGAACCATCTGCCATTTTGATTTCCTTTAGACTTCTTTACAAGTTCCACGTTTTGTCTTCCAGTTGACTAAGTTATCAAGATGAGCTGTGTTTACTGAACATCTTTGAAAGTCTCCACTCCTTCAGATGTCTTGGGGCTTACAGAAGTCCTGGATCACTGCACAGAGACCTGGAATGACCACAAAACTTTGTATAAAAACTTCTGTTCCTTTAGTCTTATCTCTAATAACCTGAATGATTCGTTGGAATACTGTATGTTAACTTGGTAACTTTCTGTATTTATTCATCATTATGCCCTGACAAAATAAAATTTAACACACTTTTATTAATTTGATACAGGAAAATTCCCTAATGTCTGTAAAAGATGTTTCTGAAAAGTGAGATTAAAACTCTAAAGTAATCTCTGATTAGTTGGGACAATAACCTTATTTGAAAAACAATTACAGTACTACAAAAACAAGAATGTTAAAATACTCTAGGCCTATTTAGTTTAGATTTTATTTAAAACATTTTAAAAGCATGTGTCATTTTATTTACACTGCAAATCATTCTGGGTGAATGACGTAGACAGGTTGCACCGGTGCAATCTCTATTAAACTAAAATGTTACCTTTGGACGTTATCTGACGTTCAGCTCTTTAATTTGAACTAGAGCACGATGACAGAGAGGAGAATGAAGAAATGACTCAGCTTTAGCATTATCTCCAGAGCTAATGTATGTGATGTTATCTCCAGAGCTAATATATGTGGTGTTAGCTCCAGAGCTAATATATGTGGTGTTAGCTCCAGAGCTAATATATGTGATGTTAGCTCCAGAGCTAATACTGTATTTGTGATGTTAGCTCCATAGCTAATATATGTGGTGTTAGCTCCAGAGCTTATATATATGACATACCATACCATTTTATTGATAAAGCACATAAAAACAGCAACAAGGCCCACCAAAGTGCTGTTAGCTCCAGAGCTAATGGCCTTAACTACAAAAAGATCTGAAGCTCTCGACCTTGACTTCTCTACATGGCTTTAAGAATCTGTTGGAATCCTGGCAAAAACCAATGCTGACATGTTCCTGTTTTTGATTTTCTACATCTGCC
>JARVGQ010000828.1:23228936-23241422 GCA_031762355.1 Hypsolebias martinsi | reverse complement strand
ATCTTGGCTTCTGAGAGACACTGACACTCTGAGAAGCTCTTTTTATACCCAATCATGTTGTCAGTTGACCTAATTAGGGTTAATTGGTCTTCCAGCTGTTCGTTATATGTTCAGTTTCCTTTTTCCAGCCACTTATTGCTACTTGCCCCAACTTTTTTGGGATTTGTTGACACTGTGAAATTGTGAATCAACATTTTTCCTTTTAAATGTTTCATTTACTCAGATTAAACTTTTGATCTGTCACATATGTTCTATTACGAATAAATATTGACATTTGCCATCTCCACATCATTGCATTCAATTTTATTCACAATTGTAAATGTAGGAACTCAATTTTTCTAAAGTGAGCCTGTTCAATGAGCCGTCTACCACAGGTAAGATATTCACTGCTCATAAACTTCGACAGAATTTTACTTCAAATTAGTTGAAAATAGCTTCTTTTTTTAACTTTAAAAAGCTTTCCTGAATTAAGGCAAAGAAAGTTAATACTTTCCTGAATAAATAAAACAAAAACCACCATTATGTCTGTTCCCCGCCCCCCACCACCACACACACACCCAATACAACTCTGAGGGTTTTACAGAGTTGCTTACACCAACATGTTCCTGGGTAAGTCTATTCAGGATATATATTTTTTTAAGTTTGGGAATGGATGCATGTGCAACAAAGGACAGTGCAAATTGGAGAAATGATGAAAATTAGGCGAGTGAGTGACATAAAAGCTTTATTTATAGCAACAGCTGATGGCAGAAACAAGTGTACACATTAACATACTTGTGTTTCCAATTGAATCAAAACTCCAATACATAAATATAAATCTGAATAATCATCTAAGAAATATTTAACATAGGTCAGACCTGGTCTGTCCTACATATCCAGTATTATTCATATAATGTTTTATAAACCCAATAAAGTTACAATTATTCAAATAATTTATAGAATTGTTCTCATCTATCATAAACACTTTGCATTAAATGCACAACAGTCAAACTAAAATAAACTTAAAATTAGATTATTACTCAGTGGTGTAAGTGAATAAACCAACGATTGATTTTAAAAATAGATCCTTTTATGTACACGGTCAAAGACCAAAATGAGGTTGCACAAAAGACCGCTTCTTCTTTTGTGCCTTGAGATACAAAATAATAGATATGTATATATAAAAGTCTGAATTCAAAGAAAAAAAAAATAAAAAGAGAGACAAGCTCCTCCTGAAATTAAAAAAAGAAAGTCACATGTTGGTGTTGTGAAAATGTATCAATAGAGTTTTGTGAAGAGCTGGTTTTGGCTTACTGTGGCTGACATGTCATCAGATTTACAGCACAGCTATGGCTTGCTCTGAACAACCTCTTCACTCTGCAACAGAAAAAAAAAGCTCATGTTTATTAAATTCTGGGCTCATCTGAGCCACTGGGTAGTAAAACTCGTTTCCAGCTAAATATGTGTAAAAAGAAAACAATAGATATATATCCACAAATAAAGGAACTCCTCTATTGTTTAAATGCATGTCCTACATGAAAAATATCAGACTATTTTTAAAAAACCCTTCTGTTTACAGAACATATACACACTAGATAAAACCCAACAGCTGAGGCAAAACAGAGGGATGCCAGGTTGTCCCGCTCCTGTTGATAAAACTCTTTAAAAGATGTGAAAAAATGTGCATCGATCATCTGTGCATTGCGCCCTGCAGCTGGAGCCCCATGAGTTTTAATCTCCAGTATTTAAGTCAGTGTGCAACTGTGTTTCAGAACCAACCTCGAGCTTGGATAATCCTTCTGACTCCACGACTGATGGCGGACTTGTAACTGGAAAGACCGGTGGAAACGCAGACGAGGGAGGCAACTTTGGCCTGTGGGACAGAGACTGGCTCCGTTTCACAGCCGAGGACACCGCCTGGGCGAAGCGGGAAGGCGTTGTCGGAGCGAACGGTCTCGGCGCTGCAAAGCTTCTTAATTTTTCCAAGCTTAGTCCTGCGCTGGGCTCTCTAGCAGGCAGGCTGCTTTGCCTCGCCATTCTTGAGTATGCATTCTTGCCCGCCTGCTGGGAGCTCAACAGAACATCAGTGGCCTCTGCTGCCTCCTTTTGAAACTGTGCAGGAGGTGGAGGTGGAGGAAAAGGAGGAGAAAGAGGTGGAGGGGATGGCAGCGCTGCTCCTTCTGCACTCCCTTCAGTCTCCTTGAGCCCAGAGCCAGGACTGGCACCAAGGCTTTTCTCTGCAGCTGAGGTTACGTAGTATCCAGGTGTTTTTTTGTGCTGTGCCAAGCGGATGGAAGCAGGCTTGGGTCTGGTTGCGGGTGGAATTTTCATTTCCTTGACCTCTGCTGGTGAACCTGGTGGAGACACAGGAGTGGCGGAGAAGACATTGTCTGGGCTGTGTAAAGTTATTGGTGAAGAGGAATACGTAGGTATACTTTCATTTACAGTGTGTTGAGTAGTAGTAGTTGCAGTAGTAGTAGTAGTGGTTACTGTGCTTGTCAGTAAGTCATCCCTGGGTAAATGAGAACTTAGCTCGCATTTCTCTTTTGAGTCACCCATCTGTCCCGTGTCCTCATTTAAATCAAGAGAACCAATTTCAAGGCCATCTGGAGCTTTGGAAGCAGCCTCCAGTGTCAGTGCAACTTCATAGTATCTCAGTTTCTCATGAGATTTCTGAGGCACAATAGTGTAAGTAGTCATCCCCACTTTGGGGATGTAGTCCCTTGTCAGCTCGTTGGAGGGCTTAGGTTTTGGCTCAGAGTTTGTGGCGTACATAGGCGGCGCTTTCAAAGTAGCAGGCACACTTGGTGTCGAGTCTTGGCACGGTGCAGTTTGGAGCGAGGCATGCTTCGGGTCAGATGGTTCCAGCTCCTCAGTCAGAGTGGCCATGTCTTTTTTCTCCACCGTTGGTGCAGCAAGTGAACGTGCTGATGAAGGAACGTCGTCCTCTTGTTGCTGCGGAGGAGGCTCAGAGAAACTTGTGGAATCGCTTTGCACTCGAGCGCCTGTTCCAGCGGGAGATGACGTGCTGGTGGCTGAACTCTCCGAGCCGTCAGAGAGCTCTTGAAGCGTTTCGGTGTTTGCCTGCACTTCTTCATCCTTCGTCTGGGGCAGAGTCTGGATGCTAACGCTACGATCCCTCTCGGCGCTCTCAGCTGCAGACTCTTCACAAATTAACTGTGGGCTATCGTTGAGTGGTTCACCATCTATGCAGAAAACAAAGTAAAACATATTTAAATAATGAAAAATAAGCTGACAGTGTATTATAGAACTCAAACAATGCGCCAAATTTCTAAAGAATATACGTAAAAGAGAAGAGAATGGCACTGTCTTATTTTGAAAATACTCACTGGTAACTGCCAGTTTGTGAGCGTCTGTGACATCAATTTTATTTTCACTCAAAGCTGCAGAACCATTCACAAGGCTTTCCAGCAGACTGAAAAAAAGACAGACTTAAAAGTGCCAACAGTAGAGGGGAAAAACTTCAGCGCTGTGCAAAGCGTTACTATGGCTCGTACTTGCCATCTGAGGACAGATCAGGTGACTGATCTTCCCCAATCTCCTCCACTGTGCTCCTAGACCCAATATCAGAGGAAGGTGAATGCAATGAGACTTCAGACGACACGTTGAGGCTACTGATCTCTCCCTGGGTACTGCAGGCAGCTGCAGATATTACAGACACACTGGTCTCCTCCTGCTCCATGATCTCCTGTAGCGGGTTAGCAGCCACAGTCACTGAAAAACATTAACATGCAGATGTCAATCAGGAGTGGTCAATAATATAGTTACATGTGCGTCCTACCTTCTCAATTCCACATAAAACATTCCCCCACCATTTTAAAGAAACAGTTCAGATATTTTGAAGTTGGGTTTTGAGGAAAGTTTAATATCTTACCTGTTGTAGATAGCTCAGTTTGGAGAAATAAAAGTTTAATTCTGGCCAAGCTAATGAGCTAAGTGGTGCCAAAAAAAAAAAAAAGGTGGATTGCTACAACTCATCTAAAAATGTCACAAACAATACTTTTAAACTTTTACATTGCTGTCAAATTAACATGCCATGGCTGTTTAATACACGCAGCAGCAGCTATTTGTTGCATTCAACTGCAGATTGGAGCACTTGAATTAACATTTCTGAATAGCAATGTCATGCAAAACTGATGGCAATAGAAAGGTTCATAAAACAGTTTTCATGTAAACCACGAAAAATGTTTTTAAGACTGGAGACGTTCTAAAAACAGCTGGAATCCACTTTGGTTCTTGGCTCTGCTGAAATTAGTAATTAGCTCACCAGTTTGATCATTAAAACTATTTCTTCAAACTGAGGTACCAGTAAGTCAAAGCTTTAAAAAAAAAAAAAAAAAAAAAAAGTAAACTCCACAAAATCTGTTGAACCTAACGACCCAAATGATGACATCACTACCTTTCTCAGTTGACTCGCCCTGCTTCTCTTGGGCGAAGTTGAGGCGGTTCTGCTCTGCAGCAGTCTGGGCAGCCGTGTTGACCTCCGGGCTGCTGCTGCGTGACGGACTTCCTTCATCTGCTTGGTACGCCAGGTCCAGATGCTGCTGTGCCAACTTAAGGTGCCTCCTCAACCGCTCCAGCTCCCTGGATGAGGGGCCCTCGTCGCCAAAACTCTCTCGCCCGGAGTCACCCATGGGCAAGTCCCTCAGCTCTCCCTTCAGTTTCTCCTTCTTCATGGTGGCGTGGTATCCGGGCGGGGCTGTGGGTATGGAGCGGGCCGTCGGCAGGCGGCGAGAACGCGAGCTGAGAGCTGCTCTCTTGCGGAAAGTATCCCGTATGCCGCCGACCCCCAAATGAATGATTTCCAAGACAGTGAGGAGCAGGCAGAGGAAGGACACGACGTACATCACCAGCAGGAAGATGGTCTTCTCTGTCGGCCGAGACACGAAGCAGTCCACCGTGTGCGGGCACGGAGATCGTGAGCAGACATAGGAAGGGATCACCTCGAAGCCGTACAGCACGTACTGACCAAACAGGAAGGCCACCTCGAAGGTAGAACGCCAGAACAGCTGGCAGATGTAGACCTTCATCAGGCCGTCACGCAAGATCCGCCGACGACCATCATGCTTTTTCTCGGAGCCTTAAAAGAAAATAAGACACTGATTAGTCTTGTATCAAGGAGGAATCTAAACCAAGTTTTCAGACTTCTGGATAAAGGTTGTGTTCATAAACCTTTATAGCAAATCCAAAATCGTAACAAACCCTTAGTGAGGATTGACAGGACAACCTGCATATGCATCTAGCTACATACTCAAACCCCACACTCTGTTGAAAGCTCCTCAGGTGAGAAGACAAAGTGGCAGACCCCTGAGAGGTATTCAGCAGATTAACTTTTTTCTTTTATCCGATATGCAGTGCTACATTTGAACCGGATTTTGCCAGAATGGGATCTGGAAACTTGATCTGGCAACTCCCTTATTTTGATAGGTTGTGTTCTGGACTGGTAACAGTTTGCTTGGATCCAGTAACTCTCAGGCTTACCAATAAAGTTATGAACAAACAAATGGACTGCCTTGAAAAAAAATAAAAACTTATCGGATAAGTAATCTGAAAATAATTACATCAACACTAATTTTAAAACAACAGCCCCTTACGAGCTTCTTAATATCACATAACAGCTGCTCCTTCAAGTAAGCATTTCTGCATCTACCCTTAAAATAATCTCTGGCCCAAAAAGTACAAAGTCATGGGCAGTTTAATTAACACAAAAATATGATCACCACAACTAAACTGCACAGCAGTTTTACAGTGTAAGTGGGATTATCAATAACATTTAGAATTTTGATTATTAAAAAATATGAGATAAATGATGGGTCACCACATTGCGTATCAAAACAATGGTGTCAATTTATCAAAACAGTGATTAAAATGTAAAGAATCCAATTTACTTTCATTAAAAAAAAAAGTCTTCTCAGGGTACAACAACAAATAGAAGCACATGAAGGCAGTGACAATGGAGATTTTACTGGACGTGGGGGGTTAGGTTGCTTGAGAGAAGCGGAGCGTGCTCTACACAATGAGAAATTTTTGTAGGTAAATGGATGTGTTTAACCACAGCTTAAAATACACCAGAATGCAGGAAATAGCATCTACTTTATTCAAGATTTTCTGGGGGAGGAACCTCAAAACAGCCCCAGACATCTCATTCTCCAGTAGTCCTCTGCAATGCCACAAAATGGATCAACAACAAAACACGAGGTAAATAAAAGGATGAATGATATTGATTAGATAACTACATGTTTCACTTAGTGGAAGGTTTTACCATCAGTATTCTAAATTCTGAACATATTGGTTGAATGGTTGACTTTTGCCCCTTTCTACTGCAAGTCATGATTTAACACTTCTCACTAAAAAGAGTTTTTAATTTGGGCAAATAAATCACCCAAATCTTTTCCAAGCAGTAAAATGACAGTCTTTCGGCAAAAATTCAGGTGTTGGACAGACTGGATAAACACTGGGTCGGATGTTTTATCGTGTCAAGTCCAACAGGAACACCTCAGAGTGAATTACACTCATTTATGTTTGGGTTTAAAATTGTACATTAATTTACAAGTGGTCAAGGTAATTTTTTCAAATCTTTTTTTCATAATGTGCGTTTTAATTCCCAATAGCTCTAAAATATGGCTTATTTTGTGTTTATGAAGTTCTATTAATCGTAAATATTTAGGCGAAATAAAAAGACACACTCAAGCAAAAGCTCGAGACTCTGGTCAAAGGGGGCCAAGTGGGGGACAACACTAATGTTTTAGGGGTGGCCAGCATCCCACTGGCCTCCCTTGGGTGGTGCCACCACCATCCTACCATCAATTGAGAACAAGACTCAGATACTTGACCTAAAAAAACAAAAAAACAAAACAGTTGTATGAATTTGAGGAATTAAAGAAAAAAAGCCTTGTGTGTTAGATTGGTCAGCTGTACAGTGCATCCTAAAATAAAGTTCTTACTTTTGTCTACTTTTTCTGGTTTATCTGGTTCGATTTCCTCTGTAATCATTGGGTCTTCCTCTCCATTGTCCTCTGCTTCTTCATAGTCCCGCACCGCCCCACGGCTGACGATGGGCATCCTCTTCTTGTTTCTAACGGGTCGGTACTCTGAGTCGTCCATGCGAGCGATCTTGTGCATGGCAAAGCCCAGGTACATAATAGTTGGGGTGGTGATCATGATCACCTGAAAGAGGATGAGGTCATTCAGCAAGATCTTTTCAAAGAGCATTCATTGCAAGTTAATATACAGCATACCTGGAAAATCCAGAATCTGACGTGGGAGAGGGGCGCAAATTCATCGTAGCACACGTTCTCACACCCCGGCTGCTGGGTGTTGCAGACAAATTTACTCTGCTCATCATAGTAGATGGTTTCACCGCCGACAGCCGTCAGCACAATGCGGAAGACGATGAGCACGGTGAGCCAGATCTTCCCCACGAAAGTGGAGTGGTTCGAGATCTCATCCAGCAGACGCGTCAGAAAACTCCAACTCATGGTGCCGAGGACACTGGAGCACTAAATCAGGTCTGGATTAAAAAGAATGTATAGTAAAGAATGGTTAGATGAATACTTGACTATGCAGAGCCACAATTGCAAAAGCTACAGACTCCCAGCAAAAAGGTTGCTGGATCAAATCTTGGCCTGGGACCTTTCTGGATGGAGTTTGTTCTCTCCGTGCATGTATGGGTTTTCTCAGAGTACTCTGATTTCCTCCCATATACCAAAAACATTCATGTTAGGAACAATTTAGAGCAACCAATTAGCCTTAGATGAGGGTGTAGATGGTTGTCTCCATGTCACCCTTGACTTGTGACCTGTTCGGAATGTCCCCCACCTCTCGCACAGTGACTGCTAGACTTGGGCACAAGTGCCCCCTGCGACCCAGAAAGGAAGTAGTGCCTAAAGATAATGGAAGGATAAGACGCAACTGAGAGCCCCATGATTTAGATAAATTCCATTTATATACTTTTGACCTGCTGATTCCTTAGACGTCTCCTCAGACCTCAGAATGTTTCAACTCTAAGGTTTAACTATAGGCGACTTACAATGAAACATTAGGACTGGAATATGTTGTGCAACTCAGATAACTGGAGGCAAATGTCTCTCATTCAATGCTTCACAGAATGAAATCAACAGGACGGTTGTTTCTGTCAGACAACATACCAAAAGCAGAGGAATGTCAGCAAGACAATCAGAGGCCTCAAGGACCAAAAGTTTTGGATATAAATAAAACCACAAATCTGCAATAAAACCAAATTAGCACAACTTTAACCATACAGATGCTCTGATTTAAACAGAATTCCCCACAAACAACAGACTTGAAACTACAGAAACTGGGTAGAGAAAGACGCTGAAACATTGTATGCAGATGATCAGGTGGTTTTGCGCAACGAGCTTCTGGAGTCATTGGGTGTTAACGCGACTCATCTCACAAAAAAAAAAAAATAAATAAAATAAAATAAAAAAAAAAAAGCTTTTGCCACAAATAACCAAGTGGCCTGTTGAACATCGTTTCAACTCCACACTGCCCAACTTATACTGTGTAACCTTTGAACTCAATGGATTACATCTTTTTTTCCATTTTTCATGGGTCGCTACAGCGAGCAAACTCGTATGGAAGATTTGGCAATTGTTTTTATGTCGCATGCCCTTCTTAGCGCAACCACAGAGCTACTGCCATCTGAGGAGCCTGGTGAGCAGCGGGGGTGGGAGAGGGTATTTAAGGGGCCCAGAGTGGGACAGATAAGGGAGGCAGGTGCTTCACCTTTCCAAAACAATTTATTTTTAATAGACATTCCAGAGATTCGAACCCCGACCTCCTGATCACAAGTTCACCTTCTTTAACTTTTGGGATGCAACTTTTACCAAGAAAAAAATAAAATAAATAAATTGCCAAATTTTTCTGATTTCTTTGATTAAAATACAGTTGTACAGTTTTTTTTTTTTTTAAGTCATTAATTTACATCTTCACACTTCAAAAATGAGAATTCACTCAGACATGGGCGGTGTACTGCTCTGTGTGCAAACATCCCCCCCCCCATTTCTTGTGAAGCTTTGAGTTTTAAGTAATCTTCAAGTACCGTTTTTCTACATACCGAGTTTGACGAGACATAAATTCAAGATTTGAAGCCAACAAAGTTGAGTCGGGTCATCTGGACGATTTCTTTTTTGCTGGAACGTTTCGTCCATCCAAAGGACTTATCAGTCCGAGGAGCCACAACAAACTGTCCCAGAAGTATTACCATTGTCAATTTTTAACCAACTATTCATAGTGGGCCAACCAGTTTTATGGTGATAAGATGGTTTCTGGAGTCCACCCTCTCCCCTATCAACTCCTCTGAGGCAGCCATAGCCAAAGTGGTTCAAAACATCAAAGTTCATGCTCAATCCAGAAACCATCTTATCACCATAAAACTGGTTGGCCCACCATGCGAGTAAGACACTTATGGGACTTAGTTTGTTGTGGCTCCTCAAACTGATGAAGTCCTTTGGATGGACAAAAAATGTATTAAAAAAAAAAAGTTTAACCTGAACATCTGAGGTTTTAAAAAGTCTTGCCATACAAAACGGGACATTAAGACCTTTTGTACCAGGAAACTAAATGAACATTTTTCCTTTTATAGACCACATGAATAATTGGTTAAAACAATTTGTTCCCAACTTCTCGTCAGTGAACTTTATAAGCCTTTACCATTACAGAAATACCTCTAATTGGGCTAATAAAAAACCCAAAAAGTGTCAAACTACAGTGATAAAAAGAAGGATTTTTAAAGAGCACATGAAAATATTCCAAGTCCAAGTAACAACGCAAAGAAATGCAGCCAACAGCGTTTTTCTTCTTGGAAGTCACACATGCAGATTTTTGTTTTAGACTTTGAACAAATGCGAGTTAATTTTGTTGGTGAGAGCTCAAAATATCTGGTGGTGGTTTGGTGAAACCCACTTTCCACATCTTTCTGGCATACCGAGCCTCAGCAGCTTCAAAACTCAAAGCTGCGGCCGGCAGCGAGCTGCCAGGAGACCTGCTGAGGGTTTGGACTGCAGGAATTATTGGAATAAAACAATGAATTCACTCAGGAATTTATTTACCTGAAATGATACCATTAAATCACCGTCAACATGGCCAACAACCACAAGAACAGAGCTGCTTTCTGTTAGAAGAACCCAACCAAATCCAGCCTCTTATTAAAAAACAAAGCCAATAATCAGAATCTAAACTCAAGCTGGTGACAATTTTACATTCAATTTAAGATTTACTTTGTATTAAACACTACATGGAAATCTAGCACCAAGTTACAAGCCAAGGGAATTTTAACCCAAAAGAAGCAAAAGAAATTATTCAATGTTCACCACTGCTCTAGCCTGAACTTTAGACTAAAAACCTGAACTTTAGACTAAAAACATTTTAAATTAAAAGTTGCATTGTAATGTTTTGGTCAAATCTTTAAATAAAAAAATAAATAAAAAAAAAGGGGGCAGTCAAGATACAGTCATATGTCAGTATGTGTTGCACCTCTCAGCAGGTATATCAAATTTAATTGTACATAATCATAACAGATTTATGGTAATTTATCTGATAGCTACTACAGTAGTCCCTTGCTACTTTGTAGTTAGTTTTTCGTAGACTTACTCTATCTCGGTTTTTCAAAATGAGATTGACCATGACATATAATTGGCTGATTGATGGATGAGCCATGGATAGTTTATTTAAAATAAATCATTTTAAATGATTTAACACCTGTGTGCAGTCCAGAGACACACAGAAGTTCCCTCCTTCTGCAGCCTGTCACGATCTCCACTCTCTGCCACCTGCGGCTCTCCACCATGCCCACATTTCTCCTCCGACTGTATTGGCTTCGTGAAGGGTTAGACCTTTGAGGTCCAGATGCATCGATCAGCTTGTGTTTTCAGTATGTCAATCGTAAAATTATCAGTCACAAAATTAAAAATTCATTTTTACTTGTTTTATAACTTCCATGATCAGTTTTTTCAGTGTAATTGAACAAGAAGTACATTCTGCTTTGTACTGCAGAACTGCGTGAAGGGTTAACCCAGACATCCTGCTGCACTTCTCTACCATTTACATACTGTAATATTTTAAACAAACAATCCATGGATTGTTTATTTAAAATATTACAGTGTTTAGTTTTAATTATTTATTTGCACGAGGAGGGAGATTGGGAGTAACAGGTGATGAGTGTAATTACAGCCTGCCACATGTCATGACAGTTTACTGTACTTTAACTTGGCCTACTGTATCCCTACTTCACGGTTTTTCCACTCATCGCGAGGTGAAGGGTACGAAACCTCTGCAATAAACGATGGACTACTGTAATGATTATTTGTGGCTGCCATCTTGATTTGGACCAACTCCTAAATGTAATCAACTGCAGAGGTACAGCCTTTCAGTATCGTCTTATAAATTGTATTATCTAGTGGTTCATAAGTCATTTTGCTAAACAGACGCAAGCAAAAACTGTCCATTTTTTTCTAAATGGTGGGTGATAATTACATCTTAAGTTTCTTAGTTACTCAGTCACCACTTCTTTTCAGACTGAATGTTCCCACGCTACCTCGGAGTTAAAATAAAATGGGCTCTTATTTTTTTTGGCTTTCCCCATAACTCATCAAAAAGCTCCCAGTATGAAGATAAATTAGCCGTAAAAGTAGTCACACCCATGGGCACACAAGATCCACAAGTGTATTACAACATTCACAAAGGCAGATTTTCAGTTGTACACATTTCAAATTGCACAAGTAGGAAAAAGATAAAAACTATCCATCCATCTATATCAGGGGTGTCAAACTCAAAATAGAGCCAAAATCAAAACCTTTTTCAAACTAAGGGCCAATTTCAGAAACTACATTAACTCAAATAAGACACCAGACATCTTTTCTTGGTCACAGGTTCCTCAACAAGAGTTTGGTCTCATTTGATGTTCTGTTGTAGTCTACTTTCAACATCATAATCAAAGATTACGGAAAAAAATTGAGATAGAAGTATTTTACATTTCACAGATCATCTTGGGGGCCCGATAAAATGTCAACAAGGGCCACATTTGGCTCCCAGCCTTGAGTTTGACACATAAGATCTACCAGTATATCAATCTCACACACCCCCTACTCCCCACCCAGTAGTTCTTCTACGAAGCAAATAACCTAAGCACGTTTGATGTTTTATTGCAGCTGTACAGTCCACAAAATTAATTCATGTGCAAAAAAAAAAAAAAAACTACCGGAAAAACCATCTAACGTACTTTCGTTTGAACTGTATAGCTGAAATAAAACATCGCGACATGGTGGGTTATACTTCCACTGCCAAAACATAATACATTTTCCAGAATTTTCTTCTATTAATACCAGAAAATACCTATTGTGCCAAGTTAAAAATATGTATTTTTCTGATACATCAGTAAATTTGAATTGAATTGTTAGACAAATAAGGAGCAGATTTAATAAGATTTTTTCTTCATCTGCTACCTTTCATTTTATACTTTTTTTT
>JARVGQ010000828.1:23135323-23146241 GCA_031762355.1 Hypsolebias martinsi | reverse complement strand
GTCATTTCACCGCGAGCTGACCGTCTTTGAAAGAGGTAAAAAGTTCAGTTAAGCTTCAGATGGGACTGTACTGCCAGGCAGCGATCCATCGCCCACATGGAAGTTCATTCTGATGCTACACTCAGCGGACGCACGCGGCCGATGACCCAAACAGGTAAGATCCCAAAGCAGACGTGTGTCAGAACGTGTCTCAGTAGTTCAGAAGAACGCAGGCAGAAACGGGTTTTAAATGTTCTTTTACGGCCATGAAATGACAAACACACCTCAGCTCCGAATCTTCTGCTCCTTCTACTCAGCTGCGCGTCCCCGACCGTTAATAGCTAATTAAAAATGTCCGTTTGTTTTCCGGGTTCGGACGTGTAATTGCTGTTAATTCGTCAGGTGGGGTGGGTTCGGAAATTATGACAGCGAGCTGGGGCCGGGCCGGCCTTTTACCACTCACAAATATGAACTACTGGATGATTTTCCTCAATAAATAAATGACCAAGTATAATAATTTTGTCTCATTTGTTTAACTGGGTTCTCTTAAGCTACTTTTAGGACTTGTGTGAACATCTGATGTTGTTTTAGGTCATATTTGTGCCGAAATTTAGAAAATCATAAAGAGTTCACACATTTCCAGCTTCACTGTACAGGCACTAAAAACCGAGATGTGATGAGCTCCTCTGTTAGCGATGGATGAACCGAGCCTCGATCAGGTTCCTGATCTATGACATCAGCTCCGGCACTTTTAAAAAGTATTTAGTAATGTATTTCTCTTCAGTGTGAGTGTTGTCGTACTATGGACTGATCGAGGCAGACGATGGTATTGTAGCTGAAATTCAGGGTGTGAAGCTCGAGCCAAGGCAGTGCAGAGCTCAGGTCGCCCCCACACGTAGACAACAGCTCCTAAACATACAAAATAAAAACAAGAAAATCAGCCACGTAATTCACTTGTTTGTTGTTTGACTCGTGGGAACAGTAATTATAAAATAAAATAAAGAAAACCGCACGTACTTCCAGGGAGCTGAGGCTTTTTGTGCAGGTAAAAACCTCCAGCTGGGAATAAACTCCCCTGAGCCCCTCCAGGAGGTGTGGGGGGATTCTCTTCAGCTGGCAACCAGAAAGAGGTCATTTATGATTGACTCCTTCATAAAACTGAGAAAAAGATTTAGAAATATTTTCATAATCGACGGAAAAACTGTTCAGCAGCTACCTCCAAACACCTGAGAGACTTGAAGGGGAAGATCTTCACCACAGAGTCCAGGGTCACTCCTGGAGGGCTGATGAGCTGAACACAAACACAAGCAATATTATTAATAAAAATAATATTATTAATAAAAACATTATTAAAATATTATTAATAAGACAATATTAATAAAAACAACATTATTAATAAAATATTATTATTAATAAAAACTAAACAAGACTAAACTAAATTGGATTTTCTGCAAAAATGCAGTGTGAATACTCAGTGCAGAAGAACTTGCTGAAAAACAGCTGAAATGTAGTTGAAATAGAAGAACAAGCCTAAATTAGCAGAAGGAAGCAGAAGGAACACATATTTGCTGAGTTATGTTTAAAAAGTAAAAATGAACACAAAAATTTGGAAACTACCAGTAGTTTAAAAAAAGCAGAAATTAGCAAAAAATAAATTGCTGAAAAGTAGTTGAAAAGGCTGAAAGAAGCTTCAACTACCAGACGGAAGTAGGAAGAGCTGAAATGAGCTCCAAAAATGTGGAATTAGCTGAAAAAGCTAAAATTTGAATTAAAAACAGCTAAATACTAGTCGAAAGAGCAGAAAACGTGGAAACTAACAGAAAAAAGCTGAAAGGAGCATATCAAGTTGATTTTCATAAATAAGTTAATCAAGCTGAAAGTAGCAGAAATTACCATGAGAAACTTGGATTTATGTGAAAACAGCCAAAATTAGCTAAGGAAAAAAAGTAAAAGTAAAGTAGCTGAAAAGTTAGAGCATGTTTAAATTAGCAGAATAAAACGCAGAAAGAACACATTTGCCCGATTAAGCTGAAAGAAGAATAAATTATCATAAAATGTAGAAAATTATCTGGTAAAAAAAAGCAGCCGAAATTAGAAAAAAAAAAACAAAAAAAAAACTGCTGAAAAGAAGCTAAAACAGCAAAAAGAAGCTTAAGTGAAGGAAGTGGAGAGAGCACATTTTTGCTGAATTAGGCTGAATATAGTTTAAATTATTGCCAAAAATCTGTAATTGGCTGAAAAAGCTAAAAGTAGCAAAAAAACAGCTAAATATTGCCTGAAAAAACAATCCAGCAAAAATAAACTGAAAGGAAAACAACAAGCTAAAATTAGCAAGAAGAAGTTTATTAGTTTGAAAGTAGTAAGAAACTATCACCAAAAACTTAAATTTCTCAGAAAACAGCTTAAATTACCTAAAAATGCTAAAGAGGTAGCTGAAAAGGTAGAACAAGCAGAAGAAAGCAGAAAGAACATGGATTTGCCCAGTTAGGCTGAAAGTAGCAGAAATTAGCACAAAAAAGCGGAAATTATCATAAAAAAGCTTAAATTAGCAAAAAAAAATTTTTTTGATGAAAAGAAGCTAAAAAGGATGAAAGGCGCTGAAGAAAAATTACAAGAAGGAAGTGGAGAAAGCATAATTATGCTGAATTATGCTGAAAAACATTGAAATGGGTGAAAAATGCAGAATTAGCCAAAAAAAAAAAAAAAAACTAAAATTAGCATTAAAACAGCTAAATAGTACCTGAAATTGCAACAAAAAAAGCTGACTCTTGCATAAATAAGCTGAAAGGAGCAGAACAAGCTGAAGTTAATAAAAATAGGTTGGAAGAAGTACAAAACTGTAGTAGTTAGCTGAAAAAAATCTGAAAGGATCAGAAAACAGCTGAAATTAGCTGAAAGTAGCTGAAAATAGTTAAATTTGCTCAAGGAAGCTGAAAGAAGCTGAAGCAGAACAAAATGTGAAAGGATCAGTAAAAGGTTGTAACCACATCTAAATATGTGAAGGATGTAAAATGAGCTCAGTTCATTTTCTCTGAGAAAAAAAGTGGCAGAAAAAAGCTAAATATTTCAAAAAGCTAAAGCTGCACCAGTACCAGAAGTCTTCTCCTGAACGAGCTGAACGATTTGATTTATGATTTGTTGAACTAGCACAAAAACTGTGGAACGAGAAAGATGCAGAAAAACACACAGAAGAACAATGATCACAATATTTGTACACAGATGTGCGAGTTGTACTTTGACCAGTGCAGTCGATGCAAAGGTTCTGCATAAACAACAAACAAGCAAAGATCAAAACATAAAGTTTGTTGCTTTCTGAGAAAATAAAAACTGACATGAGCTGTTAATAACGACAGGAAGCTTTTCATTCAGACTCGACCAAAACACTCGTTTGTTAAAGGTTCTTCTCAAACACACAATGAAACGCTTCGATTTAGCTTCAGCTACTTTAAAATACAACCACTGTCTTTATAGTTAGCTATATTTACTTTTGTTTGTTTATTTACTTTGTTTTTGTTTAGTGGGGACTGCCACCTACTATTATCCACCTGACGAGGGTTCATTAACTTTATATCTTACTCTTCCGTCAACTTTAACGTAGCCCGAACTACAACGTGTACCCCCACAAATGTTCTATCAAAATGACCGGCTCGGCACCGTGATGCGTGTTATTACGTTTAATGGTGTTTCCAGTTACCATGGTGACGTAATTCACAAACACGCACACCATTTTTACCCATTCAAAATGCCTGACGGGACTCTTAGCCTCTAATTACCACAGTGAGGTCACAAGACTGAGAGTGGAGAGGTCTCTGAAGAAAACGCCGATTAACGTTTGGAGCCATTTTGGTTCAAGATGGCTGCCACAGCTACCTCAGTAAACTCAAAACTGACTCAGTCATCCTTTGAGATATTGAGCTGAAATTTGGTATGGTCGTAGCTGAGAGCGAGTTGTTATCAATTCCTGATGCAAATTAAAAATCCAAGATGGCCACCTTAGCTAAAAGAGGAAACATATGATAACTCAGCTATTTTAAAAGATATTGAGCTGAAATTTGGTGTGGTGGTACCTGACAGCGATACACAACACATTCTGAATTTAAATCTAAAAATCCAAGATGGTTGTCAAAGCTAAATTCAAATGGCTATAGCTCCAAGATTTTTGGAACTATTTAGCTGAAATTTGGTGTATTTGTAGTTGAGCACAATCTCTAATAGACTGAAAATCAAAAAATCCAAGATGGCTGCCTGAGCTAAAAGTGGAAGAAAAAAAAAACTATAAATCAGCCATTTTTAGAGAGATTAAGCTGAAATTTGGTTTGGTGGTAGCTGAAAGCAATGCCCAATAGATACTAAATTCAAATAAAAAAATCCAAGATGGCCACCAAAGCTAAAAGAGGAAAAATATGATAACTCAGCTATTTTAAAAGATATTGAGCTGAAATTTGGCGTGGTGGTACCTGACAGCGATACACAACACATTCTGAATTTAAATCTAAAAATCCAAGATGGTTCTCGAAGCTAATTTCAAATGGCTATAGCTCCAAGATTTTTGGAACTATTTAGCTGAAGTTTGGTGTATTTGTAGTTGAGCACAACCCCTAATAGACTGACTGAACATCAAAAATCCAAGATGGCTGCCTGAGCTAAAAGTGTAGAAAAAAATAGTATAAATCAGTCATTTTTAGAGATTAAGCTGAAATTTGGTTTGGTGGTAGCTGAGAGCAATTCCCAATAGATACTAAATTAAAATAAAAAAAATCCAAGATGGCCACCAAAGCTACATTTAAATGACTTTGACTCAGCTAGTTTTACACAAATAGAGCTGAAATTTGGAGAGATTACAGCTGAGAACATTTCTTATCACACATTGAATTTAAATCAAAACTCCAAGATGGCCACCATATCGTAACAGAAAAAAATTACTATAACTCTGATTTTTTTTTTTTTGTTGTTGTTGCCATGTTGAGCTGATATTTGGTGTGGTGGTAGCCGAGAGCGAACCCCAACACATGAGACTGTCATATCAAATTTAAAATGGTCGCCACGTGGCAGTAGTATCAAACTTTCTCCAGGAACTTTCAAGTTTTACCTAAAATCATTAGGTCTCTTTAATCTAAGACACGTTAGGTAACACGACAAACAAGGCGATCCGTGCCGCGGTCTTGTAATCCTGAGGCTGTGGGTTTGAGTGTTGCGTCAGGCAGGGCATCCGGCGCGAAACAAATCGACAAATCTTTCATGCTTGCTGTGGCAACAGCTGAAGAAGGGAGCAGCCGTACACATCAAAGAGCCCATCCATTCTCTCATGGTCACCGCTACGATGTGCCGCGTCAGTAGGACAACCCTGAGGGGCGTCATGTCACAGTAGGTTCATCAACAGAGCTAACAGCTAGCTGTAGTGAACAGCTAACAGTTGTTAGCAAACAGTGGACCTGTACAGGTTACTTCAATTCTAAAATACTTTATTCATCCCAAAGAGAAATTAAAGCAGATCTGAAGAAACTGGTTGCAGATGCCGATCCCCCCGGACCCATCGGGCTTCTTGTCCTCCTGGGCAGCAGGACCACCTGAATGTTGGGCAGAACTCCTCCCATAGTGATGACCACTCCTCTCAGCAGCTTATAGAGCTCCTCATCACTGCAGACAGCCACCTGCAGGTGTCGGGGGATGATCCTGGTCTTCTTCTTGCCAGCTCCAAGGATCTCAGCCGTCACTCGAGCACCTCTGCCAGGTAGACGGAGATGCATCCACGGTGCCTCCTTTACAACTCATTTGGGATTTGGGGCTGTATTTTGAGGTAATATTTGAGCTTTGAGACGTTAATCAGCTGCTCCCGGTTGTAAAAACCACCTTGTTGTCACGGTTACGCATCATAACAAAATGTCCAAAAGTAAAAAGGGTTCAGTAAAAATCCTTCCAGCTGCACAGCATCCAATACCAGAGGAAGTGATCATCAGAAAAAAGTCATTTACATCCAGGAAAAGATGAAATATCCCAGAATAAATAACAAAGCTACTCCAACATGACGCCAGATTAAGCCGCACAATCCTTAATTCATTAATTCAGCTGTCAGAATGTGACATCTGGCTGCTAAATGTTTTGCAGTCTCAACACGGAGTCCTGCTGAACCTCTTCAGTCAACCACACGGGGGCAGTGTGGCGCAAGAAGACGGAGATGAATGTTTTTCATGTTAGCAGATGGTGTCACTGGGTGGGTTTTAATAAACATTCAAGCTCGCACCGGTGCAACCTGTCTATACCGTTTACCCAGAATGCATTCCAGTGTAAAAAAAAAAAGAAGTAATTAAATGAGGTCTTTTGTTCCAAATAATCAGGGATTCGTTTAACAAGTCATTTTTCTTCATTCCATGTTTGGTCAGCAGTGGCTGCCATCTTAAATATTTTGCTAACAGGCAGGCAAAGTTTGTTATGATAGTTATATATATTATGATAACAACCGAAGAGCGGAAAGCGCACCTTGAGGGAGACGGTCTTCTGCAGGACGTCGAACAGGAACTGCAGGTGCAGCAGGGCGGTGGTGTCGGCCGGGTGGGAGGGCAGCGCCAAGAAGCCGTGCTGCTGGCTGCGGGACAGCAGGTACTGCTCGAAGAGCCGCGTGAGCTGCTGCAGGCTGGAGGCCGGCAGCGTCAGAGTGCTGCTGCCATCCAGAACCACGTCACCTGCGCAGACCAGAGCCGGGACTCACACAAAACTGATCTTCGATCCGAGCCGAAAATGAATTGAGTTCATTTGTTTACAACCTTTTACTGCTCCTTTTACTTTTTGTTCTGTTTCAGCTTCTTTCAGCTGCCTTGTAAAATCTGTAACATTTTTTTCAGCTACTTTTAACTAATTTCAGCTGTTTTGTGCTTCTTTCTTCTAACTACAACATTTTTATGCTTCTTCTAACTTATTTCCGCTCCCTGCAGCTTATTTATGCAAGCTTCAGCTTTTCTGCTATTTCAGGTACTATTTAGCTGTTTTATGCTAATTTTTAGCTTTTTCAGCTAATGTCACAGGTTTTGCACTCATTTCAACTTTTTTAAGCCTAATTCAGCAAACATGTGCTCTCTCCACTTTCTTCTTGTAATTGGAGTTTCTTTCTGCCCTTTTAGCTACTTTTCAGCTGTTTTGCTAATTTTAGCTAGTTTCAGATAAGTTCCACTTTTTGTGCTCATTTCTGCTTCTTTCAGCCTAATTGGGCAATGTTCTTTCTGCTTTCTTTTGCTAATTTAGGCTTTTCAGCTACCTTTGTACGATTTTTAGCTGATTTCAGCTTTTTCAGACGAATTCAAGTTTTTTTGTAATTTCTGCTACTTTCAGCCTAATTAACCTTGTGCAAATTTTAAAAAATTTCAGCTACTCTCATTTACTTTCAGCGGATTTGTGATGCTTTAGATTCTTTCTGCTAACTACAACATTTTTGTGCTTCTTCTTACTTCTTTCTGCTAATTTCAGCTTGTTATTCTCCTTTCAGCTACTATTTAGCTGCTTCAATGCTAACTTTAGCTTTTTCAGCTAATTCCACATATTTTGCACAAATTTCAACTTTGTTCAGCCTAATCTAGCAAAAAAGTGCTCTCTCCATTTCCTTCTGGTAATTTAAGGTTCTTTTGGCTGTTTTAGCTACTTTTCAGTTGTTTTTTTATTGCTAATTTCAGCCTTTTTTCCCCCAATAATTTTCACTTTTTTGTGCTTGTTTCTGCTTTCAGCCTAAGTGGGCAAACATGTTCTTTATTCTTTCTTGTGATTGTTTTAACTTTTCAGATAGCTTATTAGCATTTTTAGCTAATTTCAGCTATTTTCAGATAAATTCAAGTTTTTTGTTGTAATTTCTGCTACTTTCTGCCTAATTACCTTCTTTATGCTAATTTCAACTTACTTTTGTAAGTTTCAACTATTTCAGCTGCTATTTAGCTATTTTTTGCTAATTGTAACATTTTCCAGCTAATTCCACATTGTTTGCACTCATGTAAACTTTTTTCATCTTAACTGGGCACAATTGTCCTCGCTCCACTTCCTTCTGGTAACTGAAGCTTCTTTCTGCCTTGTTTTAGCTACTATTCAGCTTTTTTTTTTTTTTTTGCAAATTTCTGCTTTTTTCAGATAATTTCCACTTCCTTGTGCTCATGCCTGCTTCTTTCAGTCTAGCTTATTTTTGCTCATATCAGCTTTTTCTGCTATTTCAGCTACTATTTAGCTGTTTTTGTGCTAAATTTAGCCTTCTCAGCAACACCCCCACCCCCCCCCCCATTTTGTTTATTTCTGCTTCTTCCACTTCCTTCTGGTAGTTTAAGTTTCTGTCTTTTCAGTTATTTTTTGTTTGTTTTGCCAAATTCAGCTTTTTTAGCTACTTTCCAAACTTTTGGGCAAATTTCTGCTTGTTTAAACATAAATCAGCAAATATATGTACTTTGTGCTTTCTGCTAACTTAGGATGATTGTTCTTCCATTTCATCGTGTTTTTAGCTAATTTCAGCTGATTTTTAGCAGCTAGTCCTTCTTGAATTATTTGATCTATTCTGATTTAATAACTTACCATGACCTTTAGAAAACACACACAAAAAAAAACTGTCAATTTTTCAGATATCGAGCTGAAATTTAAATTATAGCTGCTGAGTCATTCACAACACGATCCTTTTCTTCTTAAACATAAAACAAATATGAAACTATTTAAATCTCTTATTTTAATAAAGCAAACATCCAAAACTAGATGTGTGAAACAACTTAAAGTCATATTTATAAGTTTATTTTTTGCATCATTATTCAGCAGGTGCAAACAGCAGTGTTTAGTCTCATTTCCCCACACTAGGCTTATTTAAATGTATAGAACCATATTTTATAGGTTATATTTTATATATAAAAACTCGTGAAATTGAACGAACCTTTATCACGAAGCAGAGCAGCCAAGCTGTGCACCAGAGGTTGGCCATGGTGGGAAACAGCCATCCTATGAGAACACAAACGATAAAACATTAATATAAATCATACTTCAGCTGTTAAATCACATGATACAACTGTCAGCTAATCGCTAAGAAGCTAAATTAGCTCGGCTAGGTGAATTATTTCCGGTTAAATCGTGTTTAAAAAAAACTAACCTGCGCAGTGACAGCAGGGAAATAAACACCTAACATCCGGGTTTTATTTTGTAGAGTGTCAGTTAAAGCATTTTAATGTGTTAACGTGAAGAAACAGCGAGATTTCAGAGCTTTCAGGGGTCATGTTTGTTTCCCCCTTCGTCTGGGATGTTGACATTTTCCTGCTGTCACATGACACTTCAGTCTCTACGGTGGCCCTGGTGGACCAAAAGGCGTAATCACATCGCAGATGCGTTTCCTCTATCAACTTAAAATAAATGCTTGAATTAAGTTTATTATTATTATTTTTTTTAGATAAATTCTTTATTCATTTATTTTTACTTTATTTATGGAACAAAAAGAGAAGGGAGCAGCCGAAAAACAAAAATTTACAGAACAAAAAGAGTACAAAAGGTTTGCTTGTGGTTCCTAGTTTCCAAAATCAGATAATTTTTTCAGTTATCAGGCTCTTGTCGAACCAACTTCCACTTTCTGTCTGTGAGGTTGACACATTGTCTACTTTTAAGATAAAGCTGAATTCGTTTTCAGAGCTTTCAGAGGTTTCAGGGGTCACATGACGCTGAAGTCTCTATGGTGGCCTTAATCGCATTGCAGATGAGTTTCCTCTATCAACTTAAAATAAATTCCTGAATTAAGTTTTTATTTTATTTTTTCTTTTAGATAGGTTCTTTATTCGTTTATTTTTACTTTATTTATGGAACAAAAAGAGAAGGGAGAAGCCGGAAAAAAAAACAAACAAAACAAAATAAAGAGTACAAAAAGTTTACTTGTGGTTCCTAGAGTTTCCAAATCAGTTATCAGGCTCTTGTCGAACCAACTTCCAGTTTCTGTCCGTGAGGTTGACACATTGTCTACTTTTAAGATAAGGCTTAATACGTTGAGATTGTTCCTAGATAAACTAATTGTTGGTTCACCGTTCTTTGTTAAATTTAAATAATGCATCTGGTATAGTTTTAATTACTTTGTCATAGTCTCTTTTGGTTGCTGTGCGACTAGTTCGCTGTGGTGACCCCTAACGCAGGGAGAAGCCGAAAGAAGAAGAAAAAAAAAAGTCTCTTTTGGTACAAATTAGATTATATATGCTTGACTTAAGTAACGCTTCTGTACTTGTACTTCGCCACTTCTCATAAGTCCTCAGCGTGAGTGTGACAAACCGTAGGCTACGATAGATTCAAATGTACTACATTACCCACAAGACCTTTGTTGGAAAAGGGAAGTTTCTGAAATGTATCTGCCAATGCTTACTGATGGCACTGAAGGGCACCTGTACGCAGTGGTGGGCACAGCTAACACGTGGAGTGGGGAGGAAGTGAAATAAACAATTAAATAATCTGACAAATATTTCCATCAAACCAGAACTGTTGGCTGCCAGCAACTGTGGTCCCTAATTTAGTTGAGTGGCCTTGTGCTAAGTCAAGATTACTACTACAAAATCCTCAGTAATGAAATATTAAGTCATGATTGTGAGATACTAAGCCGTGATTTGGGGATTTTAGTTCATGATCTCGATTTACTAAGTAACGTAACATTTTATTATCTGATGTAACATCATGATTATGAGCTCCAGTTTTACTTGAGATGACAACTCATGATTAAAATGTAGCCTACTAAATCCTAAATATGAGGTTCTAAGTTGTATTTATTAAAAGCTAAGTCATGGTTAAGCCATATTAAATCTTTTTTCTTCTTCTTCTTTCGGCTGCTCCAGTGAGCTACCTCTCACAAAGACTTGGCAATTGTTTTTTTTATGCCAGATGCCCTTCCTGACGCTAGACCACCTAGCTACCACAGCCCTCTGTGTGGAGCAGAGAGCTGCTATAGGGGAGTGCTTTTCAAAGTGGG
>JARVGQ010000828.1:23078743-23088864 GCA_031762355.1 Hypsolebias martinsi | reverse complement strand
GCTCCTCTCGATGTGGAGAAGCAGCAGCTCTACTCTGAGTCCCTCCCGGATGACTGAGCTTCTCACCCTATCTCTAAAGGAGAGCCCAGACACCCTGCAGAGAAAACTCATTTCGGCCGCCTGTATCTGTGATCTCGTTCTTTCGGTCACAACTCAAAGCTCATGACCATAGATGAGGGTAGGAACATAGATCGACCAGTAAATTGAGAGCTTCGCCTTTTGACTCGGCTCTCTCTTCACCACGACAGACCGGTACAGCGCCCGCTTCACTGTCGACGCTGCACCTATCTGCCTATTGATCTCACGCTCTATTTTCCTCTCATTAATGAACAAGACCCTGAGATACTTCAATACATAAGAATTACTAATTACTTAAAAACATATAAATGTTTAGTTAATTTTTCACCTAAGGACATCACCATTTATTTACCGGCGCAAAGCATTCTGGGGCGATGGCAGACATCGGTTGTTGTGGAGACTAAAACACAAGGAGCCAAAGTTGTACCATTACAATAAAGTTATATTTTGGATTAACACTTATCCACAATATGTGGGTAGAAATGATCAAACATGACCAACTTGTGATGTTTAATTTATTAGCTCTGGAGCTAACATCTTGACAGCTCTTCGGTGGGGGGTAGCGCAAGGGTCCGTTCTCGGTCCTCTTCTCTTTTCTTTATACCTGCTGCCACTAGGTGCTATTTTTCGTAAACACGCCATATCTTTTCATTATTATGCAGATAACTGTCAAATGTACTTCCCACTGAAGAACGCTGGTGCACATTCTATCCAACCTTTTCTTGACTGCCTGGCTGACATCAGGGACTGGATGGTTTTTACATTTCTTAAATGTTACTGAGAAGAAGTCAGAAGTCATGCTGTTTCAATTCAATGCAGTTTATTTATATAGTGACACATCACAACAAGCCAATTAGTAAAGTTCTCTATCTAAGGAATCCAGCAGACAAGTTGAATTTTGGCTTTGTTGCAGTCTCCCATCCTGAGCAAGCACAATGGCAACAGTGGAAAGAAAAAACTCCCTTTTTAAAGGAAGAAACCTCCAGCAGGACTCGGGACAAGTGGCCATCTGTTTTGACTGGACCTTCCGCCTAATGCTACAATCAAGACCTTTCCTCTCTATCCCTGTTAGAGAAACAAGTTGTCACTAATCTGGGAGTGATAATGGACCCTTCCATGAAACTAAACAGTCAAATAAACATGATTGTGAAATCCTGTTTTGTTTTTCATTTGAGGCAACAGTTTTTTTTTTTTTTTTGTACTTCATTTTGTATGGCGCCTATGTGTTGCCTGTTTGTTTGTTTGTACAGCACTTTGGTTGGGCTTGTCGCTGTTTTAAGTGCTCTATAAATAAAATGGTATGGTATGGTCTAAATTAAAGTCCATAATGTCCAAAAGTGCTCTTGAGAGAGTAATACATGCTTTCATAACATCGACTACTGCAATGTGCTTCTTCTTGGAATCAGTCAGACCTCCATTGCACGTTTACAACTGGTTCAAAATGCTGCAACCCGATTTTTAACTGGCACAGGCAAAAGAGAGAACATTTCTCCAGTTCTGGCCTCCCTTCACTGGCTCCCGGGTTCACTTCCGAATTCATTAAAAAAATCCTTCTGTATGTTTTTAAATCTCTGTACAGTTCTGCCCCCTCCTATCACACTGATCTTCTGCAGCCACATGTCCCACAGTGCTCTCTGAGGTCAGCAGACCAGATGCTTCTACTGGTTCCAGGCACTCGTTTGAAGCTCAGAGGTGACAGGGTCTTATCTGTTGCAGGTCCATAACTGTGGAATGAGTTATCACTTGCATGTCAGGCAGGCTCCTTATCTCACTGTTTTTAAGTCTTGTTTAAAAACACACTTTTATTCCCTGGTTTTTGACGCTGTGAGAGTTGAATTTTACTTGTCTGTACTGTATTCTATAATGTTGGTCATTTCGTTCTTATCTTTATTTGGAGCTATGTAATTTGTCCTGTGTCCTTTGCTTATTTTGTTTTGCTGTACAGCACTTTAGCTGGTCTTGTTGCTGTTTTAAAGTGATTTATAAATAGCGGTATGGTATAGTAACATGTATATTAGCTCTGGAGCAAATGCTTAGCTCCAGCTAACACTATTGATGTAGGATTCTAGCTGTTCAACAGTCCTGAGTCTTTGCTGATTCCTTTTTACTGGATGAGAGTGCATGTTCTAAAACCCGTGTATACTTTTCTACATTGATGGTGCTTTTCCAGAAGTTGTCCATGCCAACGGCACTAATAAACCCCCATACTGTCAGCGAGGCAGGGTTTTGAACTGTTCTCTGAAAAAAGGCAGAATTATCCTTTTTATTTTTGTTTTTTTTAGCACGGAGGACATGCTGTCTGTGGTTTCCAAGAAAGAATATCATATTTTAACTTGGCTGACCACAGAACCGTTTTCCGTTTTGCCTCAGTGCATTTTGAATTAACTTTGACCCAGAACAGACAGCAATGTTTCTGGATAGAGACCACAAAGGATTTCTTGTTTGCATGCTAGGATTTAACCAGCATTTGTGGAAAGCAAGTTGAGCTGTGTTTACAGACAATGATTTTTGAACAATGTAGTGATATCCAGAACAGAATAAGACCTATGTAAAAAGCACTGCCCCTTAAGGGCCCAAATATCACAGCCATTGAATACTGACTTTGTCTTGTTCTTTGAACTCAGAGATTTTTTTCCAGATTCTTTCAATGTTTTCTTATTATGAGCTGTACATGCTGGGATATTTAAAGCCATTTTACCATTAACAAGCAGTATTTTGAAATTGTTTCACTATTTTTAATCAATTTTTTCCATAGACTAGTGAACCTCTGCCCATCTTTACTTCAGATAGATTCAGCCTCTTTAAAGCCC
This sequence comes from Hypsolebias martinsi, assembly GCA_031762355.1. Lineage (NCBI taxonomy): Eukaryota > Metazoa > Chordata > Actinopteri > Cyprinodontiformes > Rivulidae > Hypsolebias > Hypsolebias martinsi. The sequence goes on along the minus strand of JARVGQ010000828.1, from coordinate 23,085,976 downwards.
AGTACTGTACTCTTGCAGAGTTATTCCCAGTACAGTAGTCCCTCTCTACTTTGTGGTTTGACTTTTGCGGCCTTAATGTTTTGTGGGTTTTCAACATAAGATTGTGCACGATACACAATTGGCTGATTGAGGGAGGCTATGGCTGAGTGAGAAGTTGTCCTCCATTGCAAGAGTTGGGGGTTCAATTCCACCAGCAGTCACATGCTGAAGTGTCCTGGGCAAGACACTGAACCCCTCATTGCATCTGATGTGTGTCCCATTGGTGTATGAATGTGATAAAGCACTGATTAGTCTCTTCAGAATGATTGGTCCAATTAGCTTTGTATAGATCTAGTAGAGTGCTGTATGAATGGGTAAATGAGGGCACAGATTTTGGTGTAAAGCGCTTTGAGTATCTTGATAAGATAGAAAGGCACAATATAAGTGCAGTGCACTTACCATTTACCACTGACTGAAGGCGACCAAACACAACCTCACTCCGGGCGCACGTCTGGCGAACGCCTTCTCCCATCAAGCCTGTGATGTTTGTGAGGCGCAACTTCCAGTGAAGACCTTTGTCTGCGCTGCCTGTGCCCTCGTGCTTGCCTCCCTGGGACCAGCGGAGGAGACTCGCTCTAGCAGGGAAAGGAGGGTGGAGGCCACGTGTGAGCGGCACGTCAGCCCTCCAGGCGCACCCTTGCCACTGTCGGACCTCACTGACCGATGCCTCGAACTCTTACCCAGTGCAACACTCGCTATGTCAAGAAGGACGATGTATACGAATATGTAAAAATACTAAAATATAACGTCCCTACTTGCGGATTTTCACCTATCGCGGGGTGTCTGGAACATAACCCCTATGATAAGCGAGGAACTACTGTAACTAAATTTTATGCACAATGCAACTCCAAATGTCTCTTCTTTGTAACATTTACTTGAACAGCCCTTTGTTGCTCCTACCTAATAATTTTAAGATGTGTTGCACCATAATATTCAAAATTTTCCATTTTTTGAACCTCACATTGTGTCATTTCTTTTGACATGTTTACTATGTTCATTGTGTGATATGTCTCATGATCTTTACAAAAAATAAAACTAAAAAGGTTGGAACTGTGTTCCACAAGACTGACCCTAAAACACACAACAGACACCTGTTGCTTTTGCTCAGCTTGATTTTCCTTGAATTGAATTATTCACAGATTGTTTCTCGTCTTTGCGTCTGTTTGGTGCACATAAATCTTCAGTTTGATGATTTATACTCAAACACATGGAACTTGGAAAGGAATCTGATCTTAATGAAAATCCTTGTTCAATATGACATTTGTGGAGGGAAGAGATACATGATACACAATCACGTTTTTCCCTGGAGGAGACGCCATTTGGATGTGCTATAAACCCAACTGAAGCAGACACCCTCGTACGTCTTGTCACAAACTGTTTGGTAAAGTTGAAATTAAAAAATGCTCAGCGTGTTCCAGAGCTGAGGGCGGGTTCCTACATGGAAACGAGGAAGCCTTTATAATTCCCCTCAGATATCGCTCAGTCTCTCTGTTCTGCCAAAGTATTCCAGCTTTAAACATTTGAGACATTCTGTCTTAAGCATAACAAATGAATCCTCCAAAGATGTGCACAAAGTTCCAGATTGGGCCTGCAAACACGCACTTGGAGTGACCTCGTTTTATGACTCGGTGAGGTCCAGTGAGACGAGCGGTCATAAGAGAGCTCATAACTCACTGGATGTTTTGGCAGATTGTAATACAAGCATGAGGATTTCAGATGAGGACGTTAGCAAACTATCTAGGGACCGAGATGAATTATTTTATTACTTTTGACCCAGGTCATGTTCCTTCTCGTGTTGTTTCCTGATTACTGAATCTTATTTGCATCTTGTTCCTACAGTGCCGTCAATACCTCCAGTGTCTGTGTTCCTAGCCTCAGACGTACTGAAACTGACCTTTTAAACTCACTCTGATCAAAGCTTTTTGTTCTGTTCCAGTGTCAAGTTTCACTTCCTCTGTCTCCCCGCTGACCCCCCCACCCCCACCCGTTCTTTGAAACGTCGCCGGCGAATTCTTTTCAGATCATTCGACCCTTGTTTGCCTTCAGTCTTGACCTTTGCACCATATCAGGTGGCCGGTGACATCACGACTGTCGAAAAGGTCAGCCCGGTGTGGCACACTGAACCGTTTCACATCTCTTGTTACGTGCAGGGGCTCAAAGGACAGAAAAATAAAAGTCACAGAGGCAGGCTAGTAGGAAGGTAAAAACAGGCAAAACACACAAGTTCATTAATTACTGAACAAGAACCTCTCTGGAAAATTTTAAAGGGTTCTGCTACAGATACAACAGAAAACAGCAACATAAGCTAAGAAAAATGCCTTCATTAGATCAAAAGAAACATTAAAGCTGCTGCCATTGCCTTATTATAGTGACCATGGTAACCACACATCTGTCTGTCACTCCCTGACTTTAACGACAAAGAGGCAGACTGAAATGCAGAGTGAAAACAAGGCTCAGCCAGAGTGAAAACTACAACTCTGCATTCTGGGACAATTTGAGAAAAACGAGTTCTACAGCAGTCACAGACACCCCGGGTGAAAGAAGACAAAAATTCCTATGTTCTGATGTATACATTGTCTATGTAACAAAAAGACTGTAGGAGTAAGAAGAGTTTGTTTGAAACAATTTAGGGAACTTAAAAGTGAGCGTGATAATTGTTAACTCTCAACTGAACATCCATCCATTATCTTTATCCATTTCTTTCTTTTTGGGTCGTAGAGGTCTCTGGTGCCCATAGCAATCACTTTGCAAGAGGCAGGGTACACCCTGGACAGTTTGCAAATCTTTTACAGGGCCACATAGAGACAAATGAGATAGCCATTCAAACCCTCACTCACACCTCGGGACAGTTTTTTTCCCCCCAAAGCTGTTCAATGAGATTAATGATGCCTTAGTGATCATACTTAAACATCCTTAAGTTTGGAACCAAACAAACAAAGGAGCATTATGACTGAAACAATTGAGAACCAAGACTAAATAACGCATAGGAGCTAAAGATGGTGCACAAACGAAATGGGTGCATAAAAGTTATGAACAGAATTAGTGACAACAGGAAACCCTGGAGGAGTCCAACTCCCACCCTAAAAGGGACTGACATACTGCCAGCAATGTGAACCAAACACTCACACCACTTGTAAAGGGACTGAACAGCCTATAGCAACAAACTCATAGACCCATATTTGTGGAGTGTGTTCACAATGTACCTCAAAGAGCAAGGTCAAATGTCCTCGGGAAAAAAAAAAAAAGAACATGTTGACTGTTTGGGCAACCTCCAGTGCCTACTTGAGGACTCTAGTAAGGGTAAAGAGCTGGTCTGGTGTTCCACGGCCAGGGCAGAACCATCAATGTTCCTTCAGGGTATGAGGTTTGACCATCGATTGGCCACTCTTCTCCAGCGTCCCTGAATAGACCTTACTGGGGAGGTTAAGGACAGTGATGACCGTGTAGTGACTGTGGTCAGAGATTCTAAAAATAACTGCCTACACATACTGTATGTGACATTAGCAAGTATTCAGAACGCAGAAAAAATTACTTAGAGTAGAAAACAATTAAAGCTGTAGTCCAGCTTTGTGTCAATAAAAAGGCAAAAAAAAAAAAAAAAAAAAGGTAAGAAGCATTTTTGATACATGACTTGCAAAACTGACAGCCAATTTGCTGACAAGCCTCATATGCAAGGCTCATGCCCTTTTCAAAGCCAGTTACTCAGGGAGATAAATGAGATTGTGGGATTCTATTCTGTGGCTGAGTTGGCTTCAATCAGACAGTTGAACAGGAATACCAGACACAATGGGCATTAGTTCAATGTTTGTAACTGAACACAAATGAAGAATATAGGGCTAAGCGGCATGATAACGTTTTACAAACACTAGAGATACCAAAAATGCCATCACCATCCTGGCATTCTCTACCTGGAGGAGTGTGAAAGCAGTCCAATAGTGGTTTCTATCTAAAAACAGCAAAGTAATGTAGAAAATGTAGTGTAATGTAATGTAATGTAGAAAACTTAAATTTCCTTTATTTTTCCAATCCCAAAGAATACAGTATTATGGTAATAACATAACTCGTAACTTACCAATTTTTAAAGAACTTTTTCAGTTTGTCATTGCTGAATGAGGTCAACACCCACCTCCACTAGTGTTCCTTTCCCCACCTCAGCCACTTGATGGTTTGCCAAAATCTCCTTGGTGCTGATCAAGAGTATCAGGGCCTCACTGTACTCCTCCCACCTTTGAGCTTTTGCTTCACCAATGGCTAGGGCTACAGCCTGCTTGACTCGTCAATACTCCCCAGCGGCCTCCAGAGTACTACCAGCCAACAAGGCCTGATAAAACTCCTTCAGCTTCACATCCTTCTTCACTCTGAGTTTTCACCACTGGGTTCAAGAATATCCACCACAAGAGGCATAGACAATATTGTGACCACACCCCAAAGCAGCCACCTTGACAATGGAGGTGCGTAACATGGCCCACTCATACTCAATGTCCCCTGCCCTCCATAGAATATGGTTAAATTTTTCTCAGAGGTGTGAGTTGAAGATCCTTCTGAGGAGTTCTTCTGCCAGGCATTCCCAGCAAACACTCACTACATGTCTGGGTCTTCCAGGTCTGTCCAGAATCTTCCCCCACCTTCTGATTCAACTGACCTCTGGGTGATGATCAGTTGACAGCTCAGCTCCTCTCTTCGACCAAGTGTCCAAAACATACAAATACAGATCAGATGACACAACTACAAATAATATCATAGATCTGCAACCTAGGGAGTCCTGGTGCCATGTGTACCTATGGACACCCTTATTTTCAAACATGGTGTTTGTGATGTACAAACTGTGATTAGCACAGAAGTCCAACAACAGAACACTGTTCAATTTCAGATCTGAGAGGCTGTTCCTCCCAATTAGGACCCTTCAGGTCACACTTTTGCTACTCACATGTGCATTGAAGTGCCCCTGCAAAATAAAAGAGTCCCCAACTGGAGTACCTCCCAGTACCCCTACTGTGGACTCCAAGAAGGCCTGATACCCTGACCTGCTATTTGGTGTGTAGACAATAATAATAGTCAGAGCCTGTTCCCCCAGTTGAAGTCACAGGGCCATTACCCTTTCTTCTACCGGGGAAAACTTCCCCACACAGGCACCAAGCTGGGGCGCTGTATATAGACCCACACCAGCTCTGCACCTTTCACATGGGCAACTGCAAGGTGGAATAATGTCTAACCCCTCTCGAGGAGATTGGTTCTAGAGCCCATACTTTGCATGGAGGTGAACCAACTATATCTTGCCAGTACATCTCAACCTCATGCACAAGCTCAAACACCGTCCCCACCAGAGAGGTGACATTCCATGTTCCATGCATCAGCTTTGATAAGCCAGGGTCAGAGACCCAAGGCTTTGTCTACCGTCTTTGTCTACCACCCATGGCATCATGAACCAGACCAATAAACAAAGATAAATCATTCCAAAAGTCTAAAAGCTTCAAATACTAAAAGTCAAAGCTGACTATTCCCAATTGGGCCAAACATAGACATGAGAGGTTCAAAAAGCACAAACCATGTAGGAAAAGGAGGGAAGGGCAGTCTGAGATTGTCATCATTGTATGTTCTCATACAATGGCGGTTGGTTCTCTGCATTTAACCCATCACGTGTGAGATGCACTCAGATCGGGTGGTGGGCAGCTATATGGGTGCCTGGGGAGCAATTGGGGATTGGTTGTCTTGGTCAGAGACACTATGACGTGGGAATGGCTGGGAGTCAAACCTCAACTTTCTGGTCCTAAGTCGGCTGCCCTACCGCTACCCTATCTTAGTCCCTTTCAAAGTAGTTTGAATTAAAAAAAGAAGAAGAAACTATAAACAGCAAAACCAGAAAAAACACCTAAATCAATCAACTAGTACAACTTTGATCTGTTCAGAGTAGATAGTGGTGCGCTGTTCAAATAGAGACTTTCAAGACACACCTGATTGAATCAGCCAGAAATTCTTACACATTTGATTCATTTATTCCCAAAGCAAATCACTAACATTAATAGTCTTTCTAAATTATCTCCTCCCCATATTGAAAAGCAAGGAATATCTGTGGGCTCTGCCCAAATCTATAGTTGCAACTGGTATGGTTAGACTTCCATGGGCCAAGTTTGACACAGCTGGTTTATATGAGTCAGACGATGTGTTAAAGAAGTGCTGAGGTTAAGTGGTTTTCATGTAAAGTCAAGGTCAGAGTTCAGTTTTCTTTGTCAAGTTGTGACGGTACCTTAAACTTGTGCTTCAGAACCTGGAATTTAAAGCTTTACTCCATTCACGGTCCAGTGTTTTGGAATATATAACATACCAAAAGGAGGTCCTTTCTTTCCAGCTCAGTTCAGGTAACAAGAACTGACACAGCGCCAAAGCAGTCTGGGTGAAATGCCCCACACAGCCTCCTGGGTTCACCCACACACAGGTGTTTCAATTTTTTGTGGACTAAAGCTCCTCCAGGTTTTGTTCAGGCATGCACAGACTGTTCTGATTCTACATCTCCTCGTGTTTCTTGTTAGCTTTGCTGCACCTGCTGGAATGGGTGGGTCAAATCACAGCTTTACTTTTCCTGCTGCCACGTTAGGTCAAATATCACACCCGAGGAGGTCTGATTAGTCAATTTAATCAAAAACTTAAGGTTGGTACATTATTTTTAAAGCTGTACTTGGTGACACTCAAACAAAGAAGATAAAGAAGAAAAACTGAACCAAGCAGATTTGTCCTTGAGACCTGCCTGTACCTGGAGATGACAAAGGTCAAATAAACTTGAATTCCCTGATGAATGCATATCGTCTATTGCTCATCATGCCATAGATTTAAAGAAAGATGAGGCACAATCTGAAGGTGCTAATATGTTCGAAGTAAATATCAACCACTACCAAATTTTAGCACATTTGTAAATCTGACTGTTAGAGCCATTTTTGTGTTGGCTACTGACAATGAGTTGGAATTGGCATCTTAGATTGGTGTGCCTCCAAATGTTAGTTTTAGTAAGGAACAGTCATAAATTTATGGGATATTTTGCCAACAGGACAAAGAGGATTGATGTCAAAAGTTACTGGTCATGTTTTATGTAAAATACCCCACAATGTATGGTGCAAAAAGTGTGTTTTGAGGGCAATACTCAGATACTTCCACATCAGATTTTGGTTTAATATCTGTCAAATTGATTGAGTTAGATGAATA
>JARVGQ010000828.1:22999741-23010368 GCA_031762355.1 Hypsolebias martinsi | reverse complement strand
CTATCAGGTGCATCAGCAGGTCCACCTTCAGATCAACAAAGTGTATCAGTAGATCAACCTTCAGGTCTACCAAGTGTGTCAGTGGGTCTACCTTCAGGTCTACTAGATGTATCAGTAGGTCCACCTTCAGATCTACAAAGTGTATCAGTAGATCCATCTTCAGATCTACCAAGTGTATCAGTAGGTCCACCTACAGATCTACCAGTTGTATCAGTAGGTCAACCTTCAGGTCTATCAGGTGCATCAGCAGGTCCACCTTCAGATCAACAAAGTGTATCAGTAGATCAACCTTCAGGTCTACCAAGTGTATCAGTGGGACCACCTTCAGATCTACTAACTGAATCAGCAGGTCCACTTTCAGATCTACAAAGAGTATCATTAGGTTTACTGTCAGATCTAGCAGGTGAATTAGTAGATCAACCTTCAAATCCACCAGGTGTATCAGCAGATCTACCTTCAGGTCTGCCAAGTGTATCAGTAGGTCAACCTTTAGATCTGCAAAGTGTATCAGCAGGTCCAGCTTCAGGTCTACCAGATGTATCAGTAGAACCAGCTTCAGGTCTACCAGATGTATCAGTAGATCCAGCTTCAGGTCTACCAGATGTATCAGTAGATCCAGCTTCAGGTCAACCAGATGTATCAGTAGAACCAGCTTCAGGTCTTACTGAAGGGAATGAGGAAGAAAATGTTTGGGAGGCTTATGAGTGCACAGAGAGACTGTATTTTATTTGTTACTGAGAAACTTCCTTTAAGATTATTTTTAAACAAGCTCTGTGTCTTTTTTAAATTCATTTTATTAATTTAAAATTACACTGAATATGTATTGTAAAGTTGTTTCAGTAACAAATAATTTATTAACATATCTGTTAGCTATGTTTATTTTGATTATCTCAAGTTAAAGAGAGACATGTGACTACTGTATTTCCTAGTCTATAGAACACACCTGACAGTAAGCCATTCATACTAAATTTAAAATAAAACACAATTTTCTACTTAAATAAAACATGCTGGTGTATGAACTGCAGGGGGTCTACAATTTAATATCAGAAATTGTACACAGCTCCTGGTAGAACGTGCAGTTCTTGTTGTAGTACAAGAATCAACCACCAGGTGGTGTTTCATAGACTTTAGTTTGTGTTTCAACAAACACACTGACTGCAATATTGTCACAAGTCTTCATGATGACCTCTGTCTCCTGGTTCTTCCAAAAAAGAAACTTGTCCAGATGAAATGATTTAACCTTTCTTGTATTTATTTACCTGGATGATTGAGCTTACAAACCTTTTTTTTTTTCTGGCACACAAGTCATGACTCACAGGGAGAGGGGGAACACCTCCTCCCATACTCTCACGCTGTGAGCAATGTTTACTGTACACAGATAGATTTTTAAACTTTTATTTAAATATGTACCAGTAACATACATGAAAATAGGCTACATACAGTACAGTAAATGTTTTAGTCTGAACAATGCCTTTAACACAACAGGTTAAAAAAAGTCTAAAGAAAATTTTCTCTTGCGTGAAAGTGAAACTGTTTCCTCAGTCTGGAGGTGACAGAGTTGTTATTTATCTAAGGAGCCAGCAGAATTTTAAACAGGAAATCTGATCAATGTACGTTTATCTTGGGGTTGTGTTCTCATGATTCATTGAGAATATGGTACCTCATTGGTCTAGGGTGACTTCTGGTCACATGACCACAGCCTTGGATTATAGATATTTAGTAGCAAAATCGCAACCATGAGCGAGAAGTACTTGTTATGAATACCTGAATACTCACTCTAATACCACTCTTGTCTGAATCACAAAAAGTATCATGTAAATATCAGTATGCATCACGTCGGGAGGTGGAAGGAATACTTCTCAATCCCACTGGCAGGTTGCCATGGCGGCAGGGCTCTGGGGTGGATGAGATTCGCCCTGATTTCCTTATGACTCTGGATGTTGTGGGGCTGTCTTGGTTGACACACCTTTGCAACATTGCGTGGGCAGTGGGGGCAGTGCCACTGGATTGGCAAACTGGGGTGGTGGTTCCCCTCTTCAAAAAGGGGGACCAGAGGGTTTGCTCCAATTACAGGGGGATCACTCTGCTTAGCCTTCCTGGTAAGGTCTATTCAGGGGTACTGGAGAAGCGAGTCCGATCGTTGGTCGAACCTCAGATCCAGGAGGAACAATGCGGATTCCGTCCTGGCCGTGGAACACTGGACTAGATCTTTACCCTCAATAGGGTCCTTGAGGGGTCACGGGAGTTGGCCCATCCAGTCTACGTGTGTTTTTGTGGACTTGGAGAAGGCATTTGACTGTGTTCCTGGGGGTACACTGTAGGGGGTGCTCCGTGACTATGGGAATGGGGGCCCGTTGTTACGGGCTGTTCGGTCCCTATACAAGCGGTGCGAGAGTTTGATTCACGTTGCTGGTAGTAAGTCGAACCCCTTCAGGGTGGGAGTTGGACTTCGCCAGGGCTACCCATTGTCATTGATTTCATAACTTTTATGGACAGAATTTCTTGGTGCAGCCATGGGGAGGAGGAATTCTGGTTCGGTGGCCTCAGAATTCCATCTTTGCGCCTTGCAGATTATGTGGTCCTGTTGGTGTCATGATGCCGTGATCTTCAGCTCTTACTGGCGCGGTTTGCAGCTGAGTGTGAAGCAGCTAGGATGAGAATCAGCACCTCCAAATCTGAGTCCATGGTCTTCAACCGTAAAAGGGTGGATTACTCTCTTCAGGTCGAGGGTGAGGTTCTGCCTCAAGCGGAGGAATTCAAGTATCTTGGGGTTTTGTTCACGAGTGAGGGAAGAATGGAGCATATGACTGACAGACAGATTGGTGTAACATCTGCAGTGTTGCAGACTCTGTACCGGTCCTTTTTGGTGAAGAGGGAGCTGAGCAGTAAGGCATAGCTCTCTGTTTACTAATCAGTCTACGTTCCTACCCTCACCTATGTTCATGAGCTCTGGGTAGTGACCAAAAGAACGAGATCAGGGACCAGGCGGTTGAAACAAGTTCCCACCACAGTGTAGCTGGACTCTCCCTTGGAGATAGGGTGAGAAGTTCAGTTATCCGGGAGAGACTCGGAGTAGAACGCTACTCTTCCACATCGAGAGGAGCCAGTTGAGGTGGTTCAGGCATCTGGTAAGGATGCTCCCTGAGCACCTCCCTAGGGAGGTGCTTTGGGCATATCTGACTGGGAGGAGCTCCTGGGGGAGAGACTATGTCTCTCGGTTGGCCTGGGAATGCCTTGGGGTCCTCGCAGAAGAGCTAGAAGAGGTGGCTGTGGAAAGAGATATCTGGGCCTCCCTGCTCAAGCTGCTGCCCCCACGACCCAACTTCGGAACAAGCGGTAGATAATGGATGGATGTATCACAAAAACCTCCTCCCAAAAGGGTTGTGTGTTGGGCAGTTATACATGTATGAGTGTCCAAGTGTGTCAAAGGAAAATGCTATTCAGTGGCAGGAAGTTTGGCAACCTGTCAAAATAAAATATTAAAATAAAATATTAAAATTATAAATTGGACTCCATTAAACTGAAATGGAAATGGACTTGGAGGAGTTATCAGACTCAATCTGGAGAACTATAATTTTGAACATTTACTCATCCCCAATCTGCCCGAGACATGCTGTATTTCAGTTCAAGGTAGTGCACAGGCTGCCCTGGTCCAAAGACAGGTTATCCAAGATCAAAGCTGACTTGTACCCCGCATGCAATCATTGTAAACAAACTCCAGCTACACTCTTGCATACATTCTGGACCTGTCTCAAACTTCAGACCTTTTGGCAATCTATTTTTGATACTTCTTCTGTGATATGTGGAAAAACTGTACACCCATCACCACTCATCGCACTTTTTGGGGTGGTCCCTGTGGACACATCCTTCATAAGGTACGAGAAGGATGTGATTGCTTTTGGCTCTCTTTGGGCCTCAGCATTGGATAAGAGAGGTGAAGATATACCCATAAGGGTTCTGTTAGAGATTTTGGGACACTTATGTTGTATGTTGAAAACTTGTCAGTGCCTGTTTAATTGTATTTATATGTATGTGACTGATCCGGTGTGGGAGGGAAGAGGTGGGGTGGGAGGGTTGTTCTTTGTTCCCTTTTTTTTTTTTGGTTGTTGCCAAAAAAAAAAAAAAAAAATCAATAAAATAAATATTTAAAAAAATGTTTGTGGTTAAATGTGGTTGGATTTTAAAAACAAACCTCACGAAGCAGGTGTCATTTTGTTTAGATAAAAATAAAAAGATGGATTTTCTCAAGAAAATGTCTAGTTATCTTGAGAAAACAAAAACAAAAAGTTAGCAACTGGCTTAAGATAATGAGCTATTTGTCTTATTTCAAAATAACATTTCTCATTTCAAGAAGTTCTCATATTAACTAAAAAAAAAAATCATATAGCACATTTTAAAACAACTGCTGCCGGCCAAAGCCTCTGAGATCCTCTAGTTTTATTTTTTAATTTTTTAATAGACTTTAGTTTTTGATTTTCTTGCATTTTGCAGTCTAAAGTGAATTTTTCCATATTTTTCTTAGTTTATTAGCAAATTTACCTGCATTCATAACCCAAAACAGAGATTGTGTCCTTGTTATTTCTATTTAATGCTTATAAAAACAATAAAGTGAAGTTCCATCAGAGCTGAAGTGTTTTATTTATTTATTTATTTTTAACCCCCTACACCGGCAGATAGTGCAAACCCACAAAGTTTGAAGTAAGTCCAGCTACATTTAGAAGGTGGAGGTCACGGAGTAGAATGTAGCTGTTCTTACCGCTTCCTCCAAAGCTGGGACTGTCTGCAAGCCAGGCAGCCTCACTGTCCTCAAACGCCTCACGGTAACTGTGCATAAGACCCTGCAAAAGAAACAAGACAAACATTTAGCCCCAAAATGCAACATCTGCATTAAACACATTAATCAAAGTTTCTATTGGGTAGTGATAGAAGACGAGGAACTTTCAAGGGATCCAGTCATTTGGGACAAATGTTTCAGAAAAAAGACTCAAACTTAGGAAACGTTTGGAACACGTCACATCAGCAACATCTGGTGGCCAAAAGTGTTCAAGATTCAATGTCACAAACACAGCTAAACACAATGGATACACAGAGCAAGACAACTGGATGGATTAAACATCACAACATTAAAATAAACAATTTGAATTTGAAGTATAGTAAATTAAAAACATGAAACTAGAGAAATATCATTTTCTGTGAATATATTACTGTGAATGCTTGTTGCTGAACGATTTTTGCTGGAAGCTACTGAAGAAGCTGAAACCTGCTGAAAACGTTTCATTGCTAAACTGGCAACGAGAGTTGAATTTGAACAGCTGACATTTGCTGAAAGCAGGAAAATAAAAGCAGAAAAACAGCAGAAATGAACAGATATGAGGCTGAATAGTTTACAAAAAAATCTGAAATTAGCAAAAGAGTAGCTGAAAAGTAGAAACAAGCTGAAATGAGCAAACTGAGGCTTAAAAGAGCACAAGAAGTTGAAAATATAAAAATAAGCCCAAAAGGCAGAAATAAGTAATAAAAAATAACAGGAAAAATTATAAAAGTAAAAACAAAAAAACAAAAAAAGTTGCAAAATTTTTTTAAAATTAGCAGAAAAAAAGCTGAATGGAGCAAAAAAAAAAAAAAGTAAAAATATTTTGATTTACATTAGAATTAATTAAAAAGGGTCAGTTTTCATAAGGCTAGCTCTTCTTCTGCCACCTTTCATTTTATTTTATTTACATTTTTTGATTGTATTTTATGTATATATGTGTGTGTACATATATGTATGTATATGTGTATATATATGTGTGTATGTATGTATATGTATATACTGTACTGTATATTTATATAGCCTGTGTTTAGTTTTTTTAATTGTCATATTTTTAAATTAAATGAATAAAAATTAAAAAAATGCTGAAATAAAGCTTAAATGATGAGAAAGAAGCTGAAATTAGCACAAAGAAGCTAAAAAAGCTGAACGAGAACAAACGATGAAATGAGCAGTAACAGGTTATAAACAGTACATAGAGTTTGGAGGAGGGGAAAAGAGCTCCATTCATTTTCAATGAGGAAAAACATGGCAGACAAACTAAACATGTAAAAAAGTAACAATTTAAATTTCAATACCAAAAGTCATAGCCGAAATGTCCTGAATGAGCTGAATGTTTTAATGTACGTGTTGGAAAAAACAACACAAAAATTATATATATTTCTTATTATAATCATAATAGTTTTATTTGGTGCGGCACAGTGGGTCAGTTGGTACAGCTGCTGCCTCACAACAAGAAGGTAACCAGTTCAAATCCCAAGGGGATCTCTCTGTGTGGAGTTTGCATGTTCTCTCCGTGCATGCGTGGGTTTTGTCCGGGTACTCCAGTTTCCTCCCACAGATCAAAAACATGCATGTTAGTCTGATTGGTAACTCTAAATTGTCTCTAGGTGAGTGAGAGAGTGAATGGTTGTTTGTCTCGTTTGTCTAGATGTGACCGTGTGATGGACTGGAGACCTGTCCAGAGTGTCCCCCGCCTCTTGCACAGTGATTGCTGGCACCAGTGACCCCCCGTGACCCAAAAACGAAGAAGCAGATAAAGATAATGGATGGACGGATGGATTTTTGAGTCACTCTGTTTTTGTAGAGGGTCATTGTGTTCATTTAACTATTTTATCCAGAATAACAATCTGTTAAACAAAGTTAGGACTGAGACTCTTTTACCTCCTTCCACATCAACATTATGACAAAATCCCAAACCACGCTCAGAACAAGAGACTTGGGCAAACGAGCGAGACGTTATGAGACGTTCAGAAACGTTGGGAGACACAACGGGTCTGTGGAATGGAACAGTCATGTGACGTGATCCACTTGCAACAGACTGTGGAACAGTGTTTATGGTCCAGTGTCAAAAAGAGATAGTAGAAAAGTCAAATCACCGCATCCCATGAGATGGAGAAACCATTTGACCGTACCTCCTTGGGTCTTCCTCCCGGGTTGATGGACAGACTGTTGGTGAAGTCTGGCGAATGCGACGTTGACATGCTGTCATGGCTGCTCTGGTACTGGCCCTCACTTGTGGTCCGACGTCTGCCTGTCTCCTGCGTCGCCTCCGGGGTCATTCCTCTAGAACGAACTCCTGAAAAGCCACGTTACATATTTACCGTGTGGGACTGAACATGTTGCCAATTTTAGTAGTTGGACATAACCAAGTGTAAAAACCAGAAGGGAAAAACAAACAGAGCCGAGAGAGGACGGGATTAAAAGTCATGGAGGAAGCAACCATAAAAGATCTTAAATTAAAGTGAAATGATTGGGAGGCAGAGAAAATTTAAGTGGTGCAGGAGCAGAAAGATCAAATAAATTAGGAAAATAAAAGTGAGGGAAAGTGGACAAACCAGAGAAGGAATAGGAGCGATGGCGGTCAGATTGTTGTGGAGTCATGCTTTCACTGATGCCCCGAATACGAGCGTTGTACTCTGATCCAGGAAGGAAAGGATGCAGAACCAAAAGGATGAGGGAGGGGGGGGGGAAGCAATGATGGAAACAAAGATGAATTAAACAAACAAAAAATATAGGGAGGAACAGAAATGAACAGCTGGAATAGATAACAAATGTGCTGACGATAAAGTGGTTTTTATTTCAAATCCTATTTAAAATAGACACACGAAAAATGGGTTTGTAATGACATAACCAGAGAACATGTATTTTCCTTTGCTCCACTGGGAGGCAGCAATGAGCTCTCTTTCCCATTTTTAACCAGCTCTGCTTCATTTCAGCCACAGAGCTAATTTGATGAGCACAGGTCATTTCAGTGATACAGAACCAAGATAAATCTGCTGAAAGCTGCACTGCTCACGTTCTGCTACAATGTCTTATGTTAACTTCTGTCAGCAATTCAGATCTAGGCTTGTTCCCTTTGTACTGTTTAACGCCCAAAAGTCAAATGTGCTATTAGGTTCTATCTCTATGTATTCTCTTATTTCATATAGGTACACCATATTCTTAAAAACATCAGTGGGTGCACACCTTACCGGCAATACGGTGTGCAACCAGGCCTTCCAAGTTTAGTGTCTCCTCCTCTGCATCTGTATGTTCTCTGGGCAAAGGTGAAGACGACGTGTCCTTCGGTTGTGGCGTGAGGACAGGAAGTGGAGAAGAAGAGGTGCTGTAGCCTGTATATGGAGAAGGACCTTGCAGGTCTGGGGAGTGTGAAACTCCTGCATACGAGTTCATTGGCTTCTGCTGGGTGAGGTTAGAAGAAGAATCAGTGGGGAAGTAGTGTGGTGATTGGCGTGTGTGGAGGTAGGGCTCAGGAGTGTGTGTTGGGGTGGTGCTCTGGTGCTGATAGCCAGTGTTAGACCTCTGAGTAGCGTGTATTAGAGAATCTGTAACTGGACTTTGGTTTGGCATTGCTGGCACCCTCCCCATCGACCGTTGGGGCTGATGATTGGTGTTATTTACTGATCCAGAGTTGTTGTAGCCATGGATAGCAGAGTCCCCTTGGTAAGACGGCCTGGCCAGGGTCTGGGAGAACGGTGCCTGTGATGAACTGAGGTTGTTCTCCCCAGATGGTGCACTGTGGGACTTAGACATATGAGAGCTGACTGGGTCTAGATCAAGCATTAGCATGTTTAGTGCCTCAATGGACTGCTCTATGTCTCGTTGTGAGGCTGGGGTTGGAAAGTGGGGCAGGCTGTGGGTTGACTGAAGAGGAGGCCCAAAAGGGTCATCTGGAAGACTGTGCTGGTGCCAGTTGTTGAGACCTCTTTGAACAGCCTCTCGACTGCTGGTGCTCCTCTCTGGGGCCCTGGGCATCAGCTTGGCATTTGTCTCAGGACTGCCTGTTGGTTGGTACCCAAAAGACTGTGAGCGGTACATCCCTCCTCCATTTTGATAGTTGTATCCCCCCTGGGGTGATGGCGAATCAGCAGCTCTCTCTTGTACCGCTGTAGGTGTTCGTACGCCATGCACAGGCATTTTGCTCAGCTTTTCCTCAAGAGCGTTTCTCTCCAGATAGGGGCCGTCGTTCTGGACACTGACAGGCGTTTGTGATTGGTAGTAGAGGCTACCTGGTGTTGCCTGACCCTCTAGGGATGAAAGTGTACCTAAGCTGTCCACACTGTTGCCCTCTTGGCTATTTGGCAGCTCTTCGTCGAGAATGTCTGTTTCACGTTCCTCTGTTGAAGGTACTGCAAGGACCCTGGTGTGGCCCCCGTTGACGTGAACTTGCGCTGGGACTAGATGTCTCACCCCTCCTCCTGGACTGGTGGATGTGGACAAGTAGGCCTGCCGCTGAGTTGATGCTTCTAGTCCACTCAAAAGGTGATCGAGCTCTCTCTTCTCTTGTGGGCTGAGTGGTGCGTGAGTCGTCGGGTTGTTATGGCTTGCAGCAGTCTGCAAGGACTGGCTGTGCTCATCAGTACGATCAGTCTTGATGGATGCTGTAGAGTTGCCCGAGTCACTGCTCACGGAGAGAGTATGGTCTACAGCTGGGAGGGAGGTGTGACCTGTCACGGGAAGGTTCTGCTCGGTTGTTTGAAGTGGATGGTCGCTTTGCTGCAGTGCGTTCTCGGCATTCTTCAAGGGGTTTTCACGGGCTGGGAGGCCATTGATGGTGACACCTCCCTCCAAGGAGTCTTTCTTGCAGACTTGAGCATATAGACTTCCATCAAGTGGACCTTGAGTGTGAGCAACATCTGAAAGAGGCATAAAGAGACAAATAAAAATTAAACTACTTCAAAATTAACAAAATGCTCTTGAGGCTTTCCCTATCCTTCATTACTATGCATGGATTGCTTTGTCGTGGTTTATTAGTTCTAACTGTTAGGTAATTTTTCATTTGAAGAGTATCATTCAACCAATGATATCCAAAGGTTCAGTACGCAGTCACGCACCAGAAATACAACCCCTCCAGCTCTAATAATATCCAGTTTGTAGCTCTAAAGCTCATGTCACATTGCATCAGCAAGGCTCCATAGGGGCCAGGTTCCAGCACTACCAGTTTGAACGCATAGATAGATAGACTGGGAAATGACAAGTTGTTATCTTCAAGATGATTCCTGGTTGCTGAATCATATTAGTCAACCCAAAATGATGGCCAGACTGACAAGTGTACAACTTCCGAGGTAAAAGAAATAAAAGAGCTGCCAGCCTCCCTTAAGTGGGATACTTCTGCAAAGTGATATACAACATATACGTGCCCGAGGCTGGCTCGTATGTGGGATGTTCCAAATTGAGCAACCTCCTGGGACAGATGGTGGATCGCTCGGACTGCAGCTATTTCAAAATCCATGTCAACAACAACCTGGGCGCAGTAGCAACAAGAATGAGAGGGCAAGCAAGGAAGCTGTAAACACAGTTTGTTCCTGTGGTCACTTCAAATGTTGACACGGTATGAGATTATAAACACAGGTTTAAAGTTACATTCTGTTTGGAATAGTGGGATTAGTTCAGTGTCTCATGTTCTAATTATAAGTCATAGTCATGCTAATAATTACCATAATAATCATTTCAAACTCGCCATAAACATCTCTCTTACCTGTAATGTGGTAAATGTCAGATAATTCATGAAATATTTGTAGTTTTTTTTAATCTAGCTCACAAATCCATATCTTTTCAATCCTTCAGCTGCTGTTTACAGACTTTTCTTTCTAT
>JARVGQ010000828.1:22927533-22941651 GCA_031762355.1 Hypsolebias martinsi | reverse complement strand
TTGTTTTTCGAATGTCCAGAGGACCAGACTTAGCTTTTTTAGATTTTTCTACCTGGATTATTGAGCATGCATCAGGGTTAAAAGTGACAGTTTTTTTTTTTTTTTTTTTTGAGAGGGGTCGGAGAAATAAATTCAGGTTAGACTCCTTAGTTTCAACTGGGGACCCTAGAAAATACAAGAGGGTACTGTGATCAACAATTTTTAAGGCAAATATAGAGAAAAATGGATAAATGAGTTTGCTGATTAAGCTAAAACTGAATTGTGAAAGTTAAAACAGGCTGAAAAGAGGCTAAAACGAGTGTAACCAAGGTTGGAATGAGTAAAACACAAACAAAATGCAGCATAACAGTAGCTAAAACCTAAATGGAGTAAAGCAGGAGAAACAATAGCAAAACAGATGCTAAAATTAAAATCAGCTAATCTGTAGGTAAAGGCTAAAAAGAGCCGAATGGTAGCTGAAAGCTAAAAGTAGCATAAGAAAACAAAAAGAACAAGTTTGCTGAAATAGATTTTAAATAGAATAATGTTTCTGAAGAAATTAGAGATTTCACTGTATTTCTTTACGAATAATATTTGTTGTTAAATATTTCCAAAAGTACAAAAGATACTATGTATGTAACATATCACTCCTCTTCTGAATGAGCTGAAATGTTTGATGTACGAATGGTTAAAATGGTAAAAAAAAAAAGTGAGGAAGTAGAATGCTGACTCACCTTTACCACAATTAGTTTTTCCAGGGCAGAAAATTATAGTTTGAAGACTGGTCTTAAAAGTGAAGGCACGAGTATTAAATTACATATTTTCTTGCTCTTAATCAGTTTTTGACGTAGAGAGGACCAAAACATACACAGTGGGTCTCACAAACACCCTCAAATATCACTTTAAGTGATGAAAAAGGGTTGTAGCCTTGTGTCCTGTAATACAACTGAGCTTCTGAGCATTTTATGGAGTGTGCCATTTGTAAAGCGTCTAATTAAATACCTCTCCCAGTTTTCACACATCACACAAGTTAGGGTTTAAAATGTTAGGATGTCCAGATTACAAGCCAAAACCTCAAACCCTGTGTCAAAGCACTGGAAGACGTCAGTGCTCGTTTTACATAGGCAGTAAGTTCCTGACTACTGTTCTATGGAGTTCAAGCCCCCAGGAGATAAAACAGACCTTGTATTAAAAAAAAGAGGTTGGTCTTGTGTTATTCAGAAACACAAGCACCTTCTAACTAGGGCTCAACAATTAATTGCATTTGCAATATGCTAAAACAAGATTTTCTAATCGCAAAGGCTGCCATTTGACTGGTCACGTGATTTGGTTACGTTGCTTGCAAGTGAGCGCAGCGAAGCAAAGCAGGGAGCGGCAGATGTCAACACTATGTTTTAACAAGTTGCACAATGGCATCAGGCTCGACAGAAGCTGATGCATCTGAAAGTTTGGTACGAAAGAGAGGCAGCACGTTCGTCGTTTGGAATTATTTTGGCTATAAAAAAAGAAGACGCTACACAACGACATGTGCAGAACCTGCCATGCTGCTGTTGCGACCTCTCAAGGTAACACCACATATCTTTATCAACACGTAAAAAAACCCACCACAAAGCCATTTACGATAGTTGCATGGCTGGAATGCCAACAACTAGCGCTTCAACTTCAAGTAAGCAAAGTGCCAACCGACAGGGATCACTGACTGAACTGATGGAAAGTGTTGCTCTGTATGAACATAATTTGAGACTAGGGATGCACGATATTATCGGCATGGTATCCAGATTGGCTGATATTAGCGTTAAAGTTCAATATCAGACATCGTCCATTCCATCAAAATAACTCACCGATATAAAAGACACTGTTCTTGTATGACAATCCAGTGACAAGGATGCCTGCAGTGCCAGCACAATGTGATGACGTCACACGCGCCTATCTGATTTCACGGCGGAGAGGAAAATCAAAATGTCGGCAGTGTGGAAGGTTTTTTTGTTGTTGGTGAGGATGTCATATTCCAAATATTTTTGGACTACGTTGAGCCTTGCTATATCGTCCCCTGTCTGAGATATTTTTCCGACGTAGCCTTGAGTTACAAGTCGTCATTTCCAACATCATTGAGAAGCTAATAGCCGATAGCACTTGGCTGAGTTTTATCACAGACGTCATGTTAGCCCCGTTAGCATGGTTGGTCTTACGGCACAATGGAAAGTCTGTCCTTCATGCACAGGAGTGCAGAGGATTCCACACTGCAGCTTGGAACCTGGAATAAGCCTCCACATGTGAGACAGGATCATAGGTGAATAATGCTAATAAATAACATTTAACAATTTTCATTCAATATAAGTCAAAGTGCTATACATGTCATTTGGCTATTACTAAATATATGTAACCCGCTCTTACAACTGTCACACAATTTTTGTACCATATAAGCCTAAATAACAGGGCTATGTTCTGACAAAGGAAAGCATATACAATATTGGTATCGGTGGCCAAATAAGTTTTAATATATTGGCATATCAGATATCGGCTAATAATCCAATATTGTGCATCCCTATTTGACTTGAGCAGTAACGGAGTTCATAGTGAAAGACATGATGCCCATTAATATAGTGACCAAGTCTGGGTTTACAGCTTTGGTAAACACAATGGATAAGCGGTACAGAATACCCTCGCACACACATTTTAGCCAAGTTGTTTTCCTGGAGCTATACAAAAAAAATAAAAATACAGAAACAGAGTTGCAGCAAAGCTGAAAACGGTAGAGTTTTTGCAACTGAAACAGATTTATTGCTTGTGTTTGTTGAAAACTACGTGAGAAGAAGACATTGAAAAATAATAGCTTATTAAATCGCAATCTTGACGTTCAAAAAAAAAATCGCAATTAGAATATTTTCAAAAATAGTTCAGCCCTACTTCTAACACATTATAAGTTTTTGCTGTTGATTTTATGGTCAAATAAACACGATCTGTCAGTAGTTTTAAAACCCCAAACCTCAACGTTCTTTCTTGGTTAAATGAAGATGCCATGTAGCCCTTGGGTGACAGCCATTATGATGATGAATCACTGTGGTTCTCAACCATTTGCCACATCTAAATGCATCAACAGTCATGTTTGAGACGGACAGCTCCAGCTAGGCGGGTGATAATTCCCTTCACTCAAATGTAATATTTTTCCTGATCTAACCCTTTGATCACAAAGCTTGTTCTAAACTTTCATATTGGGATTAAAAAAAAAAATACTCTGAAATTGTGGTAGATTTAAAAACAATAAGCATGTTTTCAAATCCACATCTTATGGCCTGTTTTAGTGAGTTTTTCGGAAGTAGGAAGAATAGCCGTCATTCCAACACTAAGGATTATTTTAAACACACAGTAAAGGGATGGTCGTGTCATTTTTGAGGTGTCAGATAGTTATCAGTATTAGTGTGGGAGTTCTGCTCTGCCAGCTCCTACACCCACAGCCAGACTTTAATCAGCACCCCATTCGGTGCGCCTTATGTAATAAGTCTGGTTGTGCTTACTGACCTCGAACCGGTTTTATGTGGTAACACGATGTTGAGAGGTATTGTGAATGAGCTGAATCAAATTTGACTTATCGGACTGTTTTATTTCACTTAACGCCCCTTACAATCCGGTGCGCCTTATGTATGAAAACAGACCCGTTCACTGATAGTGCGCCTTATAATCCGGTGCACCTTATAGTCCGAAAAATACGGTAGTACTTTATTAGCCGTGGTATCAGTCAGAGACTACTGATTATGAAAAGGGCAAAAGTTGTTGTCCGAGCTAGGTAATGACTAGCCAAACAAGGACCTTAAACAATGTTTTTCAGGCTTAAACATTTTTTTTTTTCAGAAATGTCATACTGATATGAAAGAACACTGCTATAACTAATATGAAACCAATATTACTAATTTGTTCTAAAACTGAGGTAGAGCTGTACTCTTAACATATGTAAAATGTCTGGCAGGAACTAGTTTTTTCCCAGCATTCTTATTTACGTGATAAATATTTAGACTTCTTGCACTCTCGCTCCTCTTGAGCAGTCTTTTCCCATCATTCCTCTCTTCCCCTGCCTTCCCCTGCCAAACCTCGTCTGAGTTTTCCAACACATCAGTCCAAAGAACGAGACAAACTGCTGCAGCAGTGTTCCAGCAGGCTTTTATAAGAAGTGATGGGATAAATCTGAAGAAAAAAATGATTTTTTAATTTTGTTTTGTTTTGTAGAGTGAAGAACACGGGATGTGAGTGATGGAGTTGTTCAATTAACACAAATAAAATGCATAAACTGACACCAAACCAAGAGAGCATTGATCTATTAGGTACATTTTAAACATGTGTAATAAATTCCAACTCTGAACAAAATTAGAGGAAATAAATACAATAATGTGAATTCCATACAAGTAAGAACATGTATAGAAAGACATTTCTATGTCCAGAAATTGTCATAGAAATTAAAGTAGCATTCCTTAAATATTTGCATATCTTGCAACAATTTCACACCAAAGATTTAAACAAAGAGCTTGCCTGATTTATGAACGTTCAGCGTATGTTATATAACAGGTTCACCCTTTTTCACCATTGTGCTTTATATACCCTTGCTGGACTTACAGTACTTCACTCAATATTTGGTATATTTTCAAATAAAAAGCCATTTTAGGAAAATTATCGTTATATATATCAACTCGAAGTTCATTTCACTCCAGAACACACACAGTCTCAGGGCCAGTAGCTGGCTGCAGTTTAAGGTACTCTTTGTGCGCACAGAGGCAGCAGATCATTCCATGGTCTTGGAATGATCCTCACAAGACCCATGGAGCAAGTGGAGAGGCATTAAGTGTATAACAGATTACAAAGGCAGGAGCGAACAACGCCCTAGAGACCCATCACAGCCTGATGCCCTCAACAAGTTCTACGCACGCTTTGAAGACCCGAACAGACCACCCAGCACAAGACTCACCTCACCACCAGAAGAAGAGCATCTCAGCGTGACCTCAGCAGAAGTAAGGAGTACTTTCAGGAGGATTAACCCTCACACGTCAACCAGCCCAGACAACTTCCCGGGAAGGTGTTGAAAGAATGTGCTGATCAGCTCTGTGAGGTAGTGGCTGACATCATTCACACCTCACTTACCCTGGAGACAGTTCCTATCTGCCTGAAGACCGCCACCATCATCCCAGTCCCAAAGAGCTCTACAGTGACTAGTCTGAATGACTATCAGCCAGTGGCCCTCACCCCGATAGTCGCTAAATGCTTAGAAAAACTGACCCACATCACAACATCCATCAGCGAGGACCCTCACCAGTAAGCATACTGCACAAACAGATCAACAGAGGATGCCATCTCCTCTGTGGTCCACACTGCTCTCACCCACCTGGAGTAGAAGAACTCTTATGTTCGTATGCTCTTTGTGGACTTCATGACTGTCTTCACCACCGTGATCCCCCAAACACTGATGGACAAACTATTCACACTAGGACTGGGTCCCTCCATTTGCAACTGGGTCCTAGACTTCTTAACGAACAGAAAACAGTCAGTGAGGATCCATGACTTCTCCTCCTCCACCATAACCCTCAGCACTGGCTCCCCTCAGGGATGTGTGCTGAGCCCTCTACTGTTCACTGCTCACAAATGATTGTGCAGCTACCCATCCAGGCTGTCATGTCGTAAAGTTTGCTGATGATACAGCGGTGGTGGGATGCATCACAAACAGTGATGAGTCCAGCTACAGACAGGAGGTGGAACACGTGGAGAGCTGGTACAAAGAGAATAACCTTCACATTAATGTGAAGAAGACAAAAGAGATCATTGTGGACTTCAGAAGGAACAAACTCGCCTGGGACCCTGTGTACATAATCTCATTCCACCACATGTACCACATGAGATGCAAATGACAAATACATTTCTCTGACTCTGAATTATCTGCAGTTTAAGTTGAGGTTGGATTATTTTATTCTTTTGACTAGTTTTAAACAAAAATTGTCTGAGGTTTTAATCACATCTTGCACCTGTAATGTTCATCTAAATTGTTATCTTTTTTATTTGCATTGTATTTTATAATTTATTAGTAGATTTTTTGTTGTCAATATTTCAATACTGCTGTTACTGTTTTTAAGACTGTGTTGCTGTATTTGCATATTGCCCAGGACATCCTTGTAAAAGAGATTAATAATCTCAATGGATTTCTTCCTGGTAAAATAAAAATAAAGGTTTAATAGTATTGTTATGGATAACTCTCAGCTACTACCACACCAAATTTTAGCTCAATATCTGTACAAATGACTGCGTTAGAGCCATCCTGTGTTAGAGCTCCTGTCACTGATTGATGGATTTTAAACACACAAGGCATGTTCAGGAAATACTTAGGTAGAGGAATACAACTGTAAATAAAACATGTTTGAAATTTTGAAAAATAAACAAAAATACACTAAAGTGTATGTATCAAACTCAAGACCCGAGGGCCAATAACATCCCTTGTAAATATTATCTGCCCCTAAAATGATGATTTAAATAATGTGTTATGTGTTGTCATCATTGTATGTTCCCATACAATGGCAAAATTGGCTGTCTGCATTTAACCCATCCACCACCAGGTGGAGCAGTGGGCACCTATTGAAGGCACCTGGGGAGCAACTGGGGATAGGGTGTCCTGATCAGAGACACTGCAAGCTGTACAATGACTGGGAATCGAACCTGGGACTTTCTGGTCCCGAGTCGGCTGCCCTGCCTCTACCCCATCTCGGCCCCCATAAATTCAAGACTAACCTCATTTTGTTGAACAACCGAGCTCACTTTATTAAGTGCGCACTTCTTGTGACTGTTAGTCAGTTTTGCTGCCTCCAAAAAACTGAAAATTCCTGTATTTTTTTTTATTTTGAGACCAATCAAACTCTTCTTGAGGAACTTGCAACCAAGAAAAGATGACAGGTTGCTAACTTGAGCTAATGTATTGATTGAAATTGTATCTTGGTTTGAACCAAGTTTTTACCCCCCCCCACCCCGAATATCTGTGGGCCCTTATCAGAGTGGACCAGATGAGGGACACTGGAACATCTTTATCAAGACTATGGAAACTATCTGCAAGTGTTCATGGACAATCTCACAGTCTTGCCGTCCGTCTTGCCGTCCTCCCCCACCCCCTTGCAAAATGCATTGATGTCTTTCTATGCTGCTTACTGAGTAGATTTTTGTTGTTGTTGTTGCTACTGTACACTGTTCCCTCTAACAAGGACATGGTGAGAGAGATTTTTTTTATACCTTGTCTCCTCATGTTTTCTTCCCCTTTTCTTGTCTAAGCGATAAGGGCAGCGCTCATAGGGAGCTGCCCGGTACACTTCCGACTTTCCTTCAGACGGCTGTATGGAACAAAGTTTTGCTGTACTTAACTGTACAATGACGATAAATTTGATTCTGATTCAGATTTTAGAGTTGGACAGTCCTGCACTAAAGTACAATTTCCTTTTTGCTGATTTAGCTTACATGTTCAAAAAGAATGGCTGCCTATGGTAGATGAGCTGTGATAAGTAAATTTTTCGGTTAGCTTCTCCCTTCTGAAGGGGTTGCCACAGTGGAAGATTTAACAATTGTTTTACACCGGAAGACTTTCGTGATGCAACCTGGAATTGAACCGGCAGCCTCAGGATTACTTGCAGTGTTTAACAACTGAGCTACCAGTAGGTCTGCTGTAGATGTCATCTCAAACCAGGTTGACTCCAAAAGTAATCAATTTCTAGATTGAAAGTTGACTTCTTTCTCGCCAATAATAAAAAAACATACTACAACCAAAATTCCGAAGAGGAGGTGCCAGGCTGTTGTGGCTGTGTATGGTTATTCCACATGTTACTGAAGTCCTGTTTGTTAACTGTATGAATTGTTTATTTGTCAGTATGTCTTGTTTCTTCCAACTTTAATCATCCCGCCTATTTAACACGACCAAACAAGACTGTAGCAGAATAAGTTGGTTGACACTGACAAAGTAGGTTTGGTTTGTAACAAGTGCAACCCAACAACTCAACATCTATGCTCATCTCACAAATGCATTTTCCTTTCAAATGTGGCATCATTTCAGGAGGGGGGGAAAAAAGTTTTCCACTGGTCTAAAATGTTTCAAGATTAGGATTAGCATGTGAAACAAGAATTTGTGAAGCTACGACGTCTCTTCTGCTTTTCATTCTGCGTGTGCTGTCAGTTCCCAGCAGGACGTTCTGATGATTCCCCACACTGACACCACAAATGGCTTCTCTTGGTTTCAATGGCATTTAGTGGATTTTCCTTGGATGTTTTGCAAACACACAATGTTTGTTCCTATAGTAATATTTGTGTTTATGAATGGCTTTTAAGTGGAAAAGAACAATAAATCTTTGAGGCGTGAAAGTGGAAGGTTGATTTAACACAATCCTCAACCAGACACAACTAAAACCATTAGAAGTAGTTTATTTATGTTTGTTCCTTCCTTCATTTCCCTTTTCCCCCTGTCCATCACCTGTCTTCCTTCATTTACATCTACTTTACTCATACATACTTCACTGTTTCCATTGAAGACTGGGATCAGACATCAGACTTTTCATTGTGAGGTGTGAGAAACCTAACAGACAGGCAAAAATACTTTTTTGCTTTTTGACTTTTTCGATAAAAATGAGGTATCTTGTGTTTGTATGTCTTTTGCACACTTGTACAATTAGGCCCTTATATGTTATTTCTCTATTCTACTGAAAGTTGTTTGTGACACATTAAAACTAATCACTTAAATATGTATACAGGTTTATTACATTTTCCCCTCTAAGGACACAACATTATTTTACTGGCACAATGTATTCTGGGGGTGATGACGTACATTGGTTGAGTGGAGACTAGAGCTCAACCGATATATTGGTACAGCTGACATTTTAGGCCAATATAGGCGTTTGGGGACCTTTCGGTGATAATTGTCTCATGTGCTGATATAAACGCCTACTTTTCATCCCTAAAATGCTGTGAACCAGTCGTAATTGAACAATGTATCCAGCAGAGGGCGCATGAACACTACTTTCAAGTCATTGCCATTTACTTATGTTTCACTTTCACATTCAGCAGCGATAAAGCAGAGAGCAATACTGTTAGCATATTTTGTTGAACAGAGCATGGTAAGTTTATTTTAACTGATCTGTAAAACAAATCAACAATAAAAAATTATTTTCAATCCTCCAACCCGTTTGTCAATAGCTACATGCTTCTCAAGTTAGCAAGCTAACTTTTAAATAACCTAGCATAGGTTAGCCTTGTAAAACTTTATCCAGAACAATAAATATAATACAGTAGTCCCTTGCTCCATCACAGCTCGTTTATCTCGTTTTTTCAATACAGTATAAGATTGGACATGACACACACAGATGAGCTGCACAACTGGCATGGGATTTTTATTTAAAATAACTTATTTTAAATTATTTTGCACCTGCTGCACATTTGTGTAGCCCAGAGCTGCAGAAAAACCTTCATCCTGCACCTTTGTGCAGCCCTTACTGCAGGAAAAACTTCCTGCTGCAGCTGATCAGCTGTTCACCTTGCAGAGCGGATAAGTAGGCGTGGCCAAGAGCACTTGCAGGTGGCAAAGAGCAGAGGAAGTAGGAGCTGAAATCATGACATTCTGTGTTCATTTAAAGCGTTTAGAGTTCAGAAACATTGTTTAAGTGTGTGGGAAGGGTTTAAAATGTTTTTATGACCAGTGCACCACTTGTAAACCTACTGTGAAATACGTATAGCGTGGATCTGATTAGCTTAGCTTCATGATTGCTAACAGCTGCGCTACATAAACAAGCCCCGCTCCACTCACTGTTTACTTAGATTTTTGTGCGTGGCCAAAACGTAAAAATCTTCAGCCATTATACAGATTATCGGCGGTCGCTTTTCCCTTTCAATATCGGTATCGGCGATAATTTCAGTCAGGCTTTAGTGATGACTAAAACTCAAGGCGTCATGGTGCAGCAGTTACAGCTGTATTTTGGATTAGTTTCTATGGCATTATGCACTAAATCAAATGTTGAAATGATCACTCATGAACAACTTGTGATATTTAAAGTGTGTGTGACATGATGAGCGCCAAATTTAAAATGACTTTGAATGAAATTTTCATATATTGATCATTTTGTTTGCAAAAATGAACATAGCTGAATGATACAAGATATATATGTTGTGCCAGTTTATGAAAAGTTCCAACATCATGTCACACACCCTTTAAGCCAAAGCAGAAGTGACCAAACCAGAAGTGGTGAAAAAAACTAAATTACATTAAAAAAAAAAAATACATTAAATCAAAGCGAAAGTGGTGAAAAAAATTGGAATTACATTTCAAAAACACAATACTGTATAGTGCATAGTTCTCATGTGACATCAAATTTGGGGCAGATACGGCGCTTCTGAAATATAATTCTGTTTTTTCATCACTTCCAGTTTGGCCACTTCTGCTTTGGCCACTTCCGCGTTGGCTTATTTTAATGAAGTGTTTTGAAATGTAACTCCATGTTTTGTAATATATATATATATATATATATATATATTTTTTTTTTTTTTTTTTTTTTTTCCAAATGTAATTTTGTTTTTTGAAATGTAATTCCGTTTTTTCAAATAATGTTTGTTTAAACCTCAGGGCCACCGTAATGGCCAAATGTGAACGTGATTTCACTCAAAGGCAACTTGATGATTCGGATCTTGAAGAGCTGAGACGCCAGGGCCAGACCATCCATCGTTGTGCCAATCACAGGGACAGAAATAGTTCTATTGAGCCCACACATGTTCACACAAGCTTGGCATAAAGAACACACAAACTTATAGCTCAACACACCCAAGCATCTTAATCAAGCCCAATCAAAGTGTGGCTGACATTTTGTTGGAGATACATTGGTATGTTTAGCAGCCTTGGTATGAGTCGGTGTGGGTGAGATATAGTGCCAGAGACAGGAAGGATATGCATGTTGTGTATGTGCGTGCACATGATCTTTTAGCTGGGTAATGTTTGAGATTAGTGAATACACATGGGAGAGCCAGCCTGTGTGTAGGCACAGCTTGAAGAGCTCATTACTGCATTTGTGTAAATCCAACTATCTCTAAAAGGACATTTGACTCCTGTCTGAGATTTCAGTGCGTGTCAGTGTGGCTGTTTTTTTTTTTTTCATTAACAGCAGAAATAAAAGTGATGAATATCTACAGCATCCCATGAGGTGCAGATGTGTAGAAAATAATTTGTGAATTGATCTGGAGATTTTTAATCTTTGGAGAAGATCTGTTCACCCATGTGAATCTGAACTACTTTCCCACCCACGTGAACTTGCATTGGTGTATGTGAGTGTAGTTTCTTTTGCATAATGCAAGAACAAACAGACACAAGGCAGAGCAGTTCTCGTTAGGACATTTCAATGACTCCCATTTATTACTGAGGAGCCTAATCTCACCTTTACCCTTTAACAACAACCAATTAAAGCGACACCTCAACACTCACCTCAAACCTAATAATAACTTTTTGGCTTGACTGTGATTGGGCTAAAACACATGACTTCAGCATCTTAATTTATAACACAATTAACGTCTAATCTAAGTAGAAAATTTACGAAAAAGGCATTTTAATTTACTGCTGGTTTGTTTTTTTTAATGGCAGCATATTTATCGCCTGCCACCAAAAGACGAAGGCAGACGATTATGGTTTAGTCTATGTCTGTGTGTGCCGCCAAAATATCTCAAAAACAGTTTGAAGCATTTTAATGAAACTTGCAGAAATTAATTATCGAGTGTACATCTACAACCGAATAGCTTTTGTACTCAAACAGATTCAGGATGGCTACCACCGCCAACTAGAGTACCACATACAGCCCATGATACGCCCGTCGACAAACTATTATACAGCAATCTATAGCAATGATCCAGACAAGCAAAGACCTTGTACAATAATCGACCTTGATTTGTGACCTTGATCTTCGAGCTGGGGTGATGGAAAGTGTATGCAATATTCTGTCGATGATGCAAATTTGTATCGAGTTCCATTAAATTATCTTGAGCGGATCAGAAATTATGGTCTGGAAAATAGACAGATATAATACACCATACCACCCCTTTGACTGGTGAATAAAAACACAAAAATGAAAAAAAAAAAATAATAATAATAATAATAAAACTATTTTACACATCTAAAAAAAGCTAATTCTGGTTCTCTTGACATTAAAAAAAAAGTAGATTATTGAGCATGCATCAGGGTATTTTTACACATATTAACCTAAAGTGTCATGTGGTGGTGGCTTAAATTCATACACATATTCTGGACACTAATAGATTGAATGATATTGCTTGAAACTTAATTTCCCTATTTAGTCTGAACTTTGTCCGTTAGAAACACATCATGAACACTGAACATATTTTATTGAGAATTTCAGTAAATAATGATTAGATTTACATCAACATTCTTTTAGCCTTTGGTGTCAAGGTGACTAGTTCCCACAGCCAAATGACTGGAGAAATCACTAACACGGTTGTAGCCCAGTCAGTCTTGCAAATACCGTGCTAAAATCTGGTGAGGTTGTATTCAAAAGTCGTTCACAGTACATACTCGAAGTACTACTCATTGCATGATATCTTTGCTTAATACTTTAACATTGACAATTCTTAATAAAACTTTAAGAAAGTAATCACTAGATGTGTATCTACAAGGGATTAATATTCTTTTTGAATCATCTCAGTTGAAGATGTGTGTCACACCAAATTAACAGTAGCCAACACAAATCAGTTATAACTCCATCAGGTTTACAGATGTTTAGTTAAATTTGGATGTGGCAGTAGGGTGTACCAAATGAGACCGGGCCTAATGTTACTTATTTAATGTCACAAAACTTCTCCAGGTCCATCATTTCTCAGCAATGGATGATTTTTGTCCAAAACTCTGGTGACGAGTGACATTCTTACAGGCAGTGGTGGACTTCTATTTACAGCATGATGGCTTAGTGGTTAGCTCTGTTGCCTCACAGCATGAAGGTCCTGGGTTTAATCCCTAGTTTGGATCTGCAGTCTTTCTGTGTGCACTTTGCATGGGTTTTCTCCGGGTACTCCGGTTTCCTCCCACAGTCCCAAAATGTAGATGCTGCCAGGCACAGGCCTCCATTGAATAAGAGATCTGTGATCTCAGTGGGGTTTGCCTGGTTAAATAAAAGATTTTTCATTGTTGCTTGCTTCTGTGATTATTGAATCACACTTCTTCAGTTCTAATGATCTTTTTATATTTTTTTCTAATTAAAATGTCTTCTTCTGAACTCCAAAGCCAAGCTTTAACCAATAAAAATTTTCAAATATTCAAGGTAGCCAGTAGCTCCCAGTTTTTGGACTCCATGAATACAGAAAAACAAGCCCGCCCACACACACATGAACACAGACTGCCTAAAACAATTTCGATATTCAAGTGTGTTTTTTAACAACTAGCCTCTCTGGCTCTCTTTCTTTTAATTTGTCCTTTTTCTGTCTCCTCTTCTACTCCTTCCTCATTGGCTCTGCTGTCTGACGGTCGTGACAGGAAGACTGACGGATACACGATGACAGACAACACTCGCTGCATATTTCAAAGGCCTCACACAGACAGGCACAAACTCACAGGCAGTCTCACACAGACCTGACAACAAACACACACCATGCACACAGATACTGTATAGGCACACACTTCATATGTCACACACACAAAGACCTGGAAACAAATAAAAGACCCAGTATATCACATAAAATGCACAGAGGATGATCAAGATGGCACAATAAGATTAGAAAACACATACATACAACCCCCACCACCACCTCCACCACCACGACACCATCCATATTCACATACCATGTGTCCAGACTGAAGATACAGGATGCATCTTGGTAATGTGCCCAGCCTGTGTGGGTTAGTCGGAGCCAGAATCCAACAGACTTTAAACTGACCATCATGACTTGCGAAGAAGAACAAAATGGTGACCGTCTGTGTAGCGTTGCCAGTTAGACTGCTACCGGGCCATGCATTAAACATAAGACAATCCAGTGCAATCACCGCTGCCACATTTGCAAATGTTTTGATCCTGTAATGTACATACAGGTAGTCCTCGGTTTACGGCCGAGTTCCGTTCTAACAGCCCGGCTGTATACCGATTTAGCCTTAAACCGAAA
>JARVGQ010000828.1:22405860-22415916 GCA_031762355.1 Hypsolebias martinsi | reverse complement strand
GTATACTGACCACCCCATCATTTGAGGAAACTAGGCTTTCTAGTTTTTATGTTGCTTAAAAGTGTAGTTTCCTCAAATGATTTAGGTGGCCAAAGGTTAATCAATGGTGGTCAATGCCACCACTGGCCACCCCCTGGCTTCACCACTGCTCCTGGCGGTGTATAAAATTGCTCCATCCACTTGCCAGGATCTGTCACTCTGCGCTGCCTCGGACAATAAAGTTTCCTTCATTCTCTGTTCAATTCCAGTCCAGAAAAACACTCATCTGAAAAACTACAAACACTCACTGTTCAGACCTCTCAGTCAATCTGAAGAGCCGACCAGGACGTAGAAATGGAAACTCTGCTGGTGATTTCTCAGTAAAATGACACTTCTCTTCTTTGAAAGAGCATCTTGTCATTCAGCCTCGTCTTTCTTCTTTTCTTTCCTCTTTTTTCTTGGCAACACTCCTCTGCTCTTTTCCTTCTCTTTGCTTTATCAGTCTTCCTAATTTCCTCTGTTCTTGTTCACTCTTTTCTTTCAGTCTTTGTAGTTTTCTTCTCACTTTAACTCTTCTTTCTATCAGTCTATTCCTGTCCTCTCCTCTTCTATCAGTCTTCCACTTCTCTAAAACCGAAACATAATATAATCACAACCCCCTCCAAAAATATTAGAACATATACTGAAAATTTACTACTTAAACAAGATTTTTGTTTCAGATATTCTTTAGAAGTTGATACGTTTTAGATGAAAAACTGGGGTTGTCCTAGTATAATCTTATTATAAATATTAACATTATTTTTTAATTATTTAGAGCTCTTGATAGCACAGAAACAGCACTGGTGAAAGTTACTAATGATATTCTCATGGCCTCTGACAATGGACAGGTGTCTACACTGGTCCTGTTAGACCTCAGTGCTGCATTTCATACGGATGATCATAATATTTTATTACACACCTAAGCCTGAAAGTCTATGTTCACAATTCAATTCAATTCAGCTTATTTCTAGAACTCCAAGTCACAACATAAGTCATCTGAACAGAAACATTCATATATAAAAGTAAGTTAACACTATTTATGTGAGGAGCCAGCAGATTGATCTGAGTTTTAATATATTAGCAAAACAACTCATAACTAGCTCTGTAAATATAAACTATAGATCACCAATAAATTCTAAAGCATCTTACTTTGGATGAACACAATGTGTCAAGTCTAAACCAGTTTAACTGAGCCTTGAAGGCAGTTCATCATCCATTCTCTCTCACTCGAGCTGCAGTTACTCCCTATGCTCTCTTCTTGTCTTATTGATCTGTTTGTTAATAAAAGTTTGGTTTGGGTCCTCATATTTAGTCAAACTAAACACTTCTCAGCACTATTTTTTTTAACCTGGGCACAGCTGACAACTCTAGAAACATTTCCTACTGCAAAGAGAACTTTTATCACTGCAAGGATCAGCTCAGTTCAAACTAAATAAACCAGTTCATACATACCATCACAGGAGAACTCCCCATCTGTGTTTTTTTCCCCCTCCCCGTTGGTGTTGACAAATCACTGTGCTTCTTCTTCTTCTTCTGTTT
This sequence comes from Hypsolebias martinsi, assembly GCA_031762355.1. NCBI lineage: Eukaryota > Metazoa > Chordata > Actinopteri > Cyprinodontiformes > Rivulidae > Hypsolebias > Hypsolebias martinsi. The sequence continues at coordinate 22,414,359 of JARVGQ010000828.1, read as the reverse complement.
TAAAGGTGACACGCGGCTCTTCTTGTTCTTCTGTCTATAACGTCAGCGTTACAGCGCCGGAGCAACCAGCTGCTGCAACAACAGCAGTTGATGTGAGCAACTGCACCCGGCTACTGTAATAACAGCCTACATACAACTTTTTACTTCATTCATTAAACGTTCAAATCGGGGACATTTTCGGGGACAGCTTTATTCGGGGACAGATCGTCCAAAACGGGGACTGTCCCCGAAAATCAGGGACGTCTGGTCACCCTAGGCTAATAGTGTTAGCTGCAGAGCAGATCTCTACATATTATTAGCTCAAGAGCGAATAGCATTCAGTCCAGAGCCAATATATTTTGTGTTAGCTCCAGTTAATATAGCATAAGCTTCATAGCTCATATATATTATGTTAGCTTCAGATATGTCTAGAGCTAATAGCATTAGCTCCAGAGCTAATTCAATTCAGTTTATTTATAGCTTCAAGTCACAACAACATTGTCTCAGGGCACTGAACAAGAACATTCACATATAAAAGCTAATATAGATATCTAAAGCAAAGCGCATTAGCTCCAGTGCTAATATATATGATATTATCTTCAGAGCTAATAAAATAAAAATCACAATTTGGTTATGGTTGATTGTTTCGACCCATATATTGTGCATAAAGACTAGTGCAAAATATAGTTTTATTGTCACGTTATAACTTTGGCGGAGACTCCTTGTCTTCTAGTCTCCACTACATCCGATGTACGCCATCACCCCAGAATGCATCATACCGGTAAAATAATGGCAGTGTACTTGGGTGAAAAATGTAATAAACAATTTTTTTAAGTAAATGGGTATTTTCACATGTCATAAGCAACAACTTATAGAAAAAAAGAGAAACGATGCAAAGCTAGGCTAATATTAGCAAATTGTCGGAGATCCCTTTTAAGATTTGTTGATGACACACCAAACAGTGGCGGAGAATTCAAAACATTTCAAATAATCCGTTAAAAATAAAATACGGTGTTTGGCCAAAATATGTCCCACCTCTCTCAGATAAAGATTTGAAACCCAAGCAAATCTTTTTGTAGTATTTTAGCCAACTTTAACACAGACAATGAACAATAAGAAAAGTTTCAAGATATTTGGCAAACAAACACGGTTCAATACAACAGTTAGTGCTGAATTTTTAAGCAAGTGTACATGTATACAGCTCAAATCACGTTTGAAATTACTCTCAGCTACTACCACAAACGTGAACTCAGTATCTGTAAAACTGATTGCATTATAGCCGTTTTTATGTTCTCTTTGGTCAGTTGGCTGTGGCAGCCATCTTGGATAGAATCAACTCCTTGTAGATGTGATCATTTCAAAAAAAATCTGTCTAGCGGTTCTTGAGGTATTTTGCTGACAGAGACAAATGTAGCATATAGTTTTGTAACTACCTAAATAAATTTTGACATTGTTTAATTATTACCGTACCATACCAGCTTTATTTATAGAGCACTTTAAACACACACAGGACCAAAGTGCTGTACACAATAAAACATAGTTAGATAATAAAAATGATTCGAATGATTAAAAGTCACATAATAAAAGTTGTGCACATACTGTACAGTATTACTTCATGTTTATCTTTAATCTCTTATTTTCACCACATTTCCAGACTTTTCTCAGTTTGGAAACTGATGATAACAAGGATAATAGTTTACACATCCCTGTTGAATTCCTTTGTGTCATTTAATCACTGGAGCGATTAACATAAAAGGTCAACTTGTGGAAAGATGAAGGGAACCCTCCTCACCTGTGAGCAGCAGGATGGCCACTCTCAGGAGCCCGGTGCTCCACAGAGCCATGTTGGATCCAAATCCCCCAAGACCCCCGTTTTTGTGATTGCAATATTCAGTCCAAAAACAGGGATTCAGGAGCTGTAGGTTAACCACAAGTCAGGAAGAAGGCGTCTAAAAAAAAAATCCCACCACCACCGACCCCTTTCACTCCCAGCAGTCGCTATGTGTCATCTGAGCCCCTCGTCCCACTGCTGCAGCACACGGGACAAAACAAAGTCAGGCTCCGGAATTAGTGCCAGTTGTTATGAAACCAGAGAGTTACGGCCTTCGGATACAGCTCTAATTTATTTCAGCGACTCGTGAGCGTAGGATCAGTCAGATCAGTTTTAGTCTTTAGCATGGAAACTCAAAAAAGCAGCTTTTGGACTTGTGCGAAAGTTCCCATATTTTGAGAAAACTTAAAGGTACCCGGTAGTTACTGCAAAGAGAAGACCGGTAAAAAAGGTCCATAAAATGAGAAACGTTAGTGGTTAATGTGCGCTTAAAGGGATCTCTGACTCTAATATTGCCCTTAATATGCTGTTATTTCTCTATTCTACTAAAAGTTCCACCAAAGTTTATTCAGGTTTCCTTTTTTTGTTGAGATGTTTCATCCTTCATCCAAAGGACTTCTTCAATCTGAGGAGCCACAACAAACTGTGTCCCACAAACAGCACCCCTATACTGGACCAACCAGTTTGCTGGAGATGAGATGGTTTTTGGGACCCACCCTTTCGCTTATCGACTCCTCTCAGGCAGCCAGAGCCAAAGTGGCTGAAGTGATGAAGTCCTTCGGATGAAGGACGAAACGTCTCAACCGTCCAGATGAGCTGACTGAACTTTATTGGATTTTTTTTTTTAAACCTGGATTATTGAAAATGAACCTTGATCTACTAAAAGTTGTTGTTTGTGACATATGAAAACTCCTAATTATTAAAAATAATATAAATTTTCCGCCAAAGGATATTGCCATTATTTTACCGGTGCAACGCATTCTGGGGCGATGACGTACATCGGTTGTAGTGGAAACTAAAACACAAGGAGTCGAGGCTAAAACGTTAGGACACGTGACAATAAAGTTATATTTTGTGTTATAGGTCCAAATGATCAAACGTGATTAACTATGATGTTTACTTTATTAGCTCTTGAGCTAACATTACAGTTGATTCACATCTTCATTATCCTCTCTGTCAATACGTTCCAATTCAAATTAAAGCGCTGTATGTCCGATAATGTCCAAAATTAACATTCAAGCCGAATGGAGCTCACACCGGAACAACCTGTCTGTCATTTACCCAAAATGCATAGCTGCGTACATGAAATGCTGATGTACGTGTGTCATTCGTTTTTTTTTTTTTATGAACTATACAAACAATAAAAACTAAGGTGGCACAGTTGGAAGAGCTGCTGTCTCAGTAAGAAGATCGTTGGTTTGAATCCTGGCTGGGGGACATGTCTGGGTGGAGTTTGCATGTTCTCTTCGTACATGCAGGTTTTTCTCCGAGTACTCCGGTTTCCTGCCACAGACCAAAAACATGCATGTTAGGCTGATTGGCAACTCTAACTCCTCAGGGCTGTGTGTTGAGCCCCCTCGTGTTCATTCTGCTCATATGTGGCTGCACCTATCCGTACAGGCTGCTATATTGTAAAGTCTGCAGACGATACAGTGGTGGTTGAATGCATCACAAACAATGATGAGTCCAGCTACAGGCAGGAGGTGCAATACCTGGAGAGCTGGTGCACCAGAACAACCTTCACATTAATGCGAAGAGATGATAGTTGTGGATTTTAGAAGGAGCAAACACACCTAACGCCTGCAGCCCCACCCACTCCCGCACATAGGAGGAGCTGCGGTGGAAGTGGTCTCCAGTTACAAGTACTTGGGTGTGCACCTGACCTGTCCAGGGTGTCCCCTGTCTCTCATATGGTGACTGCTGGATATGGGCACCAGTGACCCTTGTGACCTGAAAAATAAGTGGGGATGGATATAAAAACTAAACAGTTTACAGAATTTTTCTCTCATTTTTAATAACTGAAGTAATTGTTGCTTATATGAGGACTATTGATCACATAAGCTGGAGATCCATTCAAAGTAAAAATGTGTAAGCAACTGTCAGATTTGGAAGAGCCATTTGAGATTGAGAAGTCCCGAGTGGTGTTTTGATATTTTAGTACAAATGTTCTCACAGATTTGTAGATTAAAGTATGCAGATAAAGGTGATTTTTTTTTTTTAACCCACGTTTCAGAATTACATATCAATAAATCTGGAAAACTGGTTTCAGTCGTTCACACTGCACCGAGTTCAGAAGACCATTTTTTCATGTTTGGTTTCATACTTTGCAATGAGTACCTCCAAACTTAACGATTTCATCTAAAACTCTAAATCCTCTGATATGATCTCCACAGAGGCCATCTTCAGACTCATTATGAGTTTTTAATTAAAAACTCATGAGTCACGTTGTCCCTCCCCATTAATTATTTGTTCCTTAGATCACTCTCCACTGCGGCCATTGTCCCTGCAGCCCACAGGGATCAATTTCGCTGCACAAAAGGCACGGATTTTGCATTTTTCATGTCGGGCTCATAGTGGTGCAAATCTCCTGCAGCTCAGAAATGGCTCTAATTGAATGTTTGACCAAAGAGGCATTTATTTCAGCTTCATCCACATCATGGTGCCACACAGAGAAGCCGTCTGTTGTATGTTAATAGTTCTGGACACAAGGAGGGAGGTGTATGTTTTTTTTTATTTTTATTTTACATAAGACACACCTATATAAATATATATATTTATTTATTTATTTAAAAAGGTGAGAGAGAGGTTAAAAGAAGTCTCAAAGCTTGGCAGCTTCCTATAAAATCCTCTAGAGGGCAGCAGAGGACACTAAATGACCCCCTCTTACTTGTGAGAGGGGTCAGTTTGTGTAGAGTCCTTCAATATGAAACGCAGGCGTGTTTTTGTCTTCCATGGACCACAAATCAATATCTGCTCGTCCTCGCTGCTCCTTCCATCCACTTTTACACGAGACCGCAAACAGACCCGGAGCAGCAGGATGGGCTTGTAAAAACGGATCCGGTAAACTTGGCACTTTTTAAAATCCACTGCAGCACTTTTTCAGACAAAGTTGGAGATTTCCACATGTCTCAATGAAACATCCATCAAAATCAAATACGGTAATGGGCAGTAATGTTGGGGTCATAAATTTTCAATTGGACCTGTTGCCTCTCAGGTTGCAGGATCGAATCCAGGCCTGGGACCTTCTGCGCTTTCTCCTCCCACAGACCAACATGCATGTTAGACTGATTGGTAACTCTAAATTGTCTCTAGGTGTTAGTGAAAGTGAATGGTTTGTCTAATTTGTTTCTGTCCCTGTGATGGACTGGGGACATATCCATGGTGTCCCCCGCCTCTCACAGTGACTGCTGGTCATTGACACTGGCCCCCTGCAACCTGGAAAGCAAAAAGCAGGTAAAAATGGATGGATTGTTTGATTCAACCTGACTAAATTAGACATATATTCCACTAAAACCTTCAGTCTAAATCAGAGGTGGGCAAATTTTTATTCCAAAGGGCCACATCAAAATGTTCGAAGCAATCAAAGGGCTGCATAAAGAATTGGAAAATAAATGTTCTTTGACAGATAATCTAGAAGACATTTTTTTAGCCTTTTTCTTTTTATAGCATCGTTATCATGTTTTATAAAATGTCTTTGCTTTATCTTTTAGGAATATAAAACATGTGTAAATTGGGTCGTATGACAATGTTATACATGTTAGCTTAACATGTTCTACATGTTAGATTAACACGTTATACCCTTTAGCTTAACATGCTATACACGTTAGCATTACATGTAATACATGCTAGCTTAACATGTTATACATGTTGGCTTAACCTGTTACGTTAGCTTTTATGTTATACTGTACACGTTTGCTTAACTTGTTATACATGTTAGCTTCACATGGTATACACGATAGCTTAACACATTTCACAAGTTAGCTTAACGTGTTATACGCATTAGCTTAACCTGTTATACACGTTAGATTGATATGTTATACACGTTAGATTGATATGTTATACACATTAGCTTAACATGTTATACATATTAGCTTATGATGTTATACGTTAGCTTAACACGTTATACACGTTAGCTTAACATGTTATACACATTAGCTTACTATGTTATACTTGTTAGCTTAACATGTTATACACATTAGCTTACTATGTTATATATGTTAGTGGAAATATGCAAAACAAGCTTCTATGTTTGTGTTTCTAAGTTGGTTCAATCTAGTTATGGAAACACGATGACTTAAAAATGTTTTTTTTTTTAATTACTTTTGCGTAAGATGTTTAATTTGAATTTCCTTAAACCTTGTTGATAAATTGTTGTTTTTATTAATCAATCTTTTTTTTTAAACCAAGGATATTGGGGGCCTGATGGAGATTGTCCAAGGGCCACTTTTGGCCCTTGGTTCTTAAGTTGCCCATGTCTGCTCCAAATCAATCATGTCATAAAAGTCAAAAATGAAACTTTACAGTGATTAAAAATGCCCATTTTAAAAAAAATTGTTGACAATGGTAGCATGTTTGCCACAACCTGTAAGTCTGAGCTAAATAAGCTTATTGTGCCAGATATCTAACTTAAGAATATTAAGCTGAATCAAAAGGAGTAATATTTACAGCAGTGTCATAAAATGTCCTTCAAGTCACATGGTCTGATTGTAGAATGTGGCGAATAAAATATAAACTGGAGATACAGCACAAAACTTGCAGGCTAAATCAAACTGGGTAATAAATATTATTATTATTAGGGTAATAAAATGTCAGTCACTTGTTTTATGTTGGAGAAGGTTCTGTCGCTTCTGTATCTGATTTTATCTAACTAAATTCAAGCTAGTCTAAATCAAATGGCTATTAGAGTCATAAATATTGGTAGTGTGGTAATAAACAGTAAAAAAATCACTTGTTTCATGTTTTCAGAGGTTTCCAATTTCTGTTTCTAAATTAATTTGAACAAAAACCCGATAATGTATAAATACATCACATACACATGGAGTATTTCAAGTCTGTTAATAAAAAAGTAACAAAAATTATTATCTTTTTTTTTTATAAATGAAATGACATATTTTGTTTTTAGAAGGTGGTGGACTTTGGCGCCATGTGCTTCTGAGTTGATCCATGAATCAAAGATATTTGGCACAAGAAAGTTGTTTAAATCTGTGGTTCTCAAACTTTTTGGGTTCGGGGACCGCCTCATAACCCTCATGTTGATTAAATACTTTTCTTCAGTTTGTCTCTTTAATGCAATGGAAATACTTGTGTAACATAAATACTTAAGACCTGTTCTTTAATCGTGTTAATACAATTTTTATACTTGTAAACATGGGGTATTTTTCATTCAAAACACACTTAATTAACAACATTTTTAATTTAAATTTCCAAAAATTACAAATTTGAGAAAATTAACAGTATCAAAAACCACTTTAAATGTTTACCTTTCATTCTTAATCCTACTGAGCCTCTGGGACAAATTTACAAGAGACACATACATTTTTAAGAAAGAGTGTTGACAAAAGTAGACAATCATAAAAAATGCGTACAAATTATTTTTTTCCCATAAATGTACTTCTTCAAATTAGTACAGAAAACTTTACATAAAACTGAACAGAATCATACCAGCAGTAGTCAGACCAAGTAACAGGACTTCATTTGTACCGAATACTGATTGATGCCGGAACGCAAATAGTGGCCGGTCCTCCTCCAGAACATTTTGAATGAAGTAGATGTGAGTTCCTGCATTCCGGTGTATTTTAACTGGTTGTTAAACATCTATGTGCTTGTAAAAAAAAAAAAAAAAAAAAAAATCATTTATTAAATTTATATTTACAGTATATATAATTTTTATTTATTTATTTTTGGCTGACCCCTGAAGCACCGGCTCGCGGACCCCACGGGGGTCTGAGGACCCCAGTTTGAGAACCACTGGTCTAAGTCAAATAAGATCGTAAATATTCAAAATAAATAAAACTTTTCAAAAAAAAAAAGAAAGAAAGAAAGAAAACTAAAGGTGGTGGACTCTCTTTTCCAAATGTGGCTTTTATATCACAGCTAATAAAAGCAATTTCCCTAATGCGACCCGCGGCGAACCAAAACAAAACAAGAGTCCGGACAGCCAATCAGGAGCCTTCAAAGTCATCCGCGCTCACTTGTCTTGCTTTCTTTAAAAGGGGGCTCGTGGGCGCTTTAATAGGCTTATAAAGGTGTCGATCAGAGAGAAGGCGTGTTCAGAGCCCCCCCTCTCCCCCCCAGCCACCGGCGCAATGGCAGAGGAGTAAATGTCTCAGAGTGTCCGCGGTGTGGAAACCGACCTAAACACCGGACTGAAGCTGCCACTTCCGACTGGAAACTGTGCCAACACCGACAACACTCAAACCTTTTTATCCTTCTTCTTTCATTTGATCATTTTGGCCGCTTCTTTTTTTTTTTTAATCATCTGCGTGAGTGTGCGCGTGAGCGAGCCGGATACCGTCACTGGACATGTGAGTTAAACGGGAGTTACCACGGCGAGGTTTTTCATCATCCGCGTCAAAGATGAAGTTCTCAGCGCGCGTCCTCCTCACTTTGCTGCTGGTCCGGTGGAGCGCGGCGCAGTCAGGTGAGTGCACGCCGGGCTTTTGGGGGGGGGGGGGGGGGGTGGGCGCGCG
>JARVGQ010000828.1:22277592-22289703 GCA_031762355.1 Hypsolebias martinsi | reverse complement strand
CGTAAGTCGAGGATTACCTGTATATGTGTACTTAAACTCCACAAATAGAAGCAGAGATAGTCACGTCATCAAGTCTTCCAAGTCGATGAGGTATCCAGCTGCGTGCATGCCAACGGGGCAAATCGATTTTTGAATTGCAGCTGATTTGACCATTAAAGTGCATTTATAAAGTAAAAGTTCAACTGAGACACACCTTTGCTATAATTTTGAGTAAACAAATAATTGTTTTAAAGTGTTAATCTTGTTAAATTCTTGTCAAAGTCCTCCCGTGCACGCTCTCGTCGCTGCCATTTGGCAACCAATCGATTTTTGGCACAACACAGGTCCACGTTTCTGGGAAGTCGGCGGTGACGCATAATGGATGCCACTTAAATGGCAAAGTGACTTAATTATGTTTTTCCCCCCCACTTTGTTAGACGTTTTTGGACTGATGCAACTTATACGGCGGTGCGACGTGTATGGCGGCAAGTACGGTAATCTTTTTAGTGTTTTGCTTTGGTAACTTTAAAATTTAGATATTGGTTTCATTATATGTATATTAAAGTACAGGTGCTTCCTATTAACAAAATTGTATTTTGTAAGTTCCTTAAATTATTCACATTAGTCATTATCAAGGTCACAGGAAATGGAGGTGCTACAGGACTTCTTTGTTAATGAAAAGGAACATAAACAAATTGTAATATATGCACAAGTGTTCTGTAAACTTATACTTTTATACCTAAATATTTGCATGATCATAACTTATACATTGTGGAAATTTGCTCACAGTTCTGTTTGGGGTTTTGTGTCTTTTCTCACCATACACTTTCTCACAGAACCTCTTGTATAAAACACGCTTCCATGGTCATCATTGTTGAAATCCTTTCATAACTTCAACCCCAACACATTCTCTAAGCGCTAACTGATTGCATCCGATACTTGATTACAATTTGGCATTAACTGGTGGAGTCAAGCCTGTCTGTTAGCAAAATAGCTCGTGAATCACTGGATGACTTTGAACAAAAGTCAAAAATTCAAGAGAGAGTCTGATTCAAGACAGCTGCCACAAGGGATGCTAGCAATTAACACTAAAACTGACATGTAGAGCAGTTTTTTTTTAAATGTTTTGTGATAATTTAAACAAACAAAATAACCGTTTAAGGAAGGCGCTTTACGAGTCTTGGCTAAGAGTTGCAAAGATTTTCACCAGATTAATTTAAATATTTCTTTTACATCGGGCAGTAAAGTATAAGCAAGTACCCTGACATGTACAATTTATTTCCCCTGCTCCCTCAGAGGGAGGTGGAAAACATGCTGACACTCCAGTGAAAGTGTGTGTGTTTGTTTGTTTGTGTGTGTGTGTGTGTTCGTTCAAGGGGAAAAACTGCTTTGACACAGAGATTAAGCTCTGTATTGTTACAAGACATTGTCTCACAGGGACGAGAGATGAGGGGAGGAGAATGGGGGAGTAACAGACGGGGCAGCAGAGAGGGAGGGGGATGAATGGAGCGATGTGGCGTGGAAAAAGGGAATGCATGCAGGGTGAGACAAGTGGAGGACAACGGCGAGGGAAAAAGATAATTTTTGTTCGAGTAGCAGCCAGAGGGGGTGACATAATGGAGCATAACTGGGAGGTGTGTGTATGTGGAGGGGGCGGGGGAGGATGGCTGGAACTGTTTTTTTTTTTTTTTAAGAGGAGTGACAGGAGGAGAAAGTGTTTGTGAAGTGGAAGGGAGGTGGTGTTTTGACCCATAAAAGAGTTGCAATAAAGGAACCTGATAACTCGGCGATTAGCACACAAGAAAGCTGTCAGCTGGGCATTTTTAAAGGCCTCGCACACAAACCGCTTTTTAAAGTTCGACAGCAACGGATTGCGTCAGCGTCATGTTGCAATGAACTTTGTGGTGTCCAAAGGTCTCACAAGCAGTACTTTAGGAACATGCCTATTTTTAGCCTAGGCCTGAAGTACAAACCATAAAGAATAAAGGCCTAGCATTCCGTTCAGGGATACGTATAATCGCAGAGTTTTAATCTAAGATCGTTGAAATAATGATGGAGTTTTAGTCACTGCTTAAATCTTGAAAATAATGCAATGAAATAACTCCTGTAATCTGTTAGCACCCTGAGTATGTGTTGGGAATGACTCTCAGCTACTATTCAGTTCAGTTCGGTTTATTTATATAGCGCCAAGTTACGATAGAAGTCGCCTCAGGGCACTGAACAGAAACATTCATCTATTTAAAAAGCAAGTTAATAAAAGCAGACTGCTTTGAGTTTAACTTCGTTGTAGACTCCCGTTCTGAGCAAGCACAAAGGCGACAGTGGAAAGGAAGAACTCCCTCAAGAGGAAGAAGTGAAGCTTCTACCCTGAATCTGTTCGACTCGTAAATCCCTAACCAGGATAATCACTAAGGAACGAAAAAGAAAGAAAAATCACTGTAATGTCATTGATGATATGTGACTTATCTTTGCTGCTGATTACCCATGCTGCTGATCTCATGCTGCTGATTATCTCATGCTGCTGATCATCTCACACTGTTCCTGTTTTCAGTTTTCTATACCGCCTTATAATCTAGCTGTTTCTTTTTTTTTTTGTTGCTACTTTTTCCTTTTGATTGTCCTTTTGGTTGCCATTTAATTTTTTATTTTAAGTTGTAAAAAATAATAAATTTGTATGCCTCTTTTATGATTGTCTATTGTTGTCGTTGTTACCCACTGTTGTCATCACTCTTTATTAAATAAATCAGGTCTCTCTTGTAAATTAGTTCCCAAGGCTAAATGGGATTAACCTGTTTAAATAAAGGTTGCTCATCAAAGACTCATGCTCGGGCTGCTGTTGCTGCACCATATTATTTTACATTTATTAGTCTTTAGCATTTATCTTAGATCCTTATACAGGTAGTCCTCGGGTTACAACGGTCTCGAGTTTCGACGTTTTGTGGTTACGTCACATCTCCCATTAAACAAAAATAAAAAAATTTGAAAATTTATTTTGAAAAGCCGAGTTACGCCGTTGTAAACGTAGCGGCGGAGAAATACTGCACTGTACGCTCTAAAAAGGCTAAGTCTGGTCCTCTGGACATTCAAAAAACAAAACTAAACTTGTTGGACCAAGCTGGACTGGCAGAAACAGGCAGCAGCTGTGGAAAAGTAGCTGTTTTATGGACGGCGGTTTTACGACGTAAACGCAATGTTGAATACAGAGGATGGACGGAGGAAAACTGCTTCACCAGAATCCCAGTAGGAAATTAACTCTTTTTTTCCTCCTTCTTTTTGGCTCCCAAATGTATGTGTTTTTTGATAATCATGTAGGGTACTGTGTTATGATAGGCTAAGTACTTGGTAATACAGTACTGTACATGTATATGGTGCAATATGTACGTATGTTCTGACACGTCAAATTCGGTTTACGTTGCCGTCGTGAGAACGGATCTAAGTCGTAAGTCGAGGACTACCTGTATATGCAGTGGCTCATGAGATATTTTGCTAATAAATGGACAAATGAACACATAAACACATACACTGGCTTTCTTGGCAATGGGTTAACTCAAATGGCAATGTCCATTTGTATACCTTTCCCCTCCTCTGTTGAGAAATATTTAAAAAAGTATTTTTTTCTATCACTGGCTCTATTTCTTCCTTTCTCTTCTCTAAATGGTTATAGTATGCCGTAAGTATTTATATTATACATAGATATGCAAACATGATTGAATATATTGGGACCTGAGTGGCGATTTAGTTATTTTATGTAGCCAGTTTAATTTGCTTTACCCATTTTGTTTGTAAAATGACAACGTTACAAAGTGCTCCTAGTAACTAAAACTGCCAGAATGATAAATGTACTGCAACAAAAAGAGTGTGTGGAGTCGTACTGCAAATATTAGCTTCAATAAAATAGAACAAAACAGTCATTTTAATATATCCCGATGCATGCTCCTTTTAATACTTTTACTTTCTATTGTTGAATTGCTGCTTTCTAAATATAACTGCACACACCCAGACCAATATTGCACAAAAATGTATACATCAACACATGTTTCTGATATTTATGTTGTGTAAATAAATAGTTGTCATAAAGTACTACACATAATTAAAAAAAAATAAATCTCAGAGACTCAAATAGCTTGTTCCCTAGTCAGCACCACAAAGACAGATGTGATATGATGAGCACGAAAATAATACAGCTGTTTCAACAAAAAAAGAGACTGTCCGGATGACCTGACTGAACATTGTTGGACTTGCTTAAATAGTTCGTCTATTTTCTCGTTTGAACATTAGTGTTACTATGTGAATGTGTAGTTAGTGTGGGTGTTTAGGAAACTTTTGGATATTAGTTCATGTAGTATTGCTTAACTCCCATGTTGTTTTTGAGAGAGAGTTTTTGAAGCCTAAAAATCAATTCAAAATGTGCCCTTGGTTGGCTATTCATTTGCCTGGTCTCCACAAAGTTGTCTGCTTTGTTTTTCAGACTGTACTCTGACTAATGCAAAAGCTAATAAAGTACTAAGCATTAGATAGAACGCACTTCAAAATGGTCCAGCCTATCCCTTTAAGACAATATCTTGAAGGTATTTACACAACTACATCCAGTTTCTACAACTAGAAAGTGTGCACTCATTTTCAACTTCTTGAACCTAGTGATAAGTCATAAAAAATACAGATTTTTTTTTTGTTTTATCATTTCCCATCTTACATCTTTGAATAAAACTTCCCATATGCAGTACAACGGTTTGTTGATGTAGCAGTTTTTGTATTGCTGGCATTTTTCCCTCATCTACTGGGTGCCAACATTTTTTTACCGGCTCAGGCTGTTTATCTTCCTTTTTTTTTTTTAATCAAACGCTCTTTTATTTTATTCATCTACAGCAGTTTTACAGCACCAGACTCTCATCTCTTAGGAGAATATGTCAAGACTTAAGCAGCCCACTGTTGTGCCAAGTAAATTAATGTGAATAGGCGTGTAAACCAAAAATGACTGCCAGGGTTATGCTTTAAATGCCCGTTTTACTATTTTATTTGAAAAGCGTATTTGTGTGAGGAATACAAAAGCTGTGAATGTTGTCATTTAGATTATAGTCAAATATAGTTTGTGAGGAATACTACATACACAGTACATTTGAGTACAAGTGCAAGTCACAGTTCTCTGTACTTTGCAGCCATGATAATTTTGTTGTTCTCTAATTGAGTCCCTGACATAATAGCACAATCCTTCAAATATTTCCAGGACCCTGTCTGTTTTTAAAAGACCTTATGGAGACCCCTTGTCTCAGATCCTGTTTGTAGTGCTCATGGGCAGGGTCTCAAGGCACTGCCATGGAGAGGAAGGCATCAGGTTTGGGAACCTCAGTGTTTTAATTCTACTCTTTGCAGATGATGTTGTTTTTTTCAGGCCATGATCTTCAGCATGCACTGGAATGGTTTGTAGCTGAAATGGCTAGGATTAGGCAGCTCCTCATAGTCCAAGGCCATGGTTCTCAACCAGAATAAGGTGGACTGCCCCCCTCCAGGACAGGAATCACTTGTTGTAAATGGTAAATGGACTGTACTTATATTGCACCTTTCTATCTACGGTAATCAGTACAGGTAGTCCTCGACTTATGGCGCTCTCGACATACGGCAACTCGGACTTACGAACGCCTCCCCAGTGACGTCATCACACCTCCCACTGACTTTCAATAGCTCCACACAGTGCCGTTTCTTTTGTGTGTGGGGTGTTAATACAGACCCTGCTTTCCCTTTAAGACCCTGTGGACTCCTCCCCCTCTCTGGCATCCATCTTGTTCTGTGACACTGTGACCTATTACATAATAGAACTGCATGCCATCCTACTCGACTGCCATCTAGCGGTTGAAAATGGTAGTGTTCAATATTTTCAGTCAGAATGAATAAAAACGGTCTTATCTCAGCCAAAAAAAATTGGTTTATAAATACATATGAGGAAAAAAAATCCTTAAATATGTTGCTTCTGCATCCAAGTCGCAGGGCATGCAAAGTATGAAAAAAAAAATACAACTTATAGGGTGAAAATTACTGTATGTATTTTTTCCCCTATTCATGACAGTTTTGGACTGAACGTTAAATGTTCATTCATACACATGAACCAAAGCGTAAACATTAATATTTGCAGCTGCAAAGAGCCCCCTAGGCTTTTGACAACTACATGTTGCTCCTCTTATGTTAACACCCCCCCCACACACACACATCTTCCTCTGAGTTTGGGGAGCTGTTCAGAAGTGACACCGTTGATGGTAACTTACTTGTTGGACTCGTTGGCTTGTTATTATAATTACGATAAGTCTGTTCAGGATCCCCCGTTTGGTCTGTGTGTTATTATTTCAGATTAAATGTCTGTTCTTGCACTTTGTGAAATGCAATTATACTCCAAAGCGACTTATCCATGTATTTTTCCTCTTCATGAGGCATTCTTTTGACTGATGTGACCTATAGACCGGAGCGACGTATAATCCAGAAAATACGGTAATCATTCTCACACTTGTTTTTAGTCTTTCAGCTGCACTCAGTCTTTTATTTACTTATGCTATGCTTCCAGTTCTATATTATTATTGATATTAAAAAACAATGAGTGGCTACCTCCCCACACGTCCACTCATTTATCTTTCTTTTCTGTTTTGTCGTGTGCGTTTTCACACTAAGGGAAGCTGGAGGCGTCTTCACGTTCAACACCTGCAGAAAGCTATTTTATTTTGGCTCTTTTATTTACTTATGCTATGCTTCCAGTTCTATATTATCACTGATATTAAAAAAAAAAAAAAAAAAAAAAAAAACAATGAGCGGCTACCTCTCCATACGTCCACTCATTTATCTTTCTTTTCTGTTTTGTCGTGTGCGTTTTAACACTAAGGGAAGCTGGAGGCGTCTTCACGTTCAACACCTGCAGAAAGCCATTTTATTTTGGCTCTGGATAGTGTAACTGAGGTGAATGGATACTGTCTTATCGCCCAGCACAAGGTTACCTCCATTTCCTCTGCCTCTGCTTTCTTGTCTCCGTTGTCTCCAGCCTGGGGTTTCTGATCGTCTTGGTCCACCTGCATTTTGTTCTGACACATGGCAACAGAAGAAAGCATATACAGAAATTATATTAAATGTGACGCAGATGGTGGATTTGTTCTTAGGTTTTGATTCTTAAAAATAAAAAGTCTAAAGCAAATTTTAAAGAGGCCAAAATCATTTAACCCCTTGAAGCTGTTTAATGCTTGCTAAGGCTGAATGATACAGATGGTTTAACTACAAATGTGAGACCATTGACAAGCAGAAAAAATTGTTCAAGGCAAAACACAAAGCCAAAAGCTTTTTTTTTTTTCCAACGCACACACGTACCTCCCCCTCACCAAACGATGACGTTCACGCCTTACAACCTGTGCACATACATACCTCCTCCTCCTTCACGATCTGGTCCGTCTCCATCGGTTCTTCCCCTTCAGTTGGTTTCACGAGCTCTACTAGCGATGCGCTTGACACACTGAACACACCATGGATGTTGACACGCACTTTCACTTTAACCTTGGCACTCTCGCCTGAAGCCTGAGGAACCACGTTCTTGATCAAGAACTGACCTGTAAGGTAGAGGGGAAGACATCAAAGAGTGACAATGGGGCAGAAATCCGCAGGTGTATCATTAATGCACACACTAATCTGTGAAATCAGAGGACAGAACAGCATTTCTGGTATCTTTTAGACTGAAAACTGCAAATCAAGTACCTATAGTGGCAGTGGGGTAGGGTAGCTCCTTGGGATTACTGTAGAAGGCTTCAAGGGTGAAGGGCTCTTTCCGGTAAAAGGTCAGCACCTTAGAAAAGGGAGCTGCATGGTTCTTTGGGAAAACCTCACAATCACTGAAACACAACAAAATGACCAATAAGCCATGTAAAATGAGACAAATAGGAACATCATGGGCCATGTTGACCTAAAGCATTTGGCAGTGATGTAAAGTTTTTATTCTCTCTACTGTATCTTCAAAAAACAGAAAAAAGTGCAATATGGCTTCTGACAGCCACTGCAGACTGCAGCCCACTCAACCATCAGCCTACACACCAATCTGCTGTTTGAAAACAAATTATTTACACTAGACACTTTAAATCTCTTTAAAGTGGCCTCATTTTAGACAGCCTACAACTTTTTTTTATATTTTTTAAATGTTTGGTTTAAAAAATAAGAAAAACACTTGATGGTGTGGGGTTCCCATGGTACAAATTACCATTCAGTGTGAACACTGCATTTGGCAGGGAAGTCACTGCTGATAGTCACATCTGGAGCCAAACAGCAGATTGTGTAAAGCTGAGCAAGCTTTAGTGTAAAAAAAAACACACACAAGAATACTGAACATGTCTGTCTGTTTTACCTACAGTACAACACCTTATCAAGTTTTAATGATTACATCCACAACTACGAGCAGCAAAGCCTTGATTCTCCAGGAATTAAATACATTTTAAGATATTTGTAGCTGTCCTGAGATGACAGGGACAGCAGTCGTACCTCAGCCCATCCTCTGCGGCTGAATTCCATTTTAGAGAAATGGAATAGGGGACGACGTCGGTGATGGAGAACTCTCTCACTTTGAAAGCTGGTGACAAGATAGCACACTGAGGAGGAAAAAAAACAAAACGAAAAATAAGTTTTTGTTATTTATCAGATTAAATCCATCTAAATTATGTAACTCTAAATTACGCATCAAAAATATATAGTTAGTTTAATTTTATGAATGTGTGACTTTAGTAATTTAAAATACTATAACGTTGGTATGAATTAAGGTTTCCTAATAAGACTTTTTTCTGCAGGTCAAATCATTTAACCTATTCAAACTCAAAGGGTTTAAAAACAGTAGGCTTCATATTCCAATAAAAAGGACAAAAACAGTAAAGTGTCTTGGCTGTGACAGGTGAGCTGTACCTGCAGAGCGCAGCCTCTGGCAACGGCCTCATCTGCATTTAGAGTCGTGCTCAGCTCTTTGCCGAAGAATTTGCTGATCCGCTCTTTCACAGCAGGGATTCTGGAGGCTCCGCCCACAATCTCCACTGCGTATACGTCTTCCTTTTTCAGCTCTGGGTATAGATAGGCAGGAGGCAAAGACAAAAAGATAAGCTTCTTGCATTTTCAAAAGGCAAAACCTCTTTGTTTAAGGCGCTCAATTTAATAAGAATGAGCAAGTGATTAATCTGTTCAATTCAAACAGCTCAAATATCTAACAGTTACTGACATATTGCCACTTGTGACAGACGAGCAAGAACAATCAGAAACTGATAACAATTAATGAAGGGTCAACAGGCGTGTTATCAAAGTTTAACAACTGTCGGTAAACCCACATGTCAATGAGAATGTGCACGTACTCGTGATAATCCAGCAGTTTTAAAGTGATATGTACTCACTGGCTTGTTCCATGACACTACGCAAGGGACCCTCAACTTTGGCCAGCAGCCCCGAACACATTTCTTCAAACTGACCCCTGGAAGCAGAAACAGAATCATAAATTAGTAATAGACAAAGCCCAACAATACAAGCAGTTTAAAAGACTCCACATGTGAAGTCAAACAGCATAAAAAATGTCAGAAAAGACAGGAAACATTTTGGTAGGCTTCTTTAAAACACTGAAACAGCCCACGTCAAAGACTAATAAGCTACCATGGCAGTCTACCGCTACCGGTGTATGAATGTGTGTATGAATGGGTGGATGGCTGGTACTGTGAAGCGCTTTGGAGACCCTCATAGGGGGCTGGAAAGCGCTATATAAGTACACTCCATTTACCATTTTACCATTTACTATTCTAATCCCTCAGTGACGGGGGACATCAGTGTATCAGCTGTCATTTCCATTTTACTCAGCATCCCAACTTTTCAGAACTGGGTTTGAATTTTAGGAACAGTTTGTCGAGTTTCTGTTGGGTGAAAAGAGAAATGAGTTATATTCCCTAACATGTTTCCAAAGCTCTACACACACTAAATAACGAAGACACTTATGGAAACTTCCTCTGTTTTCTCTGCCTGCTCTAACAGTGGGAAGCTCTGAAGTTCTCTGCCCCAGTTCTCCATGTCCTTGAGAGTTGTGCCTTCAGGCTGGGGCTGGTGGGGCCCCACAGAGCACAATGTGTGCATCTCACTTAGGCTCCTGCTGTACTCCGCCACCCCTGCGTGGCTCTGGAGAGTTGCCAAGCTCTGAGGGGGTGTTGGTGTGTGGATGGAGGGAGGGCCAGTTTACCACAGAACACCTCCAAACATCTCACTTCCTCTCTTCCCCCCATGGCAGGCGACCAGATCTATAAATCACTTTCTTGGATTGGTCGGCTACAAAAGGGATGGTGGA
This sequence comes from Hypsolebias martinsi, assembly GCA_031762355.1. Taxonomy (NCBI): domain Eukaryota; kingdom Metazoa; phylum Chordata; class Actinopteri; order Cyprinodontiformes; family Rivulidae; genus Hypsolebias; species Hypsolebias martinsi. Next base: position 22,279,409 of record JARVGQ010000828.1, on the reverse strand, counting down.
GAAGATGATGTTATGAATAATCAGACTAATTGCAGTAAACAGTGTGAAGTGATGTGCTGAAGACTGGGGGTCTTGTTTTTCCGCACTCTACTTTTGCAAAGGTTAAACTATGAAACGACGAACATGAAGTCAGTACACGGAAGCCTGCAAGAGTTCACTTTTCAATAAAACGTAAAGAAAATTCAGTTCAGCATGATATCCTGTTTACCTGTCACCAAAAAGGTAAAGGTAGACAATAATGTTGTTTACCAGTGTCTTCATGTGTCTGTCTGTTGGTAAAATATTCCATCAACTGACACGCTTTACTGAAACTTGCAGAAAGTAAAGGATGTATATCTACAACTGATTACTTTTTGAAGTGAACCCAAATGATGATGGACACCTGTCAGGTAATTTATGGTGAAAGGTTATGGGTGTTTTTTTAATTGTGCCTTAACATGGCTGTGAGAACATTCTTCCCCTCTGCCCAGAGAACAAACAACCTGATGGTCTCCCAAAACACTCTTATTTCAAACTGAAGGGATGCCAGTGAATTATATTTGTGAAGATCAAGACTGTCGTGTGAGGTGGCTCAAGGACGACCACTGAACTCTGCTGAACTGAGAATGTTATAAAAACGAGCAGATAACACTGCTCACAGCTCATTTCTGTGACTGGTCTTCATGCATTTACATTTATATATGTTAATGGTTTATGTACGTAACTTGTTCTAAAATCTGCCTTCACAGGTGAAATGCCGGCTATAAACCTTTACCTGCTGAGTGTGTGTGGATCTTTTGAGTAAACAGCATTAGTGAGAGAAAATGTCTCCAGCAACACCACAGCCAACTGACCTTAAAATACAGAGGAATGACCAAGTCAGGGATCTGAGAAAATATTTATGTAAAATTTGATGTGGTATTATTTTGGACTGATTCACGTCACAAGCTTTGAGTGCTAAGAGACTGTGCAATGCAAGGCCTTGGTTTAAAACTACGCCAATAATTGTCTGAAGTGAAATTTCTCTGTCTGTTAGCAAAATACCTCTTGAACCACTGGGCATATTTTAATTAAACCTTCATGAGTTGAGTTCAAGCAGCACGGTGGCTCAGTTGGTAGAACTGCCATTCTCAGCAAGAAGGTTTCCGGATCAAATCCCAGCTGGAGGCCTTTCTTAGTGGAGTTGCATGTTCTCTCTGTGCATGCACGAGTTTTCCCAAAGTACTCCGGTTTCCTCCAACAGCATGCATGTTAGGCTAATTGGTAACTCAAATTGTCCCTAGGTGTGAGTGAGAGAGTGAATGCTGTATCTGTGATGGACTTGCAACCTGTCCAGGGTTCCCCCACCTCTTGCACAGAGATAGCTGGATTTGGGCACCAGTGACACCCATGACCCAGAAAGAAAGAAGCGAGTAAAGATAATGAAAGTGCAGTATGTACAGTATGTATGTATGTATGTACGTACAGTATGTATGTATGTATGTATGTATGTATGTATGTATAAATGTATGTATGTAACATAAGTATGTATGTACAGTTTATATGTTTGTCTGTCTGTCTGTATGTATGTATGTATGTATGGATGAATAGATGTATGTATGTGTGTATGTATGTATGTATGTATGTATGTATGTATGGATGAATAGATGTATGTATGTGTGTATGTATGGATGGATGAATAGATGTATGTATGTGTGTATGTATGTATGTATGTATGTAACATATGTATGTATGTACAGTTTATATGTTTGTCTGTTTGTCTGTATGTATGTATGTATGTATGTATGTGTGTATGTATGTATGTATGTATGTATGTATGTATGTATGTATGTATGTAT
>JARVGQ010000828.1:22267053-22277492 GCA_031762355.1 Hypsolebias martinsi | reverse complement strand
GCTATTTATAAGACTGAGCTGAATACAGCATCTCAGACTGAGGAAGTCTTTCGGACGAAAGACGAAACGTTTCTACACTTTTTTTTTTTGCTTTGTTTTGTTTTGTTTTTTTTGAATGTCCAGAGGACCAGACTTAGCTTTTTTAGACCACTGAGGTATAGTTTGAGTTTAGACTGTAGCTCTTCCAATCCAAGTGTTATAAAATGACCTGTAACTACCTCTGACACTCATTACCACTCGACAAAGGGTCGGTAGAACCACTTGAGCCTTTATTTACATTTACATAACAATGTCACTGCAGGTAAACGAGTCCGTTCTTCGTCCTGCCTCCATGGAGCCACTCTCAGCCCTTCAGGTGGCCGAGGAGCTCATCAAACAGGAAATGATCACCATGATGCATAACGACTGCCTGCACCACCCGTCAGCCAGCGCAGCCAATCAGCTGCAGCGCGGCAAAACCAAAGGCCCCGCCTCCACGTCCAACAACGCCTCACACATCTCTTACCTGGAAACACACCCCTACAAACCAGTCAGCACAGAGGACATGGAGCAGGTCTGAACACGTATGAGCGAGGCTTTGGCTTGCAGACATGATGGTATGGAAAGAGTACTTCTTCATGATGGGTTTGCTTTTGCCGTGTTGATAACCAGGCGAAGGTGATCCTGGCAGTGGAGATGGAAGTGGTGAAGGCAGGAATGGGTCATGGAGATCTCAGCCTGGAGGCCTACACTCAGGTGTGGGAGGAATGCTACGGACAGGTGAGCATCATTATTTCCTGCTTGTTGACATGTTGTGTCCTCACTTTATTATCCTGAAGGCAAAAGATCAAAACTGTTTTTTTCTTGTATCTGTTTGTACTGTTAGCAAAATATCTTATGAAAGGCCCAGTGAGTTTTAATGAATCTTTCAAAAAGTTTGGATGGATATCTAAAAGTGTAACTTTGACTGTAGTCCCAACACATACAGACGTAAAGCCCACAATTTGAGGTCAGACATAATCAGGGTGGCTGATATTACTTTTTTTATTTTGTTTGCAGAATTTTTTTTCCTACCTAACAAAAATAAAACACTTTAACAAATGCAGTTTTAACAAATAACTAAAATTATTTCCACTAGAGAAATTTGCTTTTCCTGTGAAAATGCAGTGTATTCTGTTTGTTGCAGAATGGTTTTACTAAAAGCTGCTGGACAAGATAAGGTGTGCTTGAACATCAGTAGCTAAAAAGTACAAAAATGCTGAAGTTTGCAAAAAACATGGTTGCTGGGAAAAGGAACAAAAAGCTGAAATTACTATAAAGAAACAACAACAAAAAAAGCTGAAATAAGCAGATAAAAAGCTGAAATAACCACAAATGGGCTGATGTCGGCTGAAAATCAACAGAAAGATAATCTCAAATTTGCAGAAATTTGTCAAAAAGTTGCAAAAATGCAGAAAAGGCTGAAGTTGTATTTAAAAAAAAGTCTGAAATAACATAAGATGCTGAAGGAAGCTGAAACAAACACAAACAGCTTAAACTGATTGAAAAGTAGAAGGGAAAAAAACAAACATTAGCTAAAACAGCCGAAAAGGCAGAAAAAAATCTGAAACTACCGTAGTATAAAAAAGCTAATGATGTCTTTTTCCCCCAGAAAATAAGAATTGCACAAATACCAAGGCACAGCAGGAATGTTCCTTAATGATCTGAACGTTTTCATCTATAACTTGTTGAAATGGAACTAAAGTAGCTTTTATTCCTCCTCAACATAGCTTTTTAAAGTGAGGACCAGCACTTGTCCATTTTCTGATGTCGTGTTTCGGTTCATCAGCAGCAACTGCAACACTTCTGCTCAAACGTAGCAAAATATGAGCGAGGCATGACAGATTGCTGACACTTTACAGAAAATGACAAATATTGTCCTTTTCATTCATTTAATACAACAATCAAACTAAACTAACTTAAAGCTAACAAATTGTTTATTAAAAAAGTCTAAAAACATCAAATGAAAATCAAACTTTTCTTTTAAATGTTGATTCATCCATCCATTATCTTTACCTGCTTCTTATATATAAAAATAATAATAATAAACTGGCCTTGACAAAAGGATGGTACTTCTAGAAAAGACTAAACTAATTTCCCCACAGTGACATGTTAAACTAGATGTGTCCTGTGATCAACATCTCGTGTCTTCAGTCTGTAATCTGTTTAAGGGTGAGAGGTAGTCCCAGGGCTGTTTGGTGTCATGGTGTGAAACACACTGAACATGGACCTCAGGGAGCTGAGGACAGAGTCGTCTCAGGAGCTTACAAAGACAATGACTGACATCAAGTTAAAGATAAAGACTATCAGATCATCTTCAAGCAGCTGATGTTCCTCTGACTACAGCTGTGCAGATTATTCAGAAGTTTGAGGTCCACAGGACAGGAGGTAATCTCCCTGGACTTGCCCACAGGAGGACAACTGAAGAGACAGATAATAGGAATAAAGGTTCCAGAAGAACTTCCAAAGAGATTAGAGGAGAACTCAAATGTCAAAGTTCATCAGTGTCCAGTCAAACCATTGATTCTTGTTTGAGTCAGATTGACTGAATGGAAGACGACGCAGGAGACACCAGATCATAACAAAGCAACAAGAGAATTTGACAAAGTACATATTAACAAGCCACTAAGCTTCTGGGACGATGTCTCTTGGACAGATGAGACAAAACTGGAACTTCCTGTAACAGGTGCCATCAGCTCTGTATCCACAGACCCTAAACTGTACCTACAATGAAACGCTGAAGAGGCTTGGTTCTGTTCTGCAGCTGCTTTGCTGCATCTGACCCAGTGTGTCTTGAATCTGTGCAGGGAACAATGAAATCTAAGACTATCAAGACATTCTGAGGTGAAGCGTACTGCTTGTCATAAAGCTTAGCTCAGTTACAACTCAAGGGTCCTCCACAGGATATGACCCAAAACACCACTGAAAACAGCCAGAATTGGATCAGGACCAAATATTGGACTTTTCTGAAGTGACCCTCTGAGCCCTGATGTACCATATTATTTGGATTGTAAGGTGCACTTAAAATCCTTTAATTTTCTTAAAAATCGACAGTGAGCCTTATTTATGTATTAATTCTGGTTGTGCTCACTGACCTCGACTCGATTTTATGTGATTATTGTGAATGAGTTGAATAGAGTTTGACTTATCTGTTTTGTTTTGCTTAATGCGCCTTATAGTCCGAAAAATACGGTAAATCCTGTTGAGCATCAGTGGAAGGAGCTCTTCAGACCTTAAGGCTTACACAGACTCGGGCGGTCCTCAGTCTGCGCGAAAACCACGTGCACTGTCCGCAGACGGATGAGACTTCATACTCAAGTGTCCACCCTCCCTGAGCGGCTGCAGAGCAGCTCCGCAGGCACAGAGCGTTTACCTTAGGGACAAATTGAGGTAGCTGATTGGTTATTTGCTGACACGCCTACTGGATTGATTGACAGGTTAAAAAAAACACACACAAAAAAAAAAAACGAGAACTGGCAGCCGAAGCAGTATTCTGTGTTTATATGTTGTTAATAAAAAGCAAAAAAAATAATAAAAACATGGAGCGCTGGTCCTGCAGCCCACACATCAGAGCAGCCCACCAGGAAATCTCCAGACCCTCCCGCAGCCACGCTGGACCTGATTTTAATTCACTCATGACAAATTCCTTCATTTCTCACCATTTCAGTCATGGAATCAATGGAGGAGGAAGAGATAGCTTGCCTTTTGGCAAAAAAAACAAAACAAAACAAAAAAAGAAAAAGCCAGATCAGGGATGAAGAAAGGGAATTCAATACATTGGTGTCGCATGCAAAACAGTCCGTCGCCGGGCAGTTTATTGTGCGACACCACGCACGCGGTCATAAAAAATTGAGCTTTACGTAGACATGCCCTGAGGAGGTACGCAGAAGTATATATATCTGGGTCTCATTCAAAACTGATAGTAAAATGGAGCTAGAGGTGGATTGACAGGATGGCATCTCATCTGCAGTAGTGAGGTTGCTGCTCTGGTCTGTCATGGTGAAGAAGGAGCTCAGTCAAAAGGCAAAGCTCTCAATTTACTGATCATTTATGTTCTAACCCTCACCAATGTTCATGAGGTATGAATCATGATCAGAACAAGATCCCAAAAGGCAGTGGCTGAAACGAGCTTCCTTAGTAGAGTGGCCAGACTCAATATCAAGAAAATCTTAGTACCTTTGTCATCCAGGGGATCTTGGAGTAAAGCCAATGCTACTTGCCACCATAAGGCGTCAGCTGCTGTGATTCAGGCACCTGAATGTGATGTCTCATGGGTGTCTCCCTCCTGAGGTTTTCAGAGCGTGTTTCACTGGAAGGAGCCACTGAGGCAGCCCCAGTATTTACTGGAGTGATCATGGTATGTTTCTTCTCTGGCCTTGGACGACTTTGTGATCCCTTAGGAGGAGCATGAGTGTGTCTCTGGGGGTTTCCCTCATGGACCTGTTGCATCCACATTTAGACTGTAGAAGAGCCAGAAAATGGATGGACGGACTCTCTCCTGGCTTTACATGTAGATTTAGTTTAATGGAAGCAAATTGTGAGATAACAATAACCAACTAATAAGCACTTCTTTAAAATATCGTATGTGATGCTAGAAAATGTGTGCATGCACTAAAATGCATCTGTATATTAAAATGTGGTGTTAAAAATTTGGAATAGATGGATGAACGAAAAACTTTGTAAAATCTTGTTAGGCAAAAAGTGCACAAAAATGTGAGCTACATACCAAATTCTCATAGCACAGGTTAGAAGGAGGGTCTGAATACTCGCTTTGCTAACTGTCAAGGCAGAAAATAAACAGGCTATACAGTCTAAAGGACTTCACAACAAACCTAAGCAAGAATGGATGGTTTGATGCTTTCAGTTTTTAATTTATATGAATCTGCATCCAATCTTATATTGTTTTTTTAGTATGCATTTGTTATGTAGCTTCATTTGAGCGCAGTTCAGACTATGAAAAAGTAAATAAATCTGGGCTTCACATATTGCATATAGCCAGACTCATCGTTGTTTGTGATGCAGCTAAACACCGCTGCATCATCTGCAAACTTTACAATATGACAGCCTGGGTGGGTAGGTGTGCAGTCATATGTGAGCAGAGTGAACAGGAGGGGGCTCAACACACAGCCCTGAGGGAACCAGTGCTGAGGGTTATAGTGGAGGAGGAGAAGTTGTGGATCCTCACAGACTGCAATCTGTTGGTTAAGAAATCCAGGACCCAGTTGCATAGGGAGGGGCTTAGTCCTAGTGTGAGTAGTTTGTCCAGCAAGGTCTGGGAAATCATTGTATTGAAGGCAGTTGTGAAGTTCACAAAGAGTATACAGACATGTAGCCCTTCTGCTCCAGGTGGGTGAGAGCAGTGTGGACCACAGTGGAGATGGCGTCCTCTGTTGATCGATTCTTGTGGTATGTATACTGGTGTGGATTATTGCTGATGCCAATGGTAGCTTTGATGTGACCAGTCTTTCAATTGTTCAAACTATGAAAAAAAAAAAAAAAAAAAGAAGAAGAAATCTGGGCTTCACATATTTTTTTCATGAGGGCATCAAGAGCAACAAATTCTGATTTGACAAATGTAAAGGTGAGAACCCACCAGTGGCATATAATGTTGCCAGAAGTTATGCGTTATTAGCTCTAAAGTACAAAAGTGGATGGGGAAAGATTAGATTACTGAGGTTGAGAGATAATCAGATATGTGACCAAATACAAATTTAATGGCAAACTGATGTCTGGCGTTGCTTAAAGGATTGGGAATTCTGGTAAGAAAAGGCGGGGATTAGGCCAATATTTCAAAAATGATTAATTACAGCACATTTCATCTTGACAAATCGTATGTTTTATTGGCGTCAACTGACACGCTGTTTGTGATGCACTGCAGCATTACGGATGTGAGCCTAAAACAAGCATGGGATCAAAAAGAATAATTAAATTTTTATAATACAGTGAATACATGTTATTGGAGACTGCCTAGGATAGGCAGACCCCTATTATTATCCACCTCACAACCCTGTTTCTGAATGTAAAAATTCAAGATAGCCGCCAAAGTTACATTTAAATGGCTTTAACACCGCTATCTTTACCCATATAGAGCTGAAATTTGATGGTTATGTAGGTGAGAATGTTCCCCATCACATATTGAATCCATATAAAAAATCCAAAATGGCCACCTTAGATAAAAAGGAAAAAAAAATACAAGAACGCAGCCATTTTTACAGCTATTCAGCTGAAAATTGGTGTATTGGTAGCTGAGAACGATCCCTAATAGACTCTGACTGCAAATCAAAAATCCAAGATGGCCACCTGAGCTAAAAAGGAAAAAATACTATAAATCAGCCAATTTTAGTTATATTGAGATGAAATTTGGTGTACTAATAGCTGAGAACGTTTCCCATCATCAATGCATCAAAATCAAAAATCCAAGATGGCCACCAATGCTACATTTAAATGGCTTTAACTCAGTCGTTTTTACACGTATAGAGCTGCAATTTGGTGAGTTTATAGCTGAGAAAGTTCCCTGTCACATACTGAATCCAAATCAAAAATCCAAGATAGCTGCCTTAGCTATAAATGAAAAAATATGATAGCTCTGGCATTTTTAGAACTATTCCGCTGAAATTTGGTATAGTGGTAACTGAGTGCGAACCCCAACACATAGTACTGTCAAACCAATTTTTGAATTGGCAGCAGCCTGGAAGTCCCCATCAAAGTTTCTCCAGGAACTTTCAAGTTCCAAATGCATTTTTCACAGGCAGAGCAAAGCATCATAAAAGTTAGAATCCTGTCAGATTATTTCTTAACACTGTGGCTCTTATCTTCAGATATGTATTGTTTGTATTTTCCTTTCATTTCTCTTGAATGATCCATTTTTTTTGCCATGTTAACTCTTCTTAAAAGAATTATTCAGGTCTACTGAAACATCTCTTGAGTATTCTCTGGATAATAAAATCATCTATTGCTCCATGTGTTTTTCTTGTGCGGCCTTATTTATATTCTCTGTACAAGATTTGGGGGGGACGCTCCAGCACTGCTCTGTAAATGATTCCCCCCTTGTGACCGAAGCCACAGTGAGACTCCAGCACTTTTATATCCCGAAGAGGAAACAAGCACACATCATTCCTGTCGAGGAGATTGTGATCTGGTCTTGCCCAGATGCTATCTACAAATTACTATTGCCTTCTTCTGCATCTCCTTGCACGAGCTTGTATCTTGGAGAACATGCGTCCGTGAATGCGTTTGTCGTTTCCTTTCGCTCAGGGATCGAACGATGGGGCCATGCTTTCAGAGTATTTATCTGGTATTAGGAGAAGATCGGTTGCGATGCTAACATCTTAATCCTCTTGTTTTACCTTGGATGAAACAAAGCGAAAAAGAGAACTCAGGTTGGGAGGTGTTTGCTTTTTTAGGCATGAACGTAGGTGTTCATGCTTTATACTTTTTCTTAGAGAAATGTCATCAGGGCATGCTGCTATTTCTGCTTTGTTCTCCAGCTCTTGTGTTTGTTTGTTGTGGTGGGTCGCGCTGGGAGGACGTGAGCGGGCTCATTTTTTATCCCTTTCCTCCGGGCTTCAGTCAGAGGAGGCTTTGTCACCAGCTATCTGCCTGCCAGTGCTGGGTATTGTTATTCCAACATACAGGCCGGTTAACATTTCTCTTGTCACTGCCGCATCTCTGCCACAACACAGCGTGGAAGGACACGCTCCTTCGCTCAGTTTACTCTTTTTGCTCTTTCTTTGTTTCCCTCTTTTGTCTTTTTGTTCTCACTTTGACCTCCTGTTAAAAAAAAGGTCCCTTTTCATCTGGTTCCTCATGTTAATTGCTTAAAAAAACACTGCTCTTTTATCAATGACAAGCCCATGCACTTGTTGAACATCGCCTGTTTCTCTGAAAGCCACTTTTCATGAACCCTAACTGTCACTCCAAAGTCTGTTGACTCAGTTCTGAAAGTGTTGCTCTGTTGTTGTTGTTTTTTTCGCCAACTGGTGAAAGAAGGGTGCAAAAGATCAAACTTCATGTTCAATAGTACAGGTAGAAAATCCAACAAAGTTGTCAGGCCATCTGGACGGTTTCTTTTTCTTTTTGTTGAAACGTTTCGTCTATCATCCAAAAACTTCATCAGTCTGAGGAGCCACAACAAACTCAGTACAGCAAGTTCACATAGGTCGTTTTCAACCTGATAGTCCAGTAGATTCTGTTCAGTTGGGGGACCAAAATTCAGAACATTTGTTTACATTTGAGCTGGGGCGGTTTTCATTCACACTGTACTGAGTCTACCGAGCCAACCTGTTCCCCCACTCGCCTGTGGTGGCACTGCACCAAGAACTACTGAAGGAAACGACACAAAAACCTCTGAAGAAGACACTACTTCTTCTTCTTCTTCTTCTGGAAATAAAAACAAAAATGGAGTGGCGTCAAATTTGAGCGGTTTTAGGATTTCTGTTTTGTCATTTTTTAACAATGGACTCAGCATGAGTGGACGATGAGGCAGAAGACCATGGAGAATGTTGTTTTTCACACAAGGTGGCTGACGGCACCATATGCGGTAAGAGAAATGCATATTTGTTTTAGTTGTATTTACACAGAATGCCCTGCGCTGTAGTCCATTTCCTGCTTTTGGAGCGTTCTGTGGTCCGCTTGCATTCACAATGCATTCGAACCATGCTAGAGTTCACTTCAACCGAACAGACACCTACTGCAGGTATTTAAGAGGACCAGAGTTCACTTTTTCGGTCCACATCAGAGTTCGATTGCACATTCACACCTCCCCAAACGAACCGGACTTTCTAGGCAAACGGACTAGAGTTTGATTAAATCGGACTAAACAGGGCTAGTGTGAAAGCACTCGTAGTGGGCCAACAAGTTTGATGGTGCTAAGATGGTTTCTGGAGTCCGCCCTCTCCCCCTGTCAGGGTGTTGATTTGTTGTGGCTCCTTGGACTGATGAAATCTTTTGAATGAAAGATGAAACGTTTAAACTTCATTAATTTATTCAACCTTTATTTGTACAGGTTAGTCTCATTGAGTCATCTACAAGAGATACCTGTTTTAAACAAAGAACACAGATGAGGTACAAACAACAATAGACAATCGTATAAAAGCATATACAATGAAAAGTAAATAGAAGAAATGATATAAAAGCAAAACAAAAGCAGCTACACTATAAAGCAATGTAAAATACTAAAAACAGGAACTTTAGTTTTCCCATGAACTTAGTAGTTGTTTAAAATCCCTTAGAGAGATCAAGGATGAGAACTTCAGATCTTTTTGTAAGGTGTTCCACGTTACAGAAGCAGAGTAAGAGAAGGCCCTTTTACCTAGTTCGGTCCACACTGAGGGTACACTGCAGTTAATTATGTCTTGAGAGCGCATGCTGTAGCTGCACTGACGAAGAGACGTAAACACAAAGAAACCATCCAGAGGACCTGACTTTACTTTGTTGAAAGGGTGCAAATATTTTTGCCTTGTGTGCATGTCTTTGTATGTTTTTAGCACAATTCTTGGGGGATCACTGGACAAAATTTAATGGAACTTTTACAAAAGCATAGTCATTGATGTGGCGTTTCTTCTGACAGATTATTATTACCGGCACTAGGAAGTTTCTGGAGAAACTTTGATGGGGACTGCCACATGACAGCAATTTTAAAATTTAGATTAGGAAAATGCCTACGTTTTCATATACAGTATAATAGGGATGAGTATCTTAAAGGATGTGGTAGTGGGAAGAGTTTGTTTGGTGACATCCTGACGTTTATTCAGAGACCTTTTCCCTCTAGGTCACGTGACCTCGCTATGGCAGTTGGAGGCTGTTAAGGATTCAAGGATTCAAGGTTTTTATTGTCATTCACATCACATGTGGTACATGAGATGGAACAAAACTATGTACATTTGTACATAGGGTCCCAGTTACAGCCAACAAAAATACAAATTGTAAAGAAAAACAGTAGTAAGATCTAAAACATGAACTAAGAAATATACTAAACTAAAAATACAATAAACACTAAACTAATAATACACTAAACTAAGAATACACTAAACTAAGAATACACTAAATTGATAATACACTAAGCACTAATAGTACAAAACAATGCGCCAAACTACAGCAGCACAAACATGAGTTAAGAGTTCTGTCGGGAGTTTTCAATGAGAAAAATGGCATCTTTGTTAACAAATTACATCACCATGGTAACTTGAAACACTAATACAAGTAATAGCACACATCACAGTGCAGAGCCGGTCGTTTTGATATAAAATTTGTGGGGGTACACATTGTGATCCGAGCTGCATTAAAGATGATAGAAGAGCAACACCCTTTTCAGGTGGATAATAGGGGCTACTTACCGTATTTTCTGGTGTATAAGTCGCAGTTTTTTTTACTAATTTTCATGTCCTGCGACTTATACAGCAGTGCGACTTATTTATGGATTT
>JARVGQ010000828.1:22005876-22019161 GCA_031762355.1 Hypsolebias martinsi | reverse complement strand
ACATACCAGAACTTCCTGGTTTTTCACGTCAACCTATTTTTTCTGACAAGTTTAAAAACAACTATTATAATGACCTGTGATGACCCATGCTTGAAGACTTAATGTCCTCTACTTGGACGGACCACAGTAAGTGATTTGTCTAGGGGTTGGAGACGGGCCCCTGGCATTTAAAAGAACATTTGGAGCTGCGCTAGGTGGGCTGCTAAGAGACAACTCTCCATAAAATACCAAAAATGGATTACAGTATATCTGAGGTACCGGTACCTCAAAGGTCCCAGTGGAAATGGTAGTTAATTTAGTAATTTTTGACTTTTTCTTTTTTTTATGTTTCTTTTTTTTTTTTTACTTCGAGCTCCTGAGACAGCAAAGTCTATTCACCGCTCTTTCAGTCAATAATTTCCCCAAAAAAACATTCCCTTATTCGCCAATAAATTTCTCCCTCTATTCCACAGGGACCTCAGCCACAACACATTTTCACTCTTTCTGTAAAATATCATTGATAAGGTTAGTTCTTGTTTCAAAACGTCTTTTGGTCCAATTTCAAATGCCCGATTGTCTTTGCCATTTTTTCAAAATTGTGTTTGTGTTGCTCGTTCAAATTAGATAGTTTTACTGGCAGTCAGCTGACGTTTTCAGTGGTAGTAGCTGGGAGTAGTTTAAAACACATATTTTAGGCTTGAGATTGTGCATAATTATATTTTCAAGATTTGTGTCAAACTGCTATAACTGTCCCTTCCCTTCAAAACATGGTCTTTATCTTATAGGATGGTCTTCTCGGCCTTTAATGCACATTTGCCATCGGAATAGTTCCAAATGGTAAACCAGTATTGGGTTTTTTTTGTACACTTTTTTTGCACAAAATATAGAGAGCACATCTGCTGAATCTGTATTCTGACCTAAAATAAAACATTATTCAGAAACCTCAAGGCTTTTTCTCTGTGTTCCACTACATAAAGACCAGAAGTTATAGTCCGGCTCAGCTGCGTTCGTCAATGTCGGGAGTTCATTCCTGTCTGAGCGCCACAGAGCTCTTATCCATCATCAAGTGTCCGGCTACGCTGAAAGGAAGCTTGCCCAGAAGAAATGCCTTCTCTGCACCTTTACCACACCACAGTGAGTTGTGGTAATTGCCAGCTTTGTGAAGCTGCGTGGAAGAAGAGATGGAGGCCGCTAGTGCTGTTCCGAGGATTTTTAGAGGAAAGCCCTCGATCTTGTCAGGGTGAACTCAGGGCAGCCATGTTGTAATCTGTTGATAGGAAAGGTTTAGAGGTATCTCCTGCCAAATATGTGTTGAATCCAGCATGTGGCTTGACAGTGAATGCCTTTTTGTTTCAACTAAAGAGAAAGCAGTCCAAGGAATGCCTGCTTTAGACTAAGATCATCAATAAACTTAGGCTCAGTCTTATGAAATACCCTGTATGGTCTCTCAAGATCTCTTTCCGCATGCATTGTGTTCTCAGCTACCACCACACCAAACTTTAGTTCCATATTTGTAATATTGACTGAGTTGGAGCTATTTAGGTCTTAAGCTGAGTTAGCAGCCATGTTGAATTGGGTTCATTCTGAAAGTTAGTCAGTTGTAGATGTACATTCTGTGATTACTTTCTGGTAGTTTCATTGAAGCCTGTCCAGTGGGTCATGAGACAGTTTGCGAAAGTTATCACCAATGTTTTAAACAAAGAAGTTGTGTAAAGTGTTCAAAGTACATATTAGCTACCACCACACCAAATTTTAACAATGTAAGTGTAGTGATCTAACCTCCTCCGTCCATCTTGTCCCAGAAGACCTTCTGAAAGGACAGAACTTATAGTTCCATTAGTTTTAATCCAGAACACAAATTAGCTCATCAAGAGACTTTTTATTTTTGTTCTAAGTCAAATAATCAAAGAACAATCTTAATTTACTTTACTATTTCATATTTCGATAATCAAAGACTCTAATCAAAAGTCATTTTGAGGACACGCTATGATGTTTTGAATGATTAATTAAGAAAAACAGAAACAACTTGATTTGTGTGTCTTTTCTTATTTGAATTATATTTTATTTCATATAATTTTAAATTCTGAAGCTAATCATTTATCCAAACAACTGTATAACGGTGTTATTAATGATTTTTGAATTTCTACATACAAGTTAAACGTTTTACTCAAAGTAATTCTGATCCATTTGAGAGTGTGTGAAGAAATGACAATTGGCAAAATTAGAGCCTTTTCATTTTTTTCTTTGTTAGGATTTACAGTATTTGCTGTGACACTCATCTTAAACCATGCTGACAAAATCAGTTGTGGATGTTTAACAAATTATTACTTCCTAAAATTTTCATTGAAATGCGTGTGACAAATGCATAAGCCAGTTTTTCTGCATTATTTTTGGACAAGCTGTTTCTATTCTCAATGATATTACGCAGGTGGAGGAAAGTGGTCCTGGTAACTATTTTATTGTGGGGGTTAAAAGACATATTCTTATTAAAAAAAAAAAAAATCCAAGGTTTACTACAGTGGAACTAGAGGCCAAATTAATACCATCCAGAGGAAGTGAAAGGCTACAAAGTTTATTCCCAAGGCGCTCAGGTCCAAAAACCACAACCTCAGTCTTGTCTGAGTTTAAAGCAGAAATTTAAGGGTCATCCATGTTTTTATGTCTTTAAGACTTGCTTGTAATCTAAGTAATGCATTGGATTCAATGGGTTTCCTGAATAAATATAATTGTGTATCATCAACATAACACTAAATTTATCCCACACTGTTTAATAAATTTACTTAATGGAATGATATATATAAAGTAAAGAGTATTGTTCCAAGCACTAAACCCTGAGGCACTCCATGACTAACTTTTTGTGTATGATGAAGATTCATTATTTGCATTTACAAACAGGAATATATCAGATAAATGTGATTTAACCAATTCGGAGCATTCCTGTAAATCCAATGTCATATTCAAGTCTCTGTAATAGAATATTATGATCAACTATATCAAATGCAGCACTGATGTCTAACAGGACCAGTATAGACACAAGTCCAGGCCATGAGAATATCATTAGTAACTTTCATCAGGCTGTTTCTGTGAGTAGCAAGTTGGCCATCTGGCCTAAATCATTTGATTGTTATGCATGACGATTGATTGTTTTGGATGGATGGTCCCTTTTTTGCATGTGTTGGATGCCAGTTTCTGGGAATTCAACAGGAGGCTGGCTTGAAACACGTCAGTGAGGGCTATTTGTGCGACAGATCTGGGTTGGCGGGCTGCAGACTGATGAAGTCTTTCGTATGAAAGATAAACCATTTCTCCCTTAAAGAAACTTTGTCCAGATGAAATGAGTAAACCTTTGTGTGTTTCACCAGGGCTGTTTCTGTGCTATGGTGTGCTCTAAACACTGACTGACACTCCTCAAACACATCATTTCTATTCAGATGGTCACACAAATGATTTGCAACTATGTTCTCAAGATTTTTTTAGATGAATGTTATATTATAAATAGGTCTATGATTGGCCAGAATTCCTGAATCAAGATCAGGCTTCTTAAATAAAGTATTAGTTATGGCATCCTTAAAGAGCTGTGGTACATAACCATTCATATAGTGACATTGCTTTGTCTATAATTTGGGCAATAATTAAAATCATTGTTTGAATTTTAAATATCCTTCATAATGTTCCACTGCGCCATGCATGGATGTAAACACGCCCCCTGATAAATCGCCTATGGTGACGGAAACATGATTACATGAAGCTGCGGCAGTAGACCATTCAGCAGGCAGACGAAGCGCCATGTCACCTCTAAGAGGCCTGTGAATAAATGTCCCTGTCTCCACCAAGGCCCACTTCCTTAATCAGGGTGTCGGATGGTAATGATTAGCTTCCTGCATGCAGCGTCCCTGGCTGCTGAATCGTCCGCATAACTCAGATGCTGTTAATAATCTGCTGAGAGACGATGCCCTCCTTTAGTTTTTCGGCTTATTCACTCCTAATCTGAACCATATTCCTACTTCTTTTGAATTAAATTTAATTTATTATAACAAGCACTTTCCTGGAACCAGGCCGTCCTTCATATGCCAGGATAAATGGATGCAAGATGATTGCATCTAAATCCCCTAGCAAGGTTTAACAATGGATCTGGGCAAGAGATACGAAAGCACCAGCGGTGGCTCTTCTGCCTCAGGTCATGGTTTGGGAAGGAGGTGGATTACAGAAGTCTCATTTTAGACAAAGTCCATGTCCAAAACATGGATTAGTAATATTGAGGAGGATTAGAGTTTATTATCATACTCAACCGTCTGGCATCTGTTTAAGGGCACTGGTCCTTGAAAATAGCATATTTTTGTTATTTATCAAATGCCATTTGAGGACTCTGTCTTTGTCTTGAGTTGTGCAAGCTGTCAATTTTATAGAACCTGGTGAAACAAGCCATGAAACCTGTTGTTCTTTTGATGATTTTAGCCCTTAAAGGATCATGGAAATGCACAAAAAATTTCTGAATGTTCGGTCTTGTTGATTTCATCAACTAGAGTCCGTTTTAGAAATTAAGCTGGGCTGATTTGAACTGGTATTTTTTTTTACATTATGTTGTTTCAACTTTAACGACCCAGTTTATTACTCATCATCAACTTTGGGTGAAGTCATTCAGCAGTCACCCTTTACACTGCATTTAAGCATCAAATGTTTTTAAGACCTGAACATTTGGAGTTGTAACCTCAGATGTTCTTTGGGAGAACTCCCGTCCAGGTGTCAAAATACAAATCTAGCACTCTATGAGTTTGGAAACTAAATTAAATTGAGGCGGATTCCTGACTCGTGGAAAAACTCATTGTTGAAAGAAAATTTGTCCTATAAATGTTTCTGAACAAGTTTAGAATTTAAACGTCAGCCTTTGTGACGTTGCGAGACATTTCAGAGACTCACGGTTGCTGTTCTTCAACGACTCTCCAACAGTTGCAGCCTAGTCAAATACTAGCTTTGGATCAGACCCATAAATTATGGTTAGGTGCTCTTTTTTGTTTCTGCATGGTTTCCCCTGAAGCATATCAATAACTGAAACTGTTTGTAGTCTATCAGGACCTCCTCTGTTAATCTCAGTAGTAAAAATTGTTAAAATTTTAAGTGATCAAAGTACCCATAGGTACAGTACCCATAGGTACATAAGTATGGGGTGTCGAGATAGGGTAGAGGCAGGGCAGCCAATCTGTAACCCAAAAGTCCCAGGTTCAATCCCCAGCCATTCCTACTTTGTACATGTTGTGTTGTCTCTGAGCAAGACACCCAATCCCCAATTGCTCTCTGGGCGCTTACATAGCTGCCCACCTTTCCACCTGGGTGTATACCATGTGTGATGGATAAAATGCAGAGAACCAATTTCACCATTGTTTGGGAACATACAATGATGGCAACACATAGCATTTTGCTTTACTTTACATAGCTTTCATGATGCATGCACAATAATCCAGGTAGATAAATCTAACAAGGTTTAATCAGGTCCTCTGGACGGATTCTTCTTCTTGAAACATTTTGTCTTTTGGATAAAAGACTAAATGTTTCAACTAGAAGAATCCGTCCAGAGGACCTGATTAAACCTTGGTATATGTATAAGTTGGTTAAAGTTCTAGTACACGTCTTCAGTAGTAAGCCTACGATTCATCAGGCTCTTCAGTCACTTCTACTAAACACTCTCAGCTCAGTCGAGCATGATCAGGAGTCCAATGTCCAATGTCCATCCCTGAACCAATGGGGATTCTTGACGGCAGGTTTGTTTGTTATATTAAAACCAGTAGGATATGTGTGTACTACTGATTTAGTGTCAACTGAAGCACTTGAAGAACTTCGTATTTTCTGAGGTGGTACTCCTTTTAAGAAGATAAACAATTTAAATACACCCCAAATAAAAACAAAACAACAAAGATTTAAATACACCCAAATTTTTCTGAACACTTTTGCTTTCCATCAGCGCCAGTTTACCAATTCCGCTTTAATTAGCAAAACAAGTATCTGGTGCCTTTTTTTTTTACATTCTGAATCATTAACTAAATGAAAGGATTGGCTCATGATTAGGAAATTATACAGGAAGAAACCTTCTTAAAAGCCTTGTCATTGAGCTTGCAGACAAAAATCCATTTATAATTTTTTTGACTACTCTCTTTATGTAAACCATCAGTGTCTTTGGACATGGTATTGAATTACTGCGTGCCTTTGTCAATAGCATTTATCTTCATGCTCAGATGCATGTCAATCCCCCACTCCCCACCCCGTCTGCAACACGGTACTTGGAGACAAAAGAACAAGAAGAGTTAACCTTGAAGCATTGATTTTCTGCCGTCATGTACATGTACTATAAATCCAATATAAATCCATGGCTGTGTGCTTATTTAACTTTCTCTGTCTTTTTTTTTTCTCTCTTTGTGCAGAAATCCTGAATGGAGGTGTTTATGTTGACCAGAACAAGTTCCTGTGTCATGCCGACACCATCCACTGGCGGGATATAATCAAGAATCCCCAGGCTGAACTGCTGGTGGTACCGTCCAACAACAGCAACAACGGATGTGAGTAAAGTCTAACACTTTGGTATTCATAGGTCTGTTTAACAGCGCTCACTTACAAAAATGCGTGGATTTTAAGTTTTGTGTGTTTTTCAAACTAGACCTATATACTTGTTGAAAAAGCACATCCAGTGGTGACTTTGGCTGCAATTCAGACATTTTGATCGTTCACCCAGAGGTCCACACAAACACCAGAAGCGTCAACAGTGGTGACCTATCCCTCTCTTTTATTCACTCTGTTTGCCTGGCGGTGATTTGGAGGCTAAATCACAAAGCGTTAGATCAACGTGTGAACCTTTCTATTGTGGTGGGGTGATCGCAGCTCCAAAGCAAGCCCCATGGAGCTGCTGTCCACTGCGTTCTTTGTAAAACTCACTGGATCTGACAGCTGATTTGGCGTTGCCCACCCAGTTTGAAAATAAGGCTTTGCTGTCCAGCAGACATTTGGTGCCAGAAGAACTCCCTTAAACTTTTCTCCCCATCGTTGGACAAGTCTTTCACTCATTTGACAGGGAAGACATGGGGATGTTTCTTCAGGCTGTCTGTGTGAGAACATTTTGGAGTCTTAATGGGGACAGCAACTGCATCAAATGTCACCAAAATACATTAACTGCTGATTCTTGGGATTAACAAGAAAACTTAAAGAACACTTTTCATTAGTGTAGATTGTCAGTCACTCACTTCATGTTTATGGCCATACCACCCCAAACACATCCAGTCTCATCTGATCTCAGAGGCTAAGCAGGGTCGGGTCTAGTTAGTACGTGGATGGGAGACGGCCTGGGAATACCAGTTGATATAAACTTAAGGCTCCAGTATACTCATGCAAAACTTTTTCTGTGTAGACTCGACACACACTGTCCGCAGAGGGTTGACACTTCACACTCAAGCGTCCACCCTGAGCGGCTGCAGACCAGCTCCGCAGGCAAGGGGCGTTTACCTTTGAGACAAACTGAGGTCGCCGATTGGTCATTTGCCTACTGGAGTGATTGACAGGTTGCCAAAAAAAAAAAAAAAACGAGAGCTGGCAGCTCCAGCCACAGTGGTGTTCTGTGTTTATATGTTGTTAATAAAAAGCTATAAAAAATAAAAACAGGGAGCGCTGGCCCTGCAGCCCACACATCAGATCAGCCCACCAGGAAATCTCCAGACCCTCCTGCAGCCACGCTGGACCTGATTTTAATTCACTCGTGACAAATTCCTTCATTTCTCACCGTTTCAGTCATGGCGTCAACGGAGGAAGAGGAAGAGATCACTTGCCTTTTGACAAAAAAAAAAAAATAATAATTAAACCAGATCAGGGATGAAGAAGGGGAATTTAATACATTGGTGTCACATACAAAACAGTCTGTCGTCGGACAGTTTATTGTGCGACACCGAAAGTACGCGTACACGGTCTTAAAAATTGAGCTTTGTGCAGACATGCCCTGCGGGCGTCCTCTTGGAGTCTAATCCAATATGCACGGATCTCCCCGGACTGATGTATGCCCAACTATGCTGGAGTCTTTATATGGACAGTGGTGGCGCAGAGGCTAGAGAAGGTGGGCCTTTGATCGGAAGATCACCGGGTCAACTCCCCGGACTGACAACATCAAAAATTTGGGTGGGAAACACCTGCCTCAACCCTCATTGGCCCCACTCTGGGACCTTGAGTAAGGCCCACCATCTGCTCCCCGGGCAGCTCTCTGCTCCACCCAGAGGGCTGTTGTAACTCAGTGGTCTGCCATTGCGTCAGTAAGGGCGTCCACGTAAAATCAACTGCCAAGTCTTCATGCGAGTTAGTACACTTTGGCGACCCTTGAAGAAGGGAACAACCGAAAGCAGAAGAAAAAAACCTGAGTGGCATAGACAAACAAAGGACTAATTTGTTGCTTAAGTTAATTAATTCAAACTGTTGTTTTCCAAGTTCCACACCCATTGAGGCCTGCCATCCTTTAGTAGTCCAAACCATATCCCATGGGGTTTCTTTTCCCTGTCCTTCTTGTCGTCTGTCCTCCAGTCTATGCAGCATGGATTCATAAGATGAAATCTCCACCATGGCATCTGTCCATTCTTTCAGCTTTGGGGGTAGTCTTGAGTTCCAGCATTTCAGAATCATCCTAGAGGCGGTAATCAGTCCAGTCACAATCACAAAGAGCATTATTTTAGGTACATTTGTTATTTGGGTTCTATCTCCCAACCGGAATACCACAGGTTTCAACGGGACTATTACATTTGTCCGACTACTCAACAAATCCACCACTTTAACCCAAAAGGGTTTCACAAGTTTGCAGTCCCATATACAGTATAAACATGTTCCAGTTTCTGACTTGCATTTCCAGCATTTATTATCCTTCATCAATTTCATTCTATGCAGTCTTACTGGGGTATGATAATACCTACATGCATTATTTTATATTGTGTGACACCCCTCCCCCCCATCACCACCACCTCTTTAACGTATTTTCCTCAGTCTCATCAAATAGTGGTGGATGGGGTAAATGTAGACTAATTTCACCATCGTATGGAAACAGACAGTGATGACATTGTGACATTATTATCATTATTATTATTATTATTGTTAACTACAATAAGAATTTAGGCTCTGATAAATCTTAAAAATAATGTTTTGCACAACCTCATGCAACAATTCGAGATCTTGAACAATCTTTTAGAACTACAGTTATGTGTTGGAGAAGACTTTCGGCTCCCACAGCAGCAAATTTTAGCTCAATATCTGGAAAAGGGACTGAAGTGTAGCCAAGTTTGATTAGCTGTAGCCATCCTGAATCATGCCTACTGAAAAAGTTAAAATTAGACAAACTTTTAATAATTCCTTTCTAAAGTTCTATTGATATCCATCCCCCTGTTGATTACAGTTAACCAACAAATGAAAATGGGCACTAACATGATCGCCCACCTTCTGCTTTTCAGCAGCAGGTGATAAATTCACCAAAAAAAAGGACTAGTCACTTTGTTTAAAAACTCGTAGGAGACACTAAAGTAGAACTGTGTGAAACATTGCTTTATTTTGTTGATTAGATGGTACGAGCAAAGGAGGGTGGACAAAAAAGCAACAAAGAATAGAAGAGGTGGGCCAAAAACATAAAATGACAAGAGTGTGTGGGCGCTGAGGTTGCCAAATTGAGGCCCGTTGCTGAGCTGTAGTCGGTATTTAACATTAACGACCCCACTGTGGGAGTGGTTGGAGTGGCTGGGTGACAGCGATTCTGTTCCACGTCCTCTGTAATTAACCCGTAGTCAATTAAGTCCTGATGATGGGCCACTGGCAGATGAGGGCTGTGAGCATTCTGTCAGCTCCCACTTTCCTTGTGAACGCCTGACAAAAGGGAGTACGCGCCCGTATTTCACACTTCTGTTCCTCGCAGACCTCGAGCGGCTGCCGTCTTTTGTCTTAACAGCGGAGATGATTCGACAGACGAGTCACCAGTCGGGGGGGGGAATCGGTGTTTAGCAAGTAAGAAGGTATTGTGCCTCTGCGTGTCATGTATTAAAGCTGTGTGTCAATGCGTTTCGCAGGCAGACGCTGTCACCGTTCATGTAACGGACGCTGCTGGGGCCCGCAGGAAAGCCAGTGTCAAACCTGTGAGTATGTGCAACACACGTGGTGTCCCTGAGCTTCTATGGGCATTTTTTTTAAATACATGTTGGGTTTTGTGGGGATTTTAGGTTTGGAGAATAAAATGTAAATTTCACAAATAAAGTATAGAGATTATTGACAGGAAAAGTTAAATTAATAACAGAAAAAGCATCCAATAATGCTCACTCAGGTCATCTGGACAGTTTCTTATTGTAGAGACGTTTTGCCCTCTATCCAGAGGGCTTCATCAGTCTCCTCCCAGGCAGGCAGCCACAGGGTTCAAGGCATCACAGTTCATGCTCAATCAGCAAACTGGTCAGTCCATTTAAGAAAGGTTCTTCTTGGTGGGGAAACGGTTTACTTGGGACTCCTCATGCTGATGAAGCCCTCTGGACAGAGGGTGAAACATCTCTACAAAAAAGAAACTGTCCAGCTGACCCGACTGAGCATTATTGGATTTGGTACCTGATTGAGCATGGACTTTGATGAAACAGAAAAAGTAATTTTACAGATAGGAAAAAGTGTAAATATTGACAGAAAGGTCATAAGTGTGGCTGGAAACATTAATTTAATGACAGAAAAAAGTTGCACTGTTGAGAAAATGGTTATCTTTTAAGACGTAATCCAGAAAAAGTGAAAAAAGTTGCACTGTTGAGAAAATGGTTATCTTTTAAGACGTAATCCAGAAAAAGGGAAGCCCACTATGCTCAAGATAAGGTTAGTGCTTTAGTAACTTGAGACTCTTAACTCTGACGCTCTTGTGTCTTTGACATCGGTTACCTGGTAAGAACAAGGAACAGGTGGAAGAGAACTTGAAGAGGTGGAGGTATGAACATGAAAGAAGAGAAATGAAAGTCAGCCGTAGTAAAACAGAGTACATGTGTGTGAATGAGAAGGAGACAAGTGGAACAGTGAGGTTACAAGGAGCAGAGGTCACAAAGGTGTAGAACTTCAAGTACTTGGGGTCCACTGTCCAGGAAAATGAGGAATGTGGTAAAGAGGTGAAAAAGCGACCAGGCAGGATGGAGTGGATGGAGAAAAGTTTCAGGAGTGAGTTGTAACAAAAGTGTGTCACCAAAAGTCAAAGGAAAAGTTTACAAGACATTGATGAGATGAGCTATGTTGTAAGACAGAGACATTGACAAAAAGACAGGAGAAAGAACTGGAAGTGGTGGAGATGACGATGAGGTTCTCCTTAGGAGTGACAAGTATGGATAAGATTAGGAATGAGCTCATCAGAGGTGCAGCACATGTTGAACAACTGGGAGATAAAGTTAGGGAGGCCAGACTGAGATGGTTTGGACATGTCCAGAGGAGGGACACTGGGTATATTGGCAGAAGGATGTCAGAAATGCAGCTGCCAGGGAAAAGACAAAGAGGAGATACATGGATGCAGTTAGAGAGGACATGAAGGTAGTTGGAGTGAGGACAGAGGACAGAGTGAGGTGGAGGAGGATGACTCTCTGTGGCGACCCCTGAAGAGGGAAAAGCCAAAAGAAGAAGAAGAAGTGTTGTCCCGGAATGACCTCCAGTCCCACCAAGAACTGGTCCCCATCATCAGGCAGCTCGGCTCCTCAGAGCTGGACTCGTGCACAGCAGACTTCTTCTTCTTTCAGCTGTTCATGATCAACTTGTTTTGTAAACCATGTCTGACGTCCCGCTACCAACAAACGAGGGAAAATTCTTCTTTGTGGCCCGTTGTTTGTGTTTTTGTTTTTCGTGTTTATTTGACACAGTGTTCCTCTCAGATAACGCAACTTCTTGTGTTAACACTTTTTAAAGTTTCTTCCATGTTTTTCCTGAAAATACTTGATTTTACACACGACTCAGGCTCAGACCACGAGCTCTGATGCTGTCGTCAGTTTTGGTGCCTGCAGCCGTGAAGGCGAAGCTGCAGCATCGTCTTCCTCCGCTCTGGGTTTGGGTTTTCCCACACGGTTTCTCCCTCCTCTCCAGCTGGCGTCAGAACCGTCTGACATTTGGACCCGGGCTATTTAAAGCAGCGAGGTTCTGGCCTGAGTCAGGCTTCAGTGTCGTTGTTGTGTTTGCGTCTGTCAGCTGCAAGGCCGAGCCTGAAATTCACTGTGGGAGTTTTCTTTCTTCTCAACCGTGTGTGTGTGTGTGTGTGTGTGTGTGTGTGTGTGTGTGTGTGTGTGTGTGTGTGTGTGTACTGGTGAAACGGCCATGAATCACACACAGCTCGTGTGTGTTTTTCTCTAAAGTTTAACGTCAGTTTGTTGAGGTCTGAGCTTTACATGAGTCTGATTGTGGGATCAGGTCTGGGTCCAGGACCAGGGTTCTCAAGGTGAGTTCAGGTCTGGGTCCAGGACCAGGGTTCTCAAGGTGAGTTCAGGTCTGGGTCCAGGACCAGGGTTCTGAAGGTGGGATCAGGTCTGGGTCCAGGACCAGGGTTCTGAAGGTGGGATCAGGTCTGGACCAGGTTTTGCTTCATTAGTGAGTTGTGGGCTCAGCCTCCTGTTGTGGACCTGGTTTTGGATGATCTGACCGTTTTGCACGCTATCTTTGCATATTTTCCTCCCACTGGTGAGACGCGACTCGTCTTGCGTGCTCTCTCAACACGCGAGTGCGTGCACGTGTGAGATTAGATCATGTGTTTCTCCTGCATACCAACCGTTTGTAGACAACCACACAATCCATCAGAAGACAAAGGTGAAACACTCAGAGCTGAATGTGTTCCCGTTTCAGACGCTTCTGCAAACGTTCGTGAACTTTTCCTTATTTCAGAACAAAAGACAGAGTCAGGAAATGTTTGGAGGTTCTGAGAGTTTTCATGAAGTTTCACTGCTGATTTTTTATGATGAGCAACTTCATCTGCTGATGTGAAGAAATGCATGTCGCCCGCCGCCCAGCAAGTCAAAGTTTAAACTAAGATTCAATTCAATTAAATTTATTTATAAAGCTCCAAGTCACAACAGGAGTCATCTCAGGGCAACGGATCAGATACTTTATAAAAAGAAGCAGATTGTGTTGAATCTTCACTTCGTCACAGAACTCTCATCTTGAACAAGCATTAAGGCGACAGTGGAAAGGAAAAACTTCCTCATGAGGAAGAAACCTTTAGCAGAACCAGGCTCAGGACAAGTGGCCATCTGCTTCGACCGGCTGGGTTTGGTAGGAACAGATACACAATGGCAGGTCAAGAATCACATGTTAAGATAGA
>JARVGQ010000828.1:21826156-21836773 GCA_031762355.1 Hypsolebias martinsi | reverse complement strand
CCTGTGCATGAAGGACAGACTTTTTAAGTTCAAAGTTTTTGTCTATCCATTGTGCCGTAAGACTAATCATGCTAACAAGGCTAACACAACGTCCAAATGTCTGGTAAAACTCACCCAGGTGCTATTGTTTATTAGCTTCTCAATGACTTTGGAAATGACGGCTTGTAACACGGTTAATGTTACGTCAGAAAAATATCTCTGACTGGGGACGATGTAGCGAGGCTCAGCGTAGTCTAAAATTCTTTGGAGTCCAACATCCTTAATGAAGAAAAACTTCCACACCGCCGACATTTTGACTTCTTTCTCTTCGCCGTGATCTGACCAGGTAGACGCGCATGACATCACGTTGTGCTGGCACTGCAGGCATCCTTGTCACTGGGTTGTCATACGCAAGCCACGTCTTTTATATTGGTGAGTTATTTTGATGGAATGACCAATGCCTATTTAGCTTTAACTCTAATATCGGCCGATACCGATACCATGTCGATAATATCGCGCATCCCTAGTTTTAACCACTGATCATTCTTGGATACCTTTCATCTTCTGTAGAAGTTTTGAAAACATTTTGCCTTGGTGTGTTACCTGCTGCTATTTGACTTCATTCTAAATGTTTTTTTTTAAACTGGTATGCCAGTAAACATGTTGCTGTCATACTGATGTTAGAGGCCTATTCCACATGTACATGAGGTATTAACATATGTTTTCTATTTGTCTTCAAAGGATTAGGGGTACAACTTGAAAAAAATACAATTTTAAAGAGATTTAATATGTTTTAGTGGATGAAGGGTACTGCTGAGGCTGCAGCACCCCCTCTGATGGTTGAAAGTTGCAACAATCTACATTAAACAGAATGTTTAAACTTGAAAAAGTTAACAACTAAAATTGTATATGTTGTTGTTTTTGTTGGGGGAATATTGTGAAAGAAAATTTCTCTGGTTTCTGTCTACGTCTGCTTGTACTGCCTAACCTACGTGTTGAGGGTGCTTTTCTTTAGTCATTCACGTGTAAATACAGTGATCAAATTGTACCCCAGTTGTCAGTAGGTGTCATAACCATTTTGTACCAGTTAGGTACCTAATATTAAACCCAACACAATTTCCCTTCAAAACACTTTTTTTTTCCTTCTTTTGAACCACTGGTGTGCCCTTAAGATTGATCATCCACTCTGGGGCATGCTTAGAGACTTATCCATGATGCATAAAAACCAGTTCCAGTCACCAACTCTCAGCCAGCCTCTTTTTTGTACCTAATAAAACATTTGTGAAATTTAGCAGATTAACATGTCGACACAAAGACTCACCTGAAGTTGTGACATTTCATCGGCCATGTACAACCAGGCAGCAGCAAAGCATAATGTAATTTTAGACAGATATTCTATCTGTTGTTAGGATTAGCACCCTTAGGACCCCTTCAGCCCAAAACTGGCAACACCATCATTGCAACATAAAAACCCATTCATTTTTGTTGCATGTGCTGCCCAGCAATGGTGTTGCTGCAGTGTCACTTTACTCAGCTAGGCTGTGCTGTAGCTCATAGCAGTGTTGCACTCACCTCTGTCACAGTTCCATCTGGTTGAGCTTTGACTGCAAAACTCCACTCTTGCAGCATACAGTATAGTCACAAAGTTTCCATCAAACGGAACTAACAGTAGATGGTCATGGAGCTCCGTCAACAGCCTACATTCTCCACACTGCTCTCTAGATTATGGGTCTATAAAAATAGCATTTTAACAGTTTTATTAGCTCTCGCATTGAAGGTAAAACCAATTTTACAACAGTTATTTGACATGCCAATTAGTTAGATAATTAGAATATTTGCTCTTTCGGACCCTTTCATACTGGATCACAATTGCGCCATGTTCTTCCCGACCTACACACCTATTAGAACATGGCTGGCAAATTTTAAAATGCCCCTTTAGAATGAAGGCGATCATGACCATGATATGTTCTTAGCACTTGCCACATATGTTTTTATTTCTGCTTTAATCTAGGAGGCCCAGCATGGATATTCTACAACAGTTATCCACATTTGACCCAGGACCTTGGTATGCTGCCACCATGAGGATAAACCCCCTACAGATGTTTCATGCATGCTCAAAACTATCATCACTGGACATAATAGAGAGTGCATTGTGTTCTTACTGAGCACCTTAAGAACATGCATGGACCATTCATGTTCTGGTTGGTTATTAAATTTGCAGTGGGGTTGTCATCCTATGTGAAGAGGACCTTAGTTTTTAACATTGCATCATTATTGATTAGGACCATTGTTCTTAACTGTGGTACACAGGTACCATTGGGCGGTACTCATGACCCTTCTTGTGATATTCAAAATTAATTTTGGTATTAAATGTTTAAATGTTAAATAACCTAATGAGCTGCGCTATGCTGCGCTGTGAATTACATCTAACCATGGCTACAAATGAAAACAACTTGAAACAAACTGCATACTTCAGGAATCCCTGTGGATTGTTGATGGTTAACCGGTGCTTTAGCGGCACCAATGAATGCTCCACAGGACCTCCTAGCAAACGCTGCAAAACAGTGACGGAATTTGATAATTTGATTAGTTATCTCAAAATTATTCAGTTGTTAACGAGCAGAGGCTGAGACAAGATAGCAATGCATGTGGTGCTGTTCTCAGCAATAAATGCCAACAGCCAACACCGAACCCATCAACCAAGGTTAGGTTTGTTTTTATAGCACCATGGTTTCCTTTGAATCAGTCCAATAAAATAAAATAAAACTTTTACAGTACAGTGTCTTAGGCAGGACACAGACTAGCGCCTAACAATCAAGTCTCCGTCTTCTCTGTTTAGCTGGGATGTTTAAATGTGAAGACTGTAATAACTACTTTTATTGAGCGATCACAGCATCTTTAGGTCTGTAAGAGTTTTGGGACCTATCCTCAGTAATGGTTGGTGGGTTTATCAGGTAAATAAACAAGTTTTAATTGAGGTTAGATTTGTGTCTTCATGTTGTGTCCAATACGTAATCTGTTTAAAACATTTCACCATCATAATAGAGATCCCAGGAGAGCTTAGTATGTTCTGAGGTGATACTTGTTATGTAAAGCTTGAGAGCAACTGGGTTGGAACATTAATTCTAGAGCCTGACCAATATAGAAATTTTGTCTATCGTCAATACCGATATTAGGTGGGGAATGTGACCACCGATAACTGATATAATGGCTGAAAAGTTTGAGCTTTGTCCACCCCCAAGAATGTTAAGTAAACAGGGTCTTATTTATTTAGTGCAGCTGTTAGTAATCATGAAGCTAAGCTAATCAGTTCCATGCTATACGTAGTCCCACATTAGGTTTACAAGTCATGCATTGGTCACAAAAGCAGTCATTCTAATGTGTGTTCACATTTTCTATCCTCCACTATTCACCATAAAGTTATCAGTTGTGTTAGAAAAATATAAATTAAACAAAGAAACACCCATGTTCATTGTTTAGTCGTTCATGTATGGTGAATACCTAATTAACATTGACTGCAGCATTTTTTTTCTTTGCAGTGAAGTAAAAATTTCAGACAAACAATGTACTTCATAGAGGATGACAAAGATAACGTTACTAACACTGGATGTCCTCACAAACTGGAAGCTCAGTCCGACAGGACTGTTGCCATAACTACTGACAAGGGGGCTAACGTCATGAAGGTGGTGCAACTGAACACTAGCGTTAGTTTGCTAACTTGAGAGGCACATAGCCATTAACTAGTGAGTTGAAGGATTGAAGAGAATTTTTTTTTCTATTATTTTACAGATCAGTTAAAATAAATTTATCATGCTCTGTATTTTTGCTCCCTGCTTCATCTGTGATGACTGTGAAAGTGAAACTTAAGTTAAAGGCAATGACTTGAAAGTAGTCTTCATGAGCCCTCTGCTGGATACATTGCATAATGATGGCTGTTTCGCAGCATTTTCATAATGAAAATTAGAAGTTTTTATATTGGCACATAATGGGACAATTATCACCAATACCAATAAGTTCCCAAATGACTATATCGGTCTAAAGTATCGGCACCTACTAATATATCGGTCAGGCTCTAATTAATTCTTCCAATTTTGACCAGTGTTTCTTTAGCCTTGAGTAACCTTTGGCCAGTGTTACCAGACAAACAATTCTGTGAAAAGGTAAAAGTATGGCCCGATAAAGTTAGAGGTGTGGTGTTCAGCATTGTGAGTAAATAGTAGGGGCACATTTGAACTATAAAGCTTCCATGATTTAGTTTTTTTTTTTCTTCCTGTGCAGCTATAACACAACATACCCATGCATGTGTGATCTAGGCCTAAACCATTTTTGTATCTGATTTTTTTAAAGCTATGCCAAGGTGTAAAGGTATGTAGCCAGAAGTGAATTAATCTTAAACAATAGATCTTCCTGATACAAAACAAGCTGGAAACATGGTGGTATATTAGACTTTACATTTGCATGGTACCAAAAGTGTGTTTACCGCCCTCCATTTTTGCCTCTTTTCAATAATATTTAATTTCTTGTTCGGCGTAGAACAGATCAAACTCTTAAGTCTTGTAGCACAAACTGGGGAAAATTATCTTCTTTCTTTTATGTATTTATTTTTTTTTAGATTTGAGCGTGAGTGTGTGTATAATACTCCTATACAGACTTTTTAAATATTTTTTTTTCATGTCATTGAAGATATATGTTTTATCACTATTGTGTTCTCTGCTGTACATTATTTAACCTGTTTGTAAATCTAGCTACAAATTTATAATTGCACAAACAAAAAGGTTTTTTTTTTCTCTCCCAATATAAATGGCAAGATCAGTGTAACTGTACAGAATATTTGGGGGTTTTCCTCCCAAATTTATTTAACACTCCTTAACAACAAATGTGAAAAGTATTTTTCTAAAGCACTGTAACGTCTGATGTGGAGAACTGTAAATAAGGAAGCAATGTTTTCAATTTGTATTGGTCTTCTCTCCTACTGCTGTTTTCTCTTTATTGCAACTTGTAGAAAAACAAAAAAGACACATTTGCTTTATGTGAGCGTACCCTTGGTTTAATGGGGATTTGTTTTCTAAAAGTGCTTGTTGACCCTTTATTACATGTTCAGTGGCCCTACTTCTAATCTTTGTGGCTTTCCTCATATAATGTTTCAATTTATGTAAACATGCTGACTATAAAAAGGATGGCAGCAGGCAGATCAGTGCTTATTATTGTTTTTATTTATTTCCTAACGCCGGCAATTTTGTAATAAATATTTTCCCTTCGTAAAATGAAATTGAATCCAGTGCTGCCAACTAACCCAAACAGTGTTACTTTCTCCACTTAGTTTCAATAAAAGCAAAGCAGATCACAGCTTTTACAGACCAGTATAACTTTAAGTTTCTGTTTTGATTTGTACTTTTTTTTTTTGCATGCTTTTAGAAAAAAATGTACAGGAGAGAAGGCGCCATTGTTTTCTTCTCTAACACTGTCACTGGTGACTATCTCTCCAAGCCCTTTGAAACCATACCCAAAAAGCTTTATATCCGAGAATTACCGTTCCTCATGTTTGTTACATGAATCTGTCAAAAGTATATTTTTAATTTAATATAAATAAAGATTGATTCCTTAGTTGTTGCAGTCGTGTTTTTTATTTATTTATATTACATAGCTGTTGTGATTCTATCAGATGAAAATCAAAATTTGATCGTGTCTTAAAGGGACCTAAGGACAATTTATAGTTACCAATCAGCCTAACATGGATGTTTTTGATCTGTGGGAGGAAACCGGAGTGCCCGGAGAAAATCCACGCATGCACGGAGAAAACATGCAAACTACACCCGGAAAGACCCCCCATCTGGGATTTGATCCAGTGACCAGCATGCTGAGAGGCAACATCTCTACCAAAATGTAACTTTTTTTAATTCAACTAAAAATGTCCTTATTAAAATTCACTGAGAACTCTTGTGACCCATCAAAACGTTTGTGCTCTTTAAATCTGACCTCAGCAGATGTTTCATTTTTTGTATCTTTATACTTCTCTTTGTTTCTTTAAACATTTTTTTGTTTGTTTTCTGATGTTTTGTTTGCGGTTTTTTTTTTTTTATTTTTTATTTTTTACTTTTCAATCATCATTTGTATTTTCTTATGCTTCCTTTTGTTATTCAACTTTTGGGGCAGATATAATAAGATTTCTTTCTTCTTTCTGCCACCTTTCATTTTATATTTTGTTTTTTGTTTTCATGTGAATACTTGTTTATTGTCATATATTTATTTTATAAAATGAATAAAAGAAATAAACTAAACTAAAACTAAAATAAAGGGGATTCTCCCTATACCAGCTAAGATTTTGAGTGGTGCTCCAAGATGGAATGTTTGTACGAGAAGCGGGAGGATATTTTCCTTTATCAGGCCCATCTTTCTCTGTCCAAGTAGGGGGTTCATTCCTTCTGCTCCAAGCTCCTCTGTGTTTTGTTCTGCCCTTGTTGGGGGTTCTATCTTTCCAGCTTCGAGCTCTTCAGCGTCTGATTTGTCTTCTTGGCCAGATTCTACTCCTGAGTTGTTAGGAGAGTCCACCACGGAGCTACGTTCGCTTTTCTGCTCCTGTTCCGATCTTGTCTTCTGTTTGTAAAGCCCCATTCTGGCTATTTCTTCGTCGTACTCCTTATATTTTGACACTGCTTTGGTTGGGCCGAACATTAACCACCCCAACTCTGTGGCTTTAGCTACCATCTTTACTGGTGGGTCGTAGTCGGGCGATGGGCTACTGTCACTAGGGTTCCGTGTCTTATTGCTTCAATTTGTTGTACCCACCATTGCAACCACTTTTTGATCTCCGCCTTTGTTTTTATTTTTACTGGGTCTCACAGTACTGCCATTTGAATACCTTGAATCACATGAGTACAGTAGAGCACACCACGGTCCTCCATGTGCTTGAGTAGATTTTATTGCAGAATCTCCTCATCCATTCCGAAGTTACCTTCCCCGAACCTCGCTTGAACAAAAGGGTCCCATGTTTTAAAGCCTTGGCCGTAAAAGAGGGCTTCTATCCTTATTCCTTCTGTCGTTTTATCCACTAACTGGGACTTTAGTAACTATTTTAGGATGGTTTGATTCGGACCGGTCCTCCAGTCCTGTTGGTAGAGCCGTAGATGCTGTTTTCTGTTTTTGTCATCTCGAGTTGTCTGTTCCTCAAAGCCGCCTGGCTTTATTCCTGGTTCCTTGGATGGGAACAGACTAGCTGTTTAACTTACTACTTGGATTATGGTCAGTAACCCTTCGTAAGCCCTCTCTACCCCGCCCACTACCTAGTTGTACTAAGGGGCACTTGGCTGGTAGCTTAGTCCAGCCACATACAACTCCTTATTCTCTAGGGGTTGTCCTTTTGTTGGTGCTCGATCAGTCCTCTGATGAGCTCCTTCTCTTCTTTGGGGAGTCTTTACACTAAAAAACTGTATCCCACCGCTGCCACCATGTCTTGCTTCCTCACTGGGGCAGGCACAGGACACGTGCCACACCCTGACAGCAGCCTCTCCACTAACGGGTCAGAAAATTAATCCTAGCGCTAGGGTCTTACCCGTAGCCTACGTAAGACTTGTTTTAACTAAGGTTGATGTTTGAAAAGATTCTCCCAGGCTGATCACAAACTTCTTCCTGCACCACACCCACTACTTTTACCTCGTACCTCGCCCAATCTAGCAGCAGGCTCGGGGACATTTAGCACAAGGCAGCACAGGTAATGGCTGCTCATCTCTTCAAGCTTACAATTGGAACTCAACCTAGATTTGTTTAGAACCTTGGGACAAGGTTCAGGGGTGTTGTTGGCACTAAGTACTAAGAAAACCTTTCAAAACCTCCAACTGTCTACCTTTGTTGTTAACTTTGAACCAAGCTTTACATTTTTCCATGAATAAGAGATGTGATGAAATGAGAGTCCAGAATTATACGTTTTGCTTTGCTTTAATTAGCGATTTGCAAAGGGGAGGAATAGGATCAGCACAATCCAATACAAGAGTTACATTTGATTATATAATGAACACATCTTAATGGGTCGGGTCCATCATCAAACTTGGAGGTGAAAAGTTCAACTGATGGGGAGGTTACTTGTTGTTCCAGTGAGGCTGTGATAGGGGCTTCCTTTGTTCTTGGTTGCTTTTGCCCAACGTGTCCGAGAGCCCTCGGGACTGGGCCGATGCCCAAATATGCTCGGCTGCCCCACTTAACAGCTTCAACTCAGAAACGGACCCAATAAATGTTGTTCTTCACTATCACCAATAACCTCTGGTAACTATGAGCGATTAATTCCAATAGATAGTCAACTTTTCAGTTCACAATTCTATCTGCTACTGTTCTGATCTGATTTAAAACTTGATAAGGGACTGACTCTGTGAGGTGTTCACTCACCATCGCTCTTGGATGGAATCTTCACTAATTCCTCTATGTGGTGAGGTGCAAATTACCTCTTCCCGATCTGGAATGAGGTCACCTCAGGCAAAGCTGGTATAAATTAGAAGGAGTCAGAGTTGGACCTTCAAAATCTGGGCTGAGCTGAAAAAGACTCCAATCTTTGCTCAAAAAAGAAGTCTTCTTCTTCCTTTGGATCAGTCCTGTCCCCCTTTCAGCTGGGTCTGTCCAGAGCAGTCCTGCACGCCATGATCTTCAGGGCAAAACTCAGTCCAGCTCTGTTAGTTCAGTGAGTTTTTATAATTCTAGCTCTGTCTTTCATCTCCTCATGGGGGTTTCTAACTCTCTTTTTCCCCATTCATAGGACAGCTTTAACATCATGCCACCTTAGGTAAGATGGCTATTGGATCAGAACTTCTTTGTAGCATACAAAAAATGATTATATCATCTATAGGCTTGTCTGGACATGTCTGTTACAACTTCTTGAGTTGTTTGTCTGTCTTATGACTAATGAAGGAGTTGTTTTTCTGCTCAGAGTATCCAAGAAGCCGTGGTGTAAGCCAGGAACAGAGCATTTCACAACCTTTCTTCATTGCTTTTTACACATCATATAGGTATCTCACAAAGCCCAGAAAAATAAACATTATATGCTATTCATCATGATTACATTTTCACATGATCAAAACTACATTTATATTATGAAAGAATCACGAGTACAAGTTTAATGACATGAACATCTCAGCTGATAATTACTCTTTAACTATGGCAACTTTTTAAGGTCTTTTTCTCCTTCAGAGCCAGTTAGACCTGTTTTGTGGCAACTCGCTCTCTGTGAGTTGAGTGAACCCAGCTGTGGTGGCTTCTAGCCAGAGCATATATGTATGTGTGTGTGTATGTGTCTGTGTGTGTGTGTCTGTGTGTGTGTATTCTTTAGCAGGCCCTACTGATTGCACTTCAGGGAAGAACTGTGGAGAGATGTAAGTCCTGTGTCTGGCCAGGGTTATGGCAGACCCACTTAACTGGTTTTGTTGCTTTCGAAAATATATAAGTTGTGACTTTTGATCTGTGTACATTGCTTGGTTAAAATGCATTAATTCTTCTGATTTCATACCTTCTA
The DNA here is from genome assembly GCA_031762355.1 of Hypsolebias martinsi. Classification (NCBI taxonomy): domain Eukaryota; kingdom Metazoa; phylum Chordata; class Actinopteri; order Cyprinodontiformes; family Rivulidae; genus Hypsolebias; species Hypsolebias martinsi. Next base: position 21,827,301 of record JARVGQ010000828.1, on the reverse strand, counting down.
AAAGCTAGGTTTTACAACAGCATTTAGAACTGCTCCCTGATGACGCAACAACAAATCTGGTACAGATCAGATGATATACAACTGAGATATAACTTTAGAAACATTGTAAGGGGCACTGTGGAGGCTATTGGCCAATTATCATGGACTCTTGATCAAGGGGTGGGCAATGATCGATCATACTGATTTTTGTACTCCTCGGTTCATATCTGTGACTTTTAGAACCTAACATATTGTGACGGCGTTATGTCTTACTTTGCCATGTCGCCACGCCCACATGCTCCACCCAAACGGTCAGTGTTTGAAAGCTTGTTACACCAGGATGTCTTCGGTCAGTGGACACACTGTCATGCTGATTAAGTAACAGGTGTCCGATCAGGACTGTTCAATGGAGGTGTGAAAATTTGGTCAACATTTCAAAATGGCCGCCTTCCCATTTATCATACAACGTTAGTGCCAGAGGGTTTTCTGTGAGTCTTGGTGAATTGGACGAGTGTACCAAATGAAATGGCCAAAAACAGCTGAACAATAGCTAAAACAAGCAAAAATAATCTTGAATTACAAGAACGAAGTGGGTAGAGTATGGAATTGCTGAGTTAGGCTGAAAAAAGTTGGACTGATTTAAAAAATGTGGAAATAGCTGAAAAGCTAAAATTAGCCAAAAACAGCTAAATAGTAGTGGAAATAGCAGAAATATCTGAAGCATCCAAAAATTAGCTGAAAGGAGCATAATGATCTGAAATTAGCAGAAATAAGTCAGTAGAAGTACAAAAATGTTGACGTAAGCTGAATAAAGCTGAAAAGAGCACAAAGCAGTTGAAGAAACAGCTGAAAGTAGCTGAACGTAGCTGAATTTTTTTAAATGTACAAGGACGCTGAAGGAAGCTGAGCTGGTCCAAAATGTGAAAGGAGTAGCTAAATATTGTAAAGAGATCTAAAGATAAGAAGGATGTAAAATAAGCTCCATTCATTTTCAATGGGCTAAAAATGGCCAAAATGGCTATATATTTCAAAAAGCTAAAGTTGCACCATTACCAAAAGTCATAGCCACATTGTCCTAAACAAGCTGATCATTTTGATATATGAATTGTTGAAATAGCACAAAAATTGTAGGAGGAGTAGGAAGCCAAAAAACGTACGGAATCAGG
>JARVGQ010000828.1:21741515-21753240 GCA_031762355.1 Hypsolebias martinsi | reverse complement strand
CATAGTTGAATGATACAAGATATATATGTTGTGCCATTTTATGCAAAGTTCAAAAATCATGTCACACACACTTTAAAACTTTCAGAAAGTCATCACTGGATGTACTTCTACAGCTGTTGAACTCGTAGCGTCAGCTGAGTTCAAGATTGTCACCACAGTCACATGATGTTGGAAAACACTAAAATGGTTATAAGCTAATTACTGTATTTTAATAAGTATTTTTGCTAAGATGTGTTGTGGTAGTAGCTGAGGGTGGTTCACAATCCACACTTTAAGCTCCACACACTGTGCGTCATTTTTGTTTGAAAACGTTGGCATCATTCGTTGTTGTCAACCTTGTGCGTCTGTTAGCAAAATATCTCGTGATCCAGGGGGGAAAATTTCAATGAAACTCTCAGAAAGGAACAAATGTGTGAACGTCAACAACTGATTAACTTTTGGAGTCAATCCAGTTCAAGATGGGCTCCGCAAGTAATCAAGAATTAGACACAAATAAACGCTAAAATGGCTATAACTCGGTCATATGTGCTAATTCTAAGCTAAATTTTGATGTGGTAGTAGGTGAGAGTCATTCACAAAACACTCTGTGAGTGCTTCTAGTTCTCACAATATCCCATGAGATCATGCATAACGTCATTTATTTTGTATCACCAAAAGTAACTCAGTTACTAACTCTGGCATGAAAGGTGGTGGGCAATATTCCATCAAGGAATGCTAGGCTTTTAACTGAATATGTACATTATTTTTGAAAAATTCTGGGTGAAGCGCAGAACTCTGTCCTGCTGGCTAAAATAATCAAACAAGTTGCAACCAAACAGAATATTTTTCCTCAATTATTTCATCCCCAATCAGCCTCAGATTAAATAATGATTTCCCAGCATGCGTCTGCTTGAATGCAGCAAAACGCATTTAAAACGTGCATGGTAATGTGTCTGATTGCCAGTGTGAACATTTGGAAGTTAGGGTGCAACATCGCCACCTGCTGACCCTCCTGCAAAAGTGCAGCTTCTTTTTTCCAACCCAGGGACCCGTCTAATCTCTGGTTATTTGACAGGGCGAAAGTTTTAGCACCCACAGCCAAACTAGTTTGTCACTGTAGATAATTTATTGAGCAGAAGAGCAAAAGAGAGAGAAAAACAAAGCTTTAAAAATGGAACAAAAATTACCCAAAACGTAAACAAGAATCACAAGGATTCAAGTATTTTCAGAATATTTGGATAGTTTTAGATAATTGCCGAAGAGATCTCGGCTCTTCTGTTGTATCGTTGAGCTGCTCTTGACACCTCCCATCAAACCGGTCCCCCGAGAGTTTGTACGCGGTCCTCGGCTGGCCGAAAATCCGCGGCAGCACCGTGTCAAAGGTCACCCATGCTACCCTCGATTCCTCCGCAAAGACGAACTTCTACGCACTCCTGTCTGTCACTGCTCAGCGCCAGGGTTGCCACAGACACGCTCTGACATCACAATTAAACCGAGAACGCCCCGGCGCTGCACGGTCATCCATCACATGCTCCCACCCCCTCTCCGAACGCACGGACACAGACAGAAAGGAGCAGCAGGAGTGTCTTCCTGCATGCTAAGGGGGCAGTTTTATAAAACATCTTGATTGAAGGCAGAAAATAAATTTTCAGTTTACAACCAGGAAGCAGCTTGGCCTGATGGGGTTTTGTATCAAGCTGTTAGTAGCTTTATTTGGACACACATTAAGTGCTTGAATGACTTCCATGCTAGGGTTTTAATCTAAGACCATCTTGTGTTGAGAAATGACAGCTGTAGCTGTTTCGATTAAACCTTGTCAACATTACGTTCAAGCTGATGCAAACATTTGATTTTACGTGACCTGCCGGCATTCAGAATATGAGCCGTTAACGACTCTCAGCTACTACTGCTCAAAATTTTGGCTCAGTGCCTGCAAAATTAGCTGAGTTGTGACCATTTTATAACACGGATTTACTGTGGACATTTTGAACTGGGAATGAGTTGTAAATATCGGGCAAATGTTTAGAGAGTTTCAGTGAAATCATTTTAATGACAAGGTTTGGGTTTTAGGATTCGTTCAAGATGCCGGAAAACAAGGACGGTTAAAAAGTTTATTGTAATACAGCTGCTGGCGGAGGTCAGAATCCAGTGATGGGGCCAATCTTGCAGCGATATGACAGTGGACTGAATATTTCTGTGAGCGAGATGGTGAGCAGAAAGACAGCCACTAACCTTCTCAAGCAGCTGAGGTGGGGGTCACCTGTAGGAGCTGGGAAAGATGAAATCACCATCACTGGGTGAATGAATAGTAAATGGACTGTACTTATATAGCACCTTTCTATCTTATCAAGACACGACTCATAGCACTTTACTCTACAATCTGTGTCCTCATTTACCCATTCATACAGCACTCTACTAGATCTCTACAAAGCTATTTGAATAAATCAATCTAAATAGACTAATCAGTGCTTTATCACATTCATACACCAATGGGACACACATCAGAGGCAATGAGGGGTTCAATGTTTTGCCCAGGGACACTTCGGTTGGTGACTGCTGGTGGATTTGAACCCTCCGACTCTTCCATTGGAGGAAGACTACTCTAACCACTCAGCCAAAGCCACCCAGGGCAGAGCTGAGGAGAGCGTGGTCAGAGGGGTAAACAAAAACAAGGTCCAGGAGTAGAGGTCCGGGTCAGATACGGGAGGTCAGAGATCCAGGTATAAATTCATAAGGCAATCCGTGAGTCGTGATCGTTGGGCTAGAAGGGGTAGTCCGTAACGAGATCAGAAAGGCAAAACAAGAGCAGGCAGATCGGTGTTTCCAAAAAGCAGGCGTGAGGTCGAGACGAGAAGCTCAAACAAGACTGTGAATAGAACGCTGGACATCTACTTCCGTGAATGGTTCAATAATCTGGCAGAGTGTAGTGAGAGGAGTCCTTCAATCTGGACTGGAGCTGGTGTGGTGATAAAGGGTTGATGAGCTGTGGGTGAAGAGTGGGTGTGGCAGAGTGACAGAGATGCAGAACATGACATTTAATGGTTTTATACAATTTTTTTGTAAAGTACTTGTTGGGAAGGACTCAAGGGGAGTAGTGGAACAGAGGCCAAAGAAGCCGGGCCTGTGATTGGAAAGTCGCCGGTTCGACCCCCTGGACTAACAACGCTTAAAAAAAATGTGGGTGGGAAAGGTGAAGCACCCACACCTGCCGCCACCCTCATTTGCCACACTCTGGGCTCCACACAGAGGGCTGTGGTAACTTGATGACCTGAAGTTGCATCAGGAAAGGGCATCCGGCATAAAAATAATTGCCAAGTCTTTGTGGGAGTGGCGACCTCTGATGAAGGAAGCATGCAAAGAAGAAGAAAAAAAATACTTGTTGGTGAGGATTCTCAGCTACTACCACAAGTAGCTCAATAGCTGTAAAATTTACAGAGTTCTACCCATTTTAATGTTTGCTGAATTCAATTGGTTGTGGCAGCCATCTTGCATCAGGATGGTGCCACACATTAATCAGTCATACCCAATGATTACTTTTTACATTTACTGGTAAATGAGACATTTTGTTAGCTGAGGCAGGGGCAAAAACATGATTGTTTGGCTTTGCTTATTCGAGGTGGTTAAATAATAAATATAATTATACTGCTTTGTTTTTCTGCCAATACCTGCTCCCATAAAGACACTTCAGTCAGAGGTGAAATAATTCCCTCAGTTCCAACAGAAATGCCCTCTTCGGGCCTCTTTGGCACTAAGCAGATGGGCAGCCCTGTGACTCTGATCTCATCAAGCGAGCACGTCCGCCTCCATTAGTCTCCGGCATTGTGCTTGAAATTGCTCTAACTTGTCGAGTGATTACCTCAAATGAACAATTAGACGGCTGGCTGTCACAATAACTCGCTCCTCGCCTGTGAATTGGCTCGCCGGTTTTAACGGCTGCCGCTGCCATCAAGGTGCTCCGGATAAATGATCCGTTCTGGAGGGGAAATGTCAGCTCGTAGCCCCTCGATGAATTGATGCGCAACATCTAGTCGCACACACTGTAATAGGATCACCACAGAGATGATGCCGTCATTGGACAATCAATAAGTTGGCACTAATTATTATTTTTTTTTCTCTCTTTGATTGACCTTTCAAAAAAAAATTAGCTTTTGGTAGGTTCATTTGCACATTGTCACCTGCTGGCACAGACAAAGTGATAATGGTTTTTATCTGTGTCTAATTTTATACCACTAGCTAAATATGTCCTGCGTCTCAGAAGATGTTTCAATGAAACTCTTAGAAAGTAATCATTATATGTGGAACATTTCGATGGGTACAACTCAGTCAAGTCTACAAATACTGAGGTATTTGGTGTGAATGTAGCGGAGTCATTCCTAACATACTTAGAGTACTGATGGATCGCAAGAGAGCTTTAAGATTTTGGGCTTAGCTTTTGGAATCAACCCTGTCTGGTGTCCTGATTTTCTTAGTCAGATCTTCATTGTCTGCTTTTATCCTGTATTCTGTAGAGTTTTGTTCCCATGGCATCATGGTTTATTTTCCACTTTTTAATTACCTGCCCTACACAACCTATAAGTTTTGCTCTCTTTGAAGGTGTTTTTTTCTTGCCTCTCTGGTCTACTCTCCTATTTGTGAAATTGAGATTTTTTTTTATTTTTTTTTTGGTCTATTTGTCATAATGGTGACCTCAGATCAACTCGCTGTTCTGACTACAGGAACCAACACAAAGTGAGATTTGAGAGAGTTAGGGTTAGATGTTCACGAGGCCATTGTTCTCCTGTGAATGGAGATGGTCTCAAGGCAATGTCACTAGAAAGGAGATAGATATTCATTTCTTTTGATTTACAAGCCTAATCTTCCCCATTTAAATGTTTAAATGTGAATTAAAAGGTCTTGGTACTTGTTATTTTCAAAGATCCTGGAGTCAAAGCAGACACGGAGGAGGAAGTGGTGGAGAGTGGGCAGGCAGGTGGATATCTTTTTTCCTCACAGTGATTAGTCAATGTTGAGAGGCTTCTGTAAAAAAAGGAGGTTCAAGCCAACTGAGAGCCAGAGCACTAGTGAATCAGTCCTTCCAGCCAGCTTCACAAAGAGAAAACACAAATGAAAGTAAGTTCCAAGATTATAAGGAATTTAAAAGAATAAATGCAAGGGCTAGAATGTGGCCAAAGAACGTGTATTACTACACAGTAGTCACTCGTTTATCACGGGGGATCCATACACTGAAGCCCCGCGATAAGTGAAATACCGCGAAATAGGAATAGTAGTACAAGCAGTAAGTATACCTATGCCTATTTTATAACTGTCTATTGTTGTCATTGTTATTCACTGTTGCCATCTCTCTTTGTTAAGAAATCAAGTCTCTTGTAAATGAGTCCTTGAGGCTCAATGTGATTAACCTGCTTAAATAAAGGTTGAATTAATGGAAAAAGTAGTCGTTTTTTTTTGTATTTATATATACTGTACAGCATATTGTGTATGTTAAGGTGTTTTAAATCCTTCCCACACTCTTGCAATATTCTAAACAATGTTTCTAAACTGTAAACGCTCTAAAAGAGCACAGCATGTCATGATTTCAGCTCTCTGCCAGCGCACTCGGCCACACCCACTGCAGAGTGGGGATCAACTGATCAGCTGCAGGAGGAAGGTTCTCCTGCAGTGTGGGCTGCACACAGATGCAGCAGGTGCTAAATCATTTTAAATAATTTATTTTAAATAAAAAATCCATGTCGATTGTGTGGCTCATCCGTCAATCAGCCAATTGTGTGTCATGTCTAATCTTACTTTGAAAAACCGCAATAGAGCGAGTCCGTGAAAAATGAGCCGCGAAGTAGCGAGGAACTACTGTACAAGACCATTTGTCCCTGCCTTGTTTTGTTGTTGGGAATGAAAGCCAGAAGGACCCAGTTTATTAGTGCTGCCATTTTGTATTATGGAACCTGAGTCCGCTCACTCAGGAGTCAACAGCTAAAAAAAGTTAAATGGGTTGTATTTTTTATTGTATTTTTAATAACTGCTGTGGCTCAGTTGGTAGAGCTGTTGCCTCTCAGCAAGAAGGTTGCTGGGTCAGGGGCCTTTATGTGTTCTCCCTGTGCATGTGTGTGTTTTATCTGGGTACTCTGGTTTACCACAGACCAAAAACATGCATGTTCGTCTGATTGGTAACCCTAAATTGTCTCTAGTTGTGAGTGAGAGAGTGAATGGTTGTTTGTCTTGTTTGGCTCTGAGTCCCTGTGATGGACCGGAGACATGTCCAGTGTGTCCCCCACCTCTCGTTCAGTGATAGCTGGATTTGGGCACCACTGACCCCTGCGACCCAAAACAGAAGAAGCTGGTAAAGATAATGGACAGACGGACGGACAGACGGATAACTGCAGCTGGCCCTAGGATCCCTGCTTTACCCACAACTTATACTTTCGTTAGAGCCAGAGCCAGAAACTGTTCTGCTCCACCTTCTTTTTGAAGGACCAATGTACCAATGATGCATACGCATGAAAAGGAATCAGATTCCGCACACACACCAGGATGTATCAAAATAAAGTTATGTTTTGACCTGCCACGACAATGTGCGTACCGCCACACAAACTTGTTGAGTTGACAGTATCAAACTACTAAGTTTGAAAATTCACCTTAATACACCCAAATATAACTGTTTGGTTTCCTGGGTCCAGGGGCCAATTGAACTTGATGTTTTTCCAAGAAAGTCAGAGTTTCTTTATTTGTCATTTGCACCACATGTGGTACATGTGGTGGAATGAAATTGTGTACACAGGGTCCCAGTTACATACAACAAAAGTATTAAAATGTAAACAAGAAACAGTAATAAATTCTAAGATATGAACTAAGAAAAACGTCAACTACAAATATGCTAAGCACTAGTAGTACAAAAACAATACGAAAGCCGAACGATAAACTGAATCACATTTAACCAGTTGAGATGCATAAAATGCATGTGAATTGTCTACATCACCATTCTCCTGGAGAAGGAAACTGTGTTTGATCATCTTATTAATTCAGAATAAATCACGTGTTGACTCCTCAGGTCAACAAGGTGCAGACAATGACACATTGCCATACATACAGTAGCTGTGTAAGGTTGTGCATAATTGTGGGACAATGGCAGCTGTGGCGCTGCTTGAGGACATCACCAGTAGAAGAATTGTGAGGCAGAGTGTTTTTTGGGAGGAACAAACTGAGTTTAAACTGATCAAGTGTTTCACAGTCATCCCTAAGCCATACTGCACCATGCCAGCTATACGGGATGGCCTCATCCATGTAATGCCCAGATATATCAAATCCCCCTACACTGGGACTGAAACACTCCATGATATGTAGCGGCTCAAATCTTAACATTAACTATTCAAGAAAGAAGCCTCTAGGTTTTACCAAGCCCTTGAATTTCTCTGTGCTTACCCACATTATTAAAGACGTATAAAGTTGGAAATGCCTCGAACTAAGAGGTGCACAGCCAATTTATCAGCACCCCCAGTTCACTTCATTCAGTGACAACTCCATCTTCACACAATCACTCTTTTTTGTGGCAAATACATTTTTATGCCTCACTGTCTTACAAATTTCGATCGGATTATTTTATAATTTGGTCCATACGCCAATTGTAAATGCACACTCTTTGATACTCAAGGCCCAAGGTCGATGATTGCTTTCTTTATGTTGGTGACTCTAAGTTTTGAAGTCTTTTAGAGGTTCCCTACAGTGGTTTTGATGCAGCCTCTGCCACCAACCTACACTGAGAATGGAAGCCTCGTTCCTTCCTTCTGTAAGATTGTCAGCTCTACAATGATAGTCTTGATTATAGAAGGTCAGATAACAATGTTTGGGCACATAAAGGTAGTGGTAATCTCCTGGGAGAATCTGAGATAGGGATCCACAAGCAGACACCAATCAGCTGCTAGTGTATTAAGGGTCAAAGGCTTAAACAGATTGGCCTGATGAAATGAATCAGCCTCTGAGATGTTCTGGATTGGTCCTGTTTGCTGTCTGTCTATGCTGGACTCAGCCATATCACCATTTATATCAGCCCTACCTGTATGTCAGGGTTGTCTTGCATACTGCTAGTACAAATTCAAGATCAAGTTTAAGTCAATTTTATTGTCATTCACATCACATGTCATACATGAGGTGGAATGTACAGTACTCAGGGTCCCAGTTACACCCCATGTAGAGCAACCTTAGGTTCAAAGAGTTACAGATCTAGCAATTCTCGTTGGCACCATACCAGTAGTGCAGGTTCTGAGGACCAACCAGTCCCTTATGTTGCTTTGCTCAATAACCTTAGCTGAATCTGGGGTAGCCTCCACAAAAAGTGCTCAAACCTTTACTGGGACCATGCTGTGAGAATGTTATGCCTACTCTCTGGGGCTGAATTGGGGCGGCTGTAGCTGAGTGGTTGGAGCAGTCGTCATCCAATGCAAGAGTTGGGGGTTCGATTCCACCACCAGCAGTCACATGTCCAAGTGTCCCTTGCAAAGACACTGAACATTGCCTATGATGTGTGTCCCATCGGTGTATGAATGTGATAAAGCACTGATCAATCGTTGCATAAATCTAGTAGAGTGTTGTATGAATGGGTAAATGAGGACATAGATTGTGATGTAAAGAGCTTTGAGTCTTGATAAGATAGAAAAGTGCCACGTAAGTGCAGTCCATTTACCATTTTACTCTGGCTTTGACTTCTGGGTTCCTGTTTGGAGTACAGTATAGTATTTCCATACATGTCGATGACTGGAACGAGGAAGTACAGAGTAGCAGTAGAGTCAGCCTTCAGCTCCACCTAGAGAGGAAAGAAGGGGCAAGACCAGGAATAAGCAGGATAATAATATTATTATTTTAGACATTAAAAGCTATAAAATGCTATTCCTGGATATCAAGTTTTTAATCTAAACCACCTACAAAATGTTATTTTGTATCCAGTGTATGTATCAATGATTCATCTGGCTAAGGTAAATCTAGCTTTAGTTATACATGATTTATTTGAATTCTCTACTTTTAAGTGAAACGAGGATTCTTTAGACTTGACTCTGATGCCCTTCCTCAATCTCTCAGCTCAGATGTATCTCAACTATGCTGGGCTGCTGTCATCAGTTGTGGATACGTCTCAATGAAGATCAAACATCCACGGAAAATGTAATCTGCGTGTGTCCATTTCTACTTCTCAACCAACTTGCGAAGAATCCCGTCAAAGAAATCCCACATCAGTTCAGACCAGATTACCGATCAGAGTGACCAATGTCAGCATAAGCGGAGCAGAGTAATGCAGCCTTACTGGTGAGGCAAGCCGGGGAGTCTTTAATGGTAATGAATGCACAATGAGGGCCAAAGGCAGGATGAAAGAGGTGGTGGGGAAGGGGTGTGCAATCGTGACCAGACTTATTAAGGAGAGATAACCACAATGTATGGGAAATGAGGGTAAGGTGCAATGTTTCCTAAATGGTTTTAGACTCAAGTTTTCCTTTGAATTCATCAAACAATATTTCTTGGAAGAGATTAAAAGACACAGCAGCTTTTACACACTCAGAGCGGACTTCTTTTCTTTTGCATAAAAATCAATTTCAAAAGCATTGTGAAACGTCAAATTTTAATACACCGTCGAGGCAGCCACTTGTTTGCCTGCCCTCAGTGGTATTAAAATCAATTTGCATTCCTGTACTTGACATTAAACAGAACTGAAACAGACACAGTGTTGGTTGTGAGTAACTTCCAAGTCTTTACAAAATGATTTTCATAATCATAAATCCACATGCATGAATTTAATTTTCGTGTTTATTCCGGGGGCAATAAACGGATAGATTTCTCAAGAGCTTCTCTAGGGGAGGGCACTGCATCCACCATCTGCTCTGCTCCTCAAGCCTGATTTTTATCACATGCTGGTGAAAGAGGGGTAATTATGTTTTTGCCTGTGACTGTGGGAATGTGTGTATTTGTTTCTGTTAGCAAAATATTTCATGAACCACTGAACACGTTTCAAATGAAATGCACAAAACAATACACACAATAATGTGTGATGCTAGAACATTATATTGGGATTACAGGGATGGCACTGAAATTGTTTAGATAATATTTGATAGCTTTCAGTCTGTTTATATCAATAAAGAATATATTTTTTACACCAAAGTCAGTCAAGAAGTTCCTCAGGGTTCAATGCTTGGACCAACATTCTTTATAATTTATGCTTCCATGAAGTAAAGTTATTAAACAGCATGGGATAAATTATTGTTTTGCTGACGACCATCAATTATACTTCCAAGAATACATGAAATAAACATCCATGAAACCTAATAAATTCCAGTTATTGAGATTATAAGGGTGCTTTTGAGACATAAAAACCTGGATAACTCTTTATTTTCTGCTTAGAGGTTGTTTTTATGGGCCTGAGCATAATAGGAACAAACTTTGCAGCCTTTCATTTCCTCATATGGCCTCCAGTTATAATGTGAAGAACCTTGGTTTTATTGTAATTTTATCAGGGTACATGATTTAATCCCACAATTTAAATGTTACCAGAACTGTTTTCCTGTGTAATGACTGTAATATGAGAAAGATCTTGTCCCATAATTATGCAGAAAAACTGGTCCATGCATTTATCACTTCCGGGCTAGACTATTGTAATTCTTATTTGGGTATCCAAAAAAAAAAAAAAAAAAAAATTCTTGAAGTCTTTCATTGATCCAAAATGCTGCTGCTGCTGCTGAGAGTTGAGAGCACATATTTCTCTAATTTTAGCTTCTCTCCTTTGGCTTTCTTTCTAATTCAGAATAGATTTGGAAAAAAAATTGCTTCTGACGTACAAAACTCAACAGCCAAGCTCTATCTGATATGACAGCTCCTATTCTTCCATATTTTTCAAAAAGAGCACTTCGCTCTCAGTCCTCAGGTTTACTTACGGTTCCTAGAGTTTCTAAAAGTAAAATGTGAGACAGAGCTTCCTGTTATCAGGCTCGTCTCTTACGGAACCAACTTCCAGTTTCTGTTCATTAGGCTGACACATCGTCCAGTTTTAAGATTAGGCTTAAGTCGTTCCTTTTTGGTAAATCCTGTAGTTCACTTATTGGCCTTTGATAGCGTATGTGAATATTTTCCTACAGTTTCCTGAGATGAAGTTTGTTGTGAATTGGTTCATCTTTTAGTTTTCTTCCTTGTAGTTTATGTTGTATTTTCTTGTCTTTTGAGTTTCTTGTGTTTCACTTGTCATCGGTTCAGTCCTCCCCGGTGTTTCGCCCCTCCTGCTGTCAGCTCCTGCTCCCCCCACTCTCACCTGATCCTCGTTGTCTCCTCAGGTGTTGGTCATTTCTCTCGTTTGTTTCCTGTTATATTCATTCTCTGGCCTTTAGTTATCTGTCCTGGTATTTTACTGTGAAGTTGTTCATGTTTGCGCCCTCTGTGTATTGTCCAGCTTTTCCTTGTTAACATGTTGCTGCCTTGTCAGCTCTTTAGTTTTTGTTAAATAGCTTATTTTTATTTTATTTTTTACCTTCAAGGCTTTTTCCAGAATTGTTGTCTACTTTCTTGGGTTATAAAATGTCATAATTGAAGTAAAAGTAGTCACTGAACAGACTTTTACGACAGTACCCCGTTTGAGACAAGCCCAATTCAAGACGGCTGTCACAGCTAATCAAACTGAGCAGACAAAAATGGCTTTAACTTAACTTTACAGATATCCTTGTTAATTTTGGTGTGTCCGAATCTGGAAATCATCCCTAACACATTGAGCATTAACTGATGGCACAAA
>JARVGQ010000828.1:21652315-21664543 GCA_031762355.1 Hypsolebias martinsi | reverse complement strand
CACCTCCACATCATTGCATTCAGTTTTTATTCACAATTTGTTTAGTGTCCCAACTTTTTTGGAATCCGGTTTGTACAAAATACAGAGGTTGTTCACTAAAACTGTTGAGACCCTGAAAAGATTTAAACTCATCAGCGTTGCTTCCTGTTTGCAGGCATGGCTGGCACCATCTACTTCCTGGCAGACCTCCTTGTGCCACTGAATGCAAAGTTTCCGGCTTTTGAGGTGTAGAGTGTCCACAGGTAGTCCTCCACCCACCCACACTGCAGAAACTCTTAACAAGACGGTTCTCCAATTCTGGATCGAAGCCCGTTCAGGACTTTGTCTTCAGACAACATCGATCTTCATTCTTCCTGCTTTTTATCTCCAACAACTGTGTCCAACAGAACTTCTAGTGTTGTTGCTTCTTGTGCTTCGGGTTAATTTACAGTCTGATAACATAAGATTTTTTTTTTTTTGTATATCTATGTCATAAAATGTGGCACAGACAATAATACTAGAATTGATTGCATCGTCTGAGGAATAAACAGGTTTTAAGTTGTTGCTCTGTCCTGGATGGTAAAGCTGTTTCAGTTGCTGTTTGTGCAGGAGTGAGCAAAAGCCACTAGAGGGCAGCAGAGTGCTCAAATGTTTTCAACACATCTTACACTTGCAGCTCTGCAAGTTTAGTTTTAAAACAGCCAAATATTACTTTTACAACTGTCTGAAGACCATTGAAACATTTGACTTAAGTTTCTCCTCCATATAAGGGTCATAAAACACCCCAAGATCCAAATGGACTTTTGAACTGTCATGAGGCACGTTCCTGAGGCCAGCTGGGACCTTGAGGAGCTGAAGAGGAGGAGGAGGAGGAGGAGGGTTACTGTACCAGAGACTGTAGAGAAACAGGAGTGTTGAATTTTTCTCTCCACCCCCGCCTGTTGCAGGTGAAATTGAACTCCCTCAGGCAGGAATGGAGGTAAAAATAGAGCTCATCTGTTCAGGGGAGTGGTCTCCAAGACACGACTGTTGCTTGGGTGCATTCGCTCGTGGCAAAATGTCCTCTAATCTTCTAGCGTTGGACAGCAAAGCTTTCACAGCTGATGACAAGTTGGACTTAATGCAGCTCAAACCCTCTGTCAGGGAATTGTCTAATAATTTGCATGGTGTCACCACGTAAACATGCTGATCGTACAAGGGCTACACTGACATCTGATGTAATGTACGGTCATGGAAACATCTAAACAAAGCAAAAATAAAGGCAATGTACAAGAACAGTTTGATGTTGAAATGTTTTCAGTTTGTAAAGACCCCAATTTAAAAATGGTACAAAAAGTAAGGAATAGTGTGTTTGGTTGATTTCTTTGTTGCAATCTTGGCAATAAATCTGGTACCTGATAATTCCACAAATGTAAGAAGCATGCATAAAATGTGGATTGTACCCATGAGAAAATTGCCAAATCTCTGCCATTGCTGAACCTCCATCTATGGACTCTTATTCTTAGCTTCAGGTACCACTGGTTCCTGATTGTTAGCATGTGAGCATGGAGCCAGCAGTGCTCACTCCATGCTGCTTCAAACATGCCACGTTTGAGTGATCTGGAAAGGGTTTTGTTCCGCAGGGCCACTTCAAGCTGGTTTTTATCAAAACCGAGTTGTAGCGTTGTTTTAACCAATCCCCAGTATAATTTCCCAACGGAGTGTGGGATAACAAAGACCACCTGTAAAGTGAGCATCAGGGCTTAATTTGTAAATCTATAGATGCCGGGATGGAAATAGCGAGCGGGAAATTTTTTAATAAAGTTGATGCATTTTTAGTGTATTTTAATGGGTTGTTAAACATCCTACATTTATCTATATTTGTAAACGCTCCACTTCTGTCAAGCATCTTCCCTCCACTCCCCTTCCAAGCCCGGCTCTGTCCCTGCTCATTGCTGTCTGACTCCACATGTGAAACCTCAGGCGCCTGCCTGCGGCTGTGGACTCCTGCCCGCGTACGACTGCCTGGTTAGCTCGGCACTCTCCCCAACAACCCTTTTAGGGGCGGAGATTTGAAGCGTAGACGAGGAAATGCTACTTGAAGGGGCTACTTGTATGCTTGTAAGTGGCTGTTGTGTTTAAAATTAGTGTTTACGTAATTATTTTCAGTTTACATAAGTTTTATTCATTCAAGGCAGTCATATTTGTTCATAACTTTATTAGTAGTAGTAAACATGAGAGTTACCAGATCCAAGCCAGCAGTTACCGGAATGCACCCTGTCAAAATAAGAGAGTTCCTGGATCCTCTTCTGGCGGATCCAGCTCAAATTAAGCACTAGTGGAAATCCCATATCTCCACAGTCTTGGACCAAACTACCCTTCAAGATGACTGTGCTCACCCTCACCAACTGGTTTATCAGAGACTACCTTCAGAATTTGGGGGGATGGAACAACCATGCAGTCATTATCTCAATCCCACTGAACACCTGTGGGATCACCTTGAACGACCAACACAACCACTATGACTTGTGACAAATACTGATTGAGAATCGGATGCGATCCCACAGCAGAGTGTGACTTCAGCCATTGTTGTTGCTGTGTATGGTTCTTCCGTATGCTACTGAGGTCCCTGTTTTTGAAATGGAAAAAGTTTGCCAACATGCTTCTTCAGACTTCAGAACATTTCTTCAACATTTTGTAATGGGTAGAACTGAATATGCAAGGAAAATGTTAACTTTTATGATTCGGCACCCAGTGTTGGAACATTAATCAATATTTAGTTTTTTATTTTTTTAGATTTTATTGTGAGTTTTTTAAGACCAATTTATTCATGTAGAATGGAAAATGAAATATGTATTTATACATCAGTGATGCACATTATTAATAAAAGATATTGTGAGCTACACAAAAATGAAGGTACAAATGAGAGTTGAATGTTTATTTTAATATGTTTAAGCAAAATTACATCAAAAATAAAGATCCTGTAGTGGAAATCACTGCATTCACAATAAGACTAAGCCAATTCATTAATCCAAGTTTAAACTTGGAAGAAGGTTCAATCCTGTGTTGCTTTTCATGATGCCAAAATCATCACCTACCGCCTTATATGGCAAGCAATTGTCTGGTAGCAAAATATCTCGTAAATCCCTTCATGGATTTGAATGAAACTTTCAAATAGTGATCAATGCATGTTCATTTACAACTGTTTATTTTTGGAGTTAATCTGATTCAAGATTGCTGCCATGGCTAATTGACCTCAGCAAAAACAAAAATGGTTTAAACTCGGTTTTACAAAAATTGAGCTCGAATTTGGTGTCGTAGTTGCTGAGGATGGTTTTGGGGAAGAAAAAATTATTTTGTGGTCTGATGAAACATCTCACTTTTAAATGTGTTTAACAGATTTGGTAAATGATGTGTTTGTAAGTCTTGTGAGTTTTTTTTTTTTGTCCTAATAGTGAGGTATTTTAAAACAGTAAAAAAGTAATTTTGATCGTCGGACTTTTAAGAGGAAATGGATCGTTTGCGAGGAAACAGCATTTTTCAAGGTAGATTTTAAAAAAGGGATTAAAAAGCACAAATCAAAGTGCAAAGATTTACATAATTTTCTAACCAAGCTAAACCTTAATTTTAATAAAAACCTTGGTTTGTATTAAAAATATACTTTTTACAAACAGATTTATCTTTCACAACTTGGTTTATACAGAGCACAAGAGAAAAGAACTAAAATTATTAAGGTTTAATGTGTTTAGTGGGTTTGAAACGCTGCTGATACGATATACAGTACTGTGAATTTTGCATCACAACTCCGTCAGTATAATGGAGTTCAGCTGAACTCCAGGGAGTAAAATGGGCTTTTGTTTTCATACAACCTTTATTTTTACAGGTTAGACTCCTTGAATCACGAACTCATTTTCAAGAGAGACCTGTTTTAGGCAGACAACGTGTAAAGTACAGACAACAATAAAATGCAAATCAAATTAAGTAGATAAAAAGCTGCCATATAAAACAAGTTAAAATACTACAAACATATTTGCTCTAATTTTTCTATTGAGCTTGTCAAATGTTAAAATCCCTTAAAGAAATCAAAGTGGACAGCTTCAGATCTTTTTACAAGGTGTTACAGGCAGAGTAAGAAAATGCCTTTTTGCTTAGTTTAGTCTGTACTGAGGGGACGCTGCATCAACGGAAATTCCCGAGTATTTGTAAGAATGCACAAACAATAGGAACACCGTGTATGGATAAGATAGAAGGAAGGACTTATACCAACTTTCTGTTTGAAAACAACATCCCCTTGGTTTTATCAGCATTTAGCACCTGATTGAGATAGAACAAGTCTGACTGGATAATAAATGCAGACTAGAAGTTGGAAAACCTTGGCAAACTGCGTTAGCTCGAGAACAAACAACTGTATCATCAGCATAGAGATGTGAGGAGGTGTCAGAAATTTTTTGAACTACATTACTTATATAAATTGTAAAAAAAAAAAAAAAAAAAGTGTGTCCTATAAATGAGCCTTGTGGCACACCATTATTGACCGCTAGCTAGAAGAAGTACCATTGTGTTGGAACACATTGCCTTCAACCTGAGAGGTAATTAGAAAACTATCCGATAGTGTCCTGATGCATGCTCAATAATCCAGGTAGAAAAATCTAAAAAAGCTCAGTTTGGTCCTCTGGACATTCAAAAAACAAAACAAAGCAAAAAAAAAATTTGTAGAAATGTTTCGTCTTTCGTCCAAAAGACTTCCTCAGTCTGAGATGCTGTATTCAGCTCAGTCTTATAAATCTTATATCTTAGAAATGAAGTGTTGTATAATAGTTTTTAAACTTCTAATTTTACTTCTAGGAAGTCAGGCTTTGTTGTAAACTTTTAAAGTGGTCTTGATTTGGTTCGCTGTCTTCTTTATACCTTTTAAAGCTTTGATTTGGACTACTGTGGATTTTTGTCCCCCTTCGCAGAAATACCATCCATCTGTGCACATTGTGAGCGCAATAGTCTCTCTTGTAAATGAGTCCCCGAGGCTCAGTGGGATTAACCTGTATAAATAAAGGTTGAATGAATAACATGAAAGATAAGTGTTTTTCATTTTGTGTGTAGTTACATCTAGGCATAAGAAAGGTTCCTTTCAAAGGCATTGCTACTTTAATATAAAAGATGGCCACAATGATAAATGCGTAAGGCCAACCCCATCATTTGAGGATACCATGCTTTCTAGTTCAACTGTATGGGGTGACTGAAGATTAACCTATGGCCACCACCAGTTTCCGCCATTGTACCTTGTGGTAGAAATTGCTCCCTCCACTCGACAGGATCTGTCACTGCGTGGTCTTGGACAAGGATAAAAAAAACTATCTTCGTTTACACAGTGTAACTCCTACCGACTTTAATATCTTGCACCAAAAACATTAAGGTTTTCTTCAATCCTTGTTAAATTCCTTTCCTGAAAATGACTCATCTCGAGAACGACAAACATTCACTATTCAAACCCTTCAGCGGTGGGGGGACATCGTACTGCTTGGTTCCTTAGTTTCAGTCCAGATTTTGTACTTTATGACAATGAACAAGTGTCAAGGCCTTAAAACTATCTACAGCCAAGAAACAGCATCAGAAGGTGATGTCTTCAAGACACAACAGAATTTTTAAAAAATCCATCGAAGACCTGACACGGGTCCCTAGAGGTACCGTACATCATCCTGCAACAGATCGTCAGGCTTCCAGCTAATGGCTCTTCTTTTAATCGTACGATGTGGATGTGTTGAGATACAAGATAAATGTCTTGTACCGTTACGCAACCAATTGCCTCCCAAGTTGAAAGTCTCCATACCTGCCAGAGAGAGGTCAACGTTTCCAGCACTTTTTGCCCTGCTGTCATTTAACCATAAGAGGAGGAGCGGCCTCACGGTTTAAAAATACCACCTTGAAATTGAGCTCAAGGGTTTAGGAGCCCATCTGAAGGGAGCTGCTGACGGCTGCATTTCCCCTGCCCCCCTCCCCTTAACTGTCTTTAAGAAAGATTGCATTAAATGACAAAAAAAAAGCAGTATTTTGTTCTTTATTGGAATATAAATCAAGCCTTGAATCAGTCTTGACACACTTCTCAGCCTTCCAAAAATAGCCCCATCCCCTTCTAAAGGCCTTCTCCTGATGCTCTTCCACGGGAGCACGGCTCTTCTTTCCCTAAGAAAGTTAAAGATGTTCCAGTGTGTCATCTGATCCTTCCCCATTAGCATATGTGACATCACATGCCATGGATAAATAAGGGGGCTCTGACCATGGCCCAGGACCACTCTGTCTTGGGACTTCAGCTTCTCTTATCCTTTCTTTCCGCTCCTTCGGGCTCCAACTCTCCAAAATGGTGTGTACAGAATTCTAGTTTTGGACCTTATTTTGTTTGGGGGCAATGGAGTGATTTTTTTTTTCCCTTTGCCTTTATTAATTGGGACACTATCTCTTACCGAATGATCCCTAAAACTTGGACTTTGTGCTGGCTGTTTGGATTAAGAAACTTAGAAAATGTTTGGAAAAATGTTTAAGACATTCATAATTTGGTTTGAGGACGACTGGCATAAATATTTCAACACGTCCACCAGAGCATGTACAAAAGCTAAAAAAAAAAAAAAAAACATGAATACATAAATACATTTTGTTTTGTTTTGTTCCTCTAACACAGTACATTTCCATTTGTGTTTTCTGTTCTTACATGTACATTTCTGTGTTTTTATGTGACAGACGGAGTTCACACCGGACCAGATTGAGGGTAAGTGAAAATAACCTTGGGGACTACTTGGTGGCATCTTATTTTTCCATTGTTGCCACCAGAAAATACATAAGCGCTCCATGTTACTTTTCATGCTTTTGTGTGTAATTTTTATTGAAAATGTCCTATTAGTACCCTAAAAACTACGTCTTTAGTTAAAGTTGTGTGAAAATAAAGTAAAAGAAAGGATAAAGACCACTGTAGGAGATGCCATTCAAACAACTCACCCAGGTTTCTATTCTCAGATGACCTAGCCTTGTCTTGCAAGCCAGGGAGGGAATAACCTTTAAGATGTAGACATACCCGTACTCGTATCAAATTATACAAGGAATCCAAGGCGGTCTCGTCCTTCCAGCCCCGTTTGTTGACAAGCGAAATGTACAGTCTGTTTGTGACATGGTGTTGATTACACCACAGTCAGCGTTCTTATGTTAAACTCGCTGAGGGGCCATGTCTCTATTTGGTTTGAGTTTTCTCTGTCTGGGTGGATCAGCTTGTCCCCAAGGACTGATTCGGGGTGGGGAGGGTACAGCTGTTGTTGCTGTTCGGGAGCTGTGCATTAATCTGTCAAAAAAAAAAAAAAAAGGTAGCTGTTTAAGTGCCTGGAAGGAATTGTGGGAAACGAAAACCTTTGTTTGGGCTCCAGTCTTTCTAGTCTCTGCTAGATACAGCTGTTGAGCTGAATTAACGGTGAACAATGATGGGAGCACGAGGCTTTGGGCTTCAGTTCAGTGATCCCACTCAGCTGTCACAGACAGAGGAAACCCAAATGAGATTGCTACTAATAGGCAAACAGATTTTTCATCGCAACTTGTGTCAGAACCGTATAACTCAAAGATCCTTTTTTGTCTCCTTGTCTGTCCAGACTTCAAGGAGGCTTTTGGTCTCTTTGACAGAATTGGTGACAGCCAGGTGGCCTACAACCAGGTGGCCGACATTATGCGCGCTCTGGGCCAGAACCCCACCAACAAGGATGTTCAGAAGATTCTGGGCAACCCAACCGCCGACGGTAATAGACCGCATCGTTTAAACAAAATCACAAGTGTCACTGTGGGTTTTTCCTCACTCGTGCCTGTAAATGAACAGATATGGCCAACAAGAGGCTCAACTTCGACGCTTTCCTGCCCATGCTGAAGCAGGTCGATGCCATCCCCAAGGGAACCTACGATGACTACGTTGAGGGTCTGCGTATCTTCGACAAGGAGGGTAACGGCACAGTCATGGGCGCTGAGCTGCGTATCGTGCTGTCCACTTTGGGTGAGTACCCAAATATAGAAGTGTACAGATATAACTTGCTTAGCACACTGTCTTTGAAAGTGAGATTGTGGCCTTGACATCAATCCTTGTGCACACACGCCACAGGAGAGAAGATGAACGAGCAGGAAATTGAAGCCCTCATGGCCGGACAGGAGGACGAGAGCGGCAGTGTGCACTACGAGGGTACACTCTTGTTGTCTTTTAGGGTTTTCTTTCTTTTTTTTTTTTTGATTTTGTTTTATGACATGAAGCTGATGGTCTGAACTTCTTTTTCAACAGCTTTCGTCAAGCACATCATGTCTGTGTAAGAGGCCCGCAGCGAGAGTGCTGAGGAAACTGTAGCTCGCCTACAGACAGCCGAACAGTGTTCAGGACATCTACGCTGTTTCAAAGACCAACCAAGGAAAGACAAGGACTTTGTACAAGGGATGTTGAAGCAAACCCGTCGTTTTGTTTGTTTTGTTTTCCGTTCCACTTCGCCTCAAACCCTCCTTCCTGAAGACATCGTCTCTCCGTTGTAGACCACCATCACCCGGCCTCTACTCCCCACCACCGGGGCGCGTCTCCACTCGCCACATGGGGTGAGGAACGGGGGAAAAGGGGTGACCGCTCATCAAGTGAGGGTAGATCCCTCCCTTCCCACCGCCACCTCATTCAGTCACGACACCTCTGAACCCAGCAATGCCAAAGGTGCTGGAGAACGGTCGTGGATAGACCGCCAGAAGTTTCCCCATTTCCCTGAAAAGTTGTATTTATTTTCACTCTGATCATTTCAGAATAAACTTTTCCAACGTACATCCCATCTTGGCTGATTCTTGATCTTTTATTGCCCTCATGCCACGTATTAAAAACCTAGCTTCCCATAAATCTCACCCCAACCTTGCTTTGCATAGCAATAGCTCATCTGCATAGATGTTTCACCACAAACTTTTCCGTCTGAAATTTTTAAAAAGTTTATGCTAATACAATTAAAACCTGCTGCATAAGAAAGTGAAAACACAGATATACATGAGGTAAAGGCACCTTTGTACAAAATCACTTTTTTTGGTAGCAGCAAACGTTTTTGCTCTAAATGTGACTATTATTGGTAAAAACTAAATGAATCCTTGTTGGAATGACATTTAAAGGTCTGATTCCATCTGGTCAGAGGAAATATTTTGTTTAGGGGTGGATTTTTCTCCATATTGAGCTAACCAGGGGTCTACAACTTGAGGCTCTTTGGTCCGTCTGCAGCGGCTTTTTCAAGTTTTGACCAAAACTAACATCAAATTGAATTTTATTGGTTGTTATACCAGCATCAACAAAAAAAGAAGCTTGTTTTATTTGTTTTACCGTCAATTCTTTTGCAAATACAGTATGCGAATTATAGTAGCACAAGGAGTCAAACATGTTGACTCCATGCTAGTAGTTTGTTAGATTTCTTCCAAGTCATTCATCCTTTATTTATACAGGCTAGCCACTGGTCGACCTCTAGTCTTACGATGTGATCTTTCTCTCAAATCCACCAGATTTGTTTGAATAACTTTAAGGCAAGTTATTAGAAGAAATATGAGTCAATTTGATAACAACAAAAATTGAAGAAAAAATAAAGTAAATAAAGGTATTCATTTAAATTATAAAATTCAACCAGCAAACAGGCCTATTTTTTTAATCACTTTAACTTTATGTTTTATTACTTCAAAATAGGATACTTAATTATTTTTTCCACCAAAAAAAAAACATAGACCGGAACAGTTCAGTGTCAAATATTTTATAAAATTTGTATTTAAAAAAAAGGAAAGAAAAAAAGTATATACTGTATATATATACAGGTAGTCCTTGAGTTACGTACGAATTCCATTCCTACGCACCGTTTGTAACTCGATTTTGCCGTAAGTCGGACACCACACGAGCTGACACTTATACACGTACATGTACGGTACTGTACAGTTACCAAGCACTTCGCCTATCCTAACACAGTACCCTACATAATGATCAAAAAACACATACATGTACAGTACTGTACATTTTGATGAATAAAATAAATTTTATTGATAAATAAAAAATAATTTCTTACTTTGAGCTGGTCAAGCCTGTCCGTCTTTTAGAATGTTAGCTCGTTGCACGTCCAAGCTATGCAGCTTTACGCGGTCCAAACTGTTACAGGAAGGACTGTTAGCATGTTAACTCCATACATTTGGAGCCAGAAAAAGTTAATAACTTACTGAAAGCTGTTTCTCTGTGGTGTCCATCCAAAAACTTGCTGCGCCTGTTAGCGTTAGCTCTGCCATTATCTGCGCTCGTTAGCGTTAGCTCACCCATTAGCTGCGCCCATTAGCACCTCCACCGTAACAAAAAGAGCTGCTAAGGCTGCAGCTAACAACGCCTTTCACTCGACAACAATACCGTCGTGCTGTGTGGGCTTTTCCCCGAGAACTCCGGCTTCCCCCACTTAGACTAATTTATTCACTGGTCATTACACTCACACATAAAACACACACACACACACAAACATAAAATACACACACACACAACATACACACACACACACAACATACACACACACATACATACACACACACACACATCACCCCGTTGAATCGCCACCTTGTTGTGTTGGAGGTGTTTGCGTGTCCCAGTGATCCCAGTAGCCATGTTGGTGGGGACTAAGTTTGGGGCCAGACTAAGAGCGATTCAGAAACCTTTGTCTTTTGTTTATTGTTGACAAACATGGTTGGACAAGCTAAATATTTCAGAACGTAAAAACTGCAAAACTACCAAAAGTCATAGCTGTAATGTTTTGGACGCTCACTCCCTCTGTGCGTTGCCACAGCAAGCGAACTCGCATGAACGATTTGGTAATTGTTGTTACGCCAGTTGCTCTTTCTGAAGCAATCTGGTCTCGAACCTGCAACCTCAGGTTTACCAGACCACGACACTGACCACCAAGCTACCACAGCCTCACCATAAAATATATACAGTACTGTATAACAAAACCTCTGGCTCAAAACTACATGTTTTCAATACTAAGGGCAGTCCAGCATGTTTGCATCTTTCTAAGTGCATTTGTTTTGTAGTGCTTGACTGTTTATTTGCATCAAATCTTTATGAACTTATTGGAGCCCAGCGGGAGCGCTCCCAAGTCTTCCTCTGACTGTATAAACAGTGATGCGCCTCTGAGCTGAGCTGTGCTGGTTGGCTCGACACGCTTTACACTACAGACCTCACTGCAGGATGCATTTCTATACACACACGCATGCATGTGCACGCAGTAGGGTTCAGCCACAGCTCATTACCGCCAGCTGAAATGGAGTGTGGCGTACACACTGGGTTTAAATGACTAAAAAGCTCAAGCAACTGAGTGAACTGGTCTCTAAATCAGTGTCGTAAGCGTGGTTATCTGTCACACATGTCTGTGCAGGGACAGCTGCAGGGACAGGGACGGCCGCAATTATACAGCTCAGGCCTCCATGTTTACACGCAAACCTCAGTCACCTGGTGCGTCAAAGCTGCAGGTTTGGTATCTATATTCCTGCACACAGCATCCCTCAGACCGCTGAGCGATAGCTACATTATACAGAGCAGGAAAATCCTGTTCCAGCTTTATCAATATCCGGCCCTGCAGCCAAAAAAAACCCACCACAGCCAACAGGAAAATATGACTGCAGGAGACGGACCATATTCATCATCGCTGAGGAGGGAAGCTTGGCTCTGAGGAAACTCTTTCTCTGAGCCAGACAGTGTTGTGTTGTTTATTGTTGAGGTCTCGAGCCAGCTGGCTTCCCTGTCATTACCACAGGACTGCTGGGTAGTTTTAAGAAAAATCAACTTCCCCCTAACAAAGAATGCAGTGAGTTTGAGCGCAATGCGTGCTTACAGCCACATGCAGCAGGGCTGCTCTGTTGGTGCCACTCAGGAGCCTCCTCACCTTGATGGAAGCTGCCGCGAGACTGCAGGGACGAGGCTGCCCAGGATTTAGCCTGTGTCAAAACTTCACTTGGCCCTCAGGGTGCTCACAGCGTACACTGGAGGCTACGTTTAGTGTTTGATGGGCTGGGTTTTCTCAGATCTCACAGAAACTTGATATACAGGTAGTCCTCGACTTACGACGGAGATCCGTTCCTACGCACCATTCGTAAACCGAATTTGACGTAAGTCGGAACATGCACGGCAAACAGCATTTTAAATGTTTTTTTCAATGTAACACAAAACCAGCATACATTCTGTACCTTAAACATGTACAGTACTGTATTTCCAAGCAGTTAGCTAACACAGTA
>JARVGQ010000828.1:21524765-21537290 GCA_031762355.1 Hypsolebias martinsi | reverse complement strand
CTTTTTTTTTCTTTTTTGTTGAGATGTTTCGTTCTTCATCCAAAGGACTTCATCATCCAAGGAGCCACAATAAACTGAGTCTCACAAGCAGCACACTCCCATAATGGACCAACCAGTTTGATGGTTTCTGGGGCCCACCCTCTCCCCTGTCAACTCCTTTGAGGCAGCCATAGCCAAAGTGGTTCAAAACATCAAAGTTCATGTTCACTAATCCACTTGGTTGGTCCACTATGTGGGCGTGCTGCTTGTGGGACTCAGTTTGTTGCGGCTCCTCGGACTGATGAAGTCCTTTGGATGAAGGGAAAAATGT
The DNA here is from genome assembly GCA_031762355.1 of Hypsolebias martinsi. Classification (NCBI taxonomy): domain Eukaryota; kingdom Metazoa; phylum Chordata; class Actinopteri; order Cyprinodontiformes; family Rivulidae; genus Hypsolebias; species Hypsolebias martinsi. The sequence continues at coordinate 21,536,980 of JARVGQ010000828.1, read as the reverse complement.
CTAAAAAAAAAAAACGTCCAGATGACCTGACTAAACTTTATTGGAACAGTAATAACAATACCATAACTGACCTCTACAATTCACGATGCAGGGGGAGGGTGCTCCGCATCATGAAGGACGCCACTCATCCTGCACACAGTCTGTTCCAGCCCCTCCCCTCAAGCAGGCAGCTGAGGAGCATTCAGAGCCAGACCACCTGAGTCCGAATTCCTTACCACAAACATGCAAATGTGAGCTGGTATGACAATAAAAAATCTTTGAATCCTTGAATACCCGGTAAATATGTAAACACTAAAACTATGGTCACAGAGTGATAATATGGAAGTTTTTGTTATTTTGGTTCTAGAGAATTGCACTTCAAGCAAAGTACATTTGACAAAAAAAAGTTTATGTGGTTTGCGCGTCACTGAAATCAGTTGGTGACAAATTACACTATATTTAGTTTTTATTGTTATTTTTTATTTCTAGAAGGTACAACATCTGTGCAACTCCTGTTCTGCATGTTTGCCTCAGTTTGGGCAGAGACTTGTATGAAGCCATGACACCCACTGTTAAGTTTATTGTGTTTAAATGCTAATGTGTTAGCACCAACTACCTGTAAAGCGACTAAGGCCCAATTAATAAATACCGTAATAGCATATCAACAAGCCAAACAAATAAAAACTGGCATCATCATTTTTTTCAATTCAAAACAAAATGCTTTTCTGTAAATAACATTTTAGAAATAAAGCACATTGCCAACTTTAGCATACATACATTTTATGAAGTCTGAGACAAGTTATCTTTTCTTTAGACAAAGCATCAGAAAAAAAAAACTACAGAAATGCTAATGTTAGCATGCAAGTCTGAGACAGTAAGTTTGTGGAAAAGGACAGCTGAAGTGCTAACATTTGCCTGCACAAAGTTTTTTTCAAATTCTTGAGACAGTTATCCTTATTTTAGAAAATGTTTAAGAGAAAATACCTACATTGTTAACGTTAGTATATGCAAAGATTATATTGTTTAAAACTGTAAGCCTCCATTTTAGATATAGTTGAGGTAATGCAATAGCAAAAATATCAACATTAGCCTACAGAAGATATTTTTTGTTTGTTTTATTTGAGACCGTAAGGCTCAAGTTTGGCAGGAAAATATAGCTAAAATGCTAAGATAGCCGTTGCAAGGGTTTGTTTATGTTTTTCTTTTTTTTTTCAAATGTTTGCGACATTAACACTTATTTTAGATAAAGTTTTAGGAATAGACCTCTAACAAGCGAATCTTGTCATACACAAGTGATTTTTTTTAAGTTTAAGATGGTAAGCCTCTTTTTGGAAAATGTTTGGAGAGAAATTAGCTAAAATACCTACACAAAGATTTTTTTTTTTTTTTTTTAATTTTAATATTTGAAGCAATAAGGCTGTCTTTAATTAAAGTTTGGGGGGCAAAGCTAGCTAAAATGCTACCATTAGCATTTGTGAGGGTTTATCTAAAATAAAACTGAAATAACAAGCCTCTCTTTAGATAACGTTTCGGGGAAAAGACAGCTAAAACGCTAATGATAGCCTACATAAGGGTATTTATTATTATTGTTTTTTTATTTTTATTTTTTTCAGACATTTGAAACATTAAGCCTCTTCTTTGGTAATATTTGGTGGGAAAAGATGGCTACGACGCTAACCTTAGCCTACTTGAAAGTTTTTATGTTTGAAACAACAGACCTCTCTTTAGATAGTTTTGGGAAAAAAGCTAGCTAAATGCTAACACTAGCCTACATAAGAGTATTTATAATTTATTTTTTTAAATGTATTTATTTTTCAGGTGTTTGAAACACTAAGCCTCTTTTTAGAAAATAATTTGGCAGGAAAATATGGCTACAATGCCAAACTTAGCCTATTTGAAAGTTTTTCATTTTTGAAACAACAGACCTCTCTTTAGATAAAGTTTAGTGAAAAAGACAGCTAAAATGCTAATGATAGCCTACATAATGGTATTTATTATTTATTATTAACAATATTTTTTTCAGATGTTTGAAACATTAAGCCTCATTATAGATAAAATTTGGCAGGAAAAGATGGCAACAATGCTAACCTTAGCCTACTTGAATGCTTTTTTACATTTAAAACAACAGACCTTTCTTTAGATAAAGTTTTGAGAAAAAAAAAAAAACAGCTAAAATGCTAATGATAGCCTACATAAGGGTATTTATTTACTTTTTAATATATTTATTTTTCAGATGTCGGAAACATTAAGCCTCGTTTCAGATACAATTTGGTGGAAAAATATGGCTACAATGCTAACCTTAGCCTACTTGAAGGTTTTTAATGTTTAAGGCAATAGGCCTCGATTCAGATACAATTTGGGAAAATGTCACCACTAAAGCGCTAACAATAACCTATTGAAGGCTTTTTTCAAACATCTTTGATCTTTTAGATAAATCTTACCAAACAAATAAACTCATTAGGGGAGATTCAGTTAGTGAGTGAGAAAATTTTATTGTAATGAAAAGTCAAAACACTTGCTGTTTCGTAAAATGCTAATGCATAAAAAGCTGTTGTTGGATAGTCAGTGCCTCACTTGTGCTGTTCAGATAAACTCAAAGTAAAAATTGTGTATTTACATTTTGATCCCGCACTTTGACTGTGATTTCCAGCCTTACCTCTGTTTGTCTTTTCCCCTTCCTACTTTCACTTGTCTCTGCTTGTTTGTGTCCCATTTTTGTCATCTTCCTCCTGCTTTTATCCTCCTTTTTTCTTTATCCATGTAAACGAGTTGAATCCTGCCCTTTTTTACTCACTCATCTATTCGGTACACTTGCCAATAAGATGCTTTACCCATCACATTACTGCTCAGTCGACTTATCTCAGAGCATCAAGACCTGTTTTACGAGACAATTTCAGTACGTATTTTGTGCACCACGTCATACAAAATACTGTGCATTTGGCAAGTTGCTGAACTGATGAGCGTTTTTATTGCTGAAAGTAAACAGGGCACCTCCTGTGGTTTTTGATATGTTATTTTTGAGCCTTTATTTTTGTTTGTTTGTTTATGTGTGTGTGTGTGTGTGTCTCGGAGTTCACCTCCTTTTGGAGGTGGGGTGCCACGTTCTTTCTGAGACCACCTACATGTCTGTGCTGGCCTGATGTCAATCAACTTGTGCCCCGCCTCTTTTCTCTTGCAGAGTACGGCAGTGCAGGTGAGAGGTCCAGGAGGGCGAAAAAAAGAAACATCGGTAGATACACATGATCAATAACTAATACCAGTCAATATTCTAAGCTATAAGATGAATATACGCAGACCCTTCCCTAGGCACCGCTTTCATTGCTGCACCCCCTCACTCTGTCCGAAAGTGACGAACTCGCCTGCAACTCCTAAATTTACGCTTGTTTAATGAATCTGACTTTTCTCTAGCTCTGCTCTTTCCAACTTTTATCTAACTGGACCAAAAACGATCAGGGCCCTGTTCTGTGTTTGTTTAAAGCAGGCCTTAGTCACTTGCATGTAATCCTTAATCCCAGAATTCTTTTGAGTTTGCTTCTTCCCCCATATGCTTTATGAACCCCTTTTCTTTACCCCTTCCTGTTGTACGGGCTCACAACTCAAGCTGGTCAGCTGTCAGTAATGCCCCCCCCACCCATCCACCTAATGACTAAACTACCTCCTGTGTTATCTGTGGTGTCTCCTGCCTCCCTGCTGCTTCCAGACAAGGCAGGCTTTGGCAACAACTTTGCCACGGGCGACAACAAGTCTCTGGCTCAGAACATGGAGGCGGTGGTGGTGGGCTGCATGTTCAAGTCTCTGATCACCCGCTGCGCCTCCACCACGCACGAACTGCACAGCCCCGAGAACCTGGTGAGTGTAGCGTGGCATCGTCTCTCCCCTCGGCTTTGTTCAGTCAAAACGTCGCAAGAGCGCCATTGGATTCAAAACAACGTTGAGTAAATTCAGATAACTTTCTGCAGAGGAATATCATGTCCTCTAGCTTTTTTATTGATCCATGTTAGTCCTTATGCACAATATATACTGTAGGTCGAAACGATAAAATGTGATCAATTTGTGATGTTTAATTTTTTTTAGCTCTGGAGCTAACATCATAAATATTAGCTTAACGTGAGAACTGAGTGATTTCCGCATTCTCTTCTCTGTCAGTTCAAATGAAAGGGCTGAACATCAGATAATATTCAAAATAAACATTCCAACTGAATATTAAAGTTCATGCTGAATAATTGAGGTAAAAAAAATCCAACAAAGTTCAGTCAGGTCATCTGGACAGTTTCTTTTTTTTTTGTTGTTGAGATGTTTCATCCTTCATCCATAGGACTTCATCAGTCCGAGGAACCACAACAAACCGAGTCCCACAAGCAGCACACTCACAATGATAGTCATGCTTAATGGTGCTTTCACCAAAGCAGTCTGTCTACATTATTTACCCAGAATGCATTGCAACCTAAATACATGGTGACGTCTGTTTAAATTAATTAGATAGAAATTAATTGATCCCTTGGGAAGATTCCTGCAGGGAAATTAAATAAGCATGAATAAAAATAAAAATAAAAACTAAACAGCCTACAGTAGTTTTTGGTTTTATTTTCATAGCTGAAGTAATTGTTTACCAAGTAAGGTTTATTGTTCCAACTAGTTGGAGATCCCTTTAAGAAATCAATCACTGATTGTGATACAAAATGTATTAATCCCCTTGGATGTTTTATGCTGTTATTGCTATCATAAATTAACCTTGGTCTGTATAAATTGGCCTTCTTTACATTATTTATATACAGGTATTAATATTATTATTTAAAAAAAAAAACACTTCTTCATTGTCAAAGTTATATCTAATTTATACGTAGTAAGACCATTTCAGAAAAAGGTTATTAAAAAATACAAGTCTGGGAATAGATGCATAAGAATTTCCAAGGTCCTAAATATCCCTAGTTCGGTTGAACCCATCATCAAGAAATGAAATAAATACGGGACATGCGTAAATCTATCAAGAGCAGGCCGTCATTACAAACTGAGTGACCGTGCAGGAAGGAGAATAATGAGAGAGACCACCAAGACATCTGCAAGCACTCTGAAGGAGTTACAAGCTTCAGCAGGTGAGATGGGGGAGACTGAGCATACAGCAACTGTTGCCCGAGTCTGAGCTTTTTGCGAGAGTGGCAAAGAAAAGGATACTGTTGATGAAATCTCAGACTAAATCAGGACTAGAAGTTGTCTGTACTGTTGAGGCTGTGGTGCAGCTGGCGTTTTTACAAACTCCACACAACAGCTTGTGAAAAAAAACACCAGTTTGCTTTCATTCATCTCACACATCCACTCTCACTCCTCTTTTGCAGGGTCTGTACTGCGACATCCGCCAGCTGGTCCAGTTCATCAAAGAGGCCCATGGAAATGTGTTTCGCAGGGTGGCACTGAGCGCGCTCCTGGACAGCGCTGAGAAGGTCACCGCCACCAAGAAACCCGACGAGAGGGATGAAAACAAACTGCTCGGACCTCGGAGGTACTGGCCCCTCGTGTTTTCTCTAATTATAGATAAATTCTGAAAACTTTTCCATTCACATCAGCAAATAAAGTCCAACCATAGTAATCAGACCAATGCTTCTCATCACAGCTTGAACTTGTATTTATTACTCATGTTTTTGTTCATCCTGTCAACATTTGTGGTTTTTGTTTGGGTAACATTTTCACAGTAATATGGATAAACACGAAGAGGAACTTCCACTGTGTTGTTCATATTATCTGACCACACACCGCATCATTAAGATTCAAACTACATCTAGCTTATGTTTCTTTTCACTGGTGGTCAGGGTTAGTTGCTGTTGAATAATAGGACACTCAATGTAAAAACAGAGACTTTAAGAGAATATTAGAAAAGTCCATTCATCCATTATCTTCAGGTTGTTCTGAAGTCTGGTCGCAGGGGCAACAGCTTGAGCACGGAGGCCCAGACATCTTGTTCCACAGCCACCTCGTCCAGCTCTTCTGGGAGGACTCCCAAGTTATTCCCAGGCCAACCGAGAGACATAATTTCTCCAGCATGTCCTGGGTCTTCCCTGGGGTCTCCTCCCAGTTAGACATGCCTGAAGAACCTCCCTAGGGAGGCGACCAGGAAGCATCCTTATCAAATGCTCAAACTACATCAACTGGCTCCTCTTGATATGGAGGAGCAGCAGTTTGACTCGGATTCTCTCCCAGATGACTGAACTTCTCACCTTACCTCTAAGGGAGAGTCCAGCTACCACATGGAGGAAACTCATTTCAACCACCTGTATCCGCAGTCTCTTTCTTTTGGTAACTACCCAGAGCTTGTGGCCATAGGTGAGGGTAGGAATTTAGACCGACCAGTAAATGGAGAGCTTCACCTTATACCTCAGCTCCCTCTTCACCACAATGTATCCGCACAGAGTCTGCAATACTTCAGACGCTGCACCCGTCCGTCTGTCATGCTCACGCTAACTCTTGAACGAAACCCCAGGATACTTGAACACCTCCACTTGAGGCAGAACCTCACCCTCGACCCAAAGAGAGCAGTCCACCCTTTTCTGACTGAGGACATGGCCTCAGGTTTGGAGGTGCTGATTCTCATTCCAGCCACTTCACAGTCGACCATGAACTGCTTTAGTGAGAACTGAAGACCCCAACATGATGTCAACCAAGACAACCCTACAACATGCAGAGCCTTAAAGAAATCAGGGCAAATCTCATCCACCCCTGGAGCTCTGCCGCCGCAAAACTTTTTAACTTCATTCAGCCATAGTTATGGAAAGACAAACCCTGAAGTCCCCCAACTCATCTTCCTCCATGGAAAATGTACCAGTGGGATTGAGAAGGTCTGAGAAGTATTCCTTCCGCCTCCCGACGACATCACTGGTTGAGGTCAACAGCACCCCACATTCACTGAACACAGTGTTAGTAAAGTGCTACTTTCCATTCCTCAGGTGCTTGATAGTTTGCCAGAATCTCCTCAGAGCTGACCGAAAGTCTTTATCCAAGGCCTCACCGAACTCCTTCCACATCTGAGCTTTTGCTTCAACAACAGCCAAGGCTGCAGAGCATTTGGCCGTCCGACACTTCTCAGCTACCTTCAGAGTCCCACCAGCCAACAAAGTCATGGTGTCTGCCATCGATTTCATGGATGATCACTACAAGAAGCACCGTTAACCTTGCGGCCACAGCTCAAGGCAGTCACCTCAATAAATGAGGCACAGAACATGGTCCACTCAGACTCAATGTCCCCTGCCTCAGCTGGGATGCAGATAAAAGTCTCACGGAAGTGTGAGTTGAAGATATTTCTGATTCTGTCCGGCATCTTCCCCAACCATCTGACCCAACTCATAACCAGGCAGTGATCAGTTGACAGCTCAGCTCCTCTCTTCACCCGAGTGTCCAAAACAAATGGCCACAAATCAGATAACACATCTACAAAGTCAATCATTGATCTACTACCTAGCGTCCTGGTGCCAAGTGCACTTATGGACAACCTTATGTTCAAAAATGGTGTTCATGATGGACAAACTATGACTAGCACAGAAGTCCAGAAATAGAGCACCACTCAGGTTCAGATCAGAGAGGCCATTCTTCCCAATCATGGACCCCAGGTCTCTCTGTCATTATCCACGTGATCATCAAAGTCCCCCAGTGGAATAAAGGAGTCCCCAGCTGGCGCACCTTCCAGCACTCCTGCCAAGGACGCCTAGAAGTTTGGATACTCTGAACTGCCATTCTAATCGGTACCTCTTATCCTCATGCACAAGCTCAGGTTCCTTCCCCACCAGAGAGGTTGCATTCCATGTCCCAAGAGCCAGCTTTGGTAAGCTAGCCCTAAGGCCCCCTCCTTTAGCTACTGCCCATGGCATCATGCACCCAACTCATATGGCCCTTCCTGTAGGTGGTGGGCCCACAGGAAGGCAAACCCATATTGCTCATTTGAGCTGAGCCCAACTGGACCCCATGGGTACAAACCCAGTCACCATTCACTCGCTGATGGGCCCAACCCTCAGGCCTGGCTCCAGGGTGGGGTCCTGGTAACCACGTCCAGGCAAGGGACACTGAGCTCCTTACTTTTTTCTGTCCACAAGAGTCTTTGGAATCACTCTTTGTCATCTAGGACCAATCTGCCTTGAGAGACCCTACCAGGGGTATCTAAAGAAGATGCACCCAACTGTTTTAGATTTTTCTACTATGATTATTGAGCATGCATCATGATATTCCTACCAGGGGCAATTATAATTAGTGCCCAACCGATATATTGTTAGGGCCGATACTTTTCCTGTCGCAGAGCGAAAAGGGGGAATTGAAAGTGCCCTCTATCCAACCAACTGTCCGTGCATGTTGTGAGCACAATAACTTGAAAAGTAAATGAAGTATCGATTTACATTTCGGTCCATGAAGCAGCTAGAAGTAAGAAAAATTCCTAAAGAAAACTGGGTTGTCATGTCAAAATCCAAGATGGCCACTACATTTGTAAACAATGTGAACTGGGTAACTTGAAAAATACATAACGGGCCAACTTTCTTTTTGTTGTGTGGCTGCATCTAGGTGTTAGAAAGGTTATTTTAGAAAAAGTGGACTGACACTTCAAAATCCAAGATGGCCACCACCTTCTATGTAAATACTGGCCACAAGGGCTTAATTTGTAAACCAATCAATGCCAGAACGCAAATAGCGGGTGGGGCAGGGTCTGGAGGTCATTCTCCAGAAATTTTTGAATAAAGTAGATGTGATTTTTTTGCATTTTTGTGTATTTTAATGGGTTGTTAAACATCTATGTTTACCTACATTTGTAAACACTCTGCTTCTGTCAAGCACCCCCCTTTCCTTTACTTGATGTAACCATCAAGTAAGTTGGTCTCGGAACCAAGTCTGACTCTGTCTCAGCTTGTTGTTGCCCAATTCCACATGTGAAACCTCCAAGCCCCTGCCTGCGGCTGCCTGGTTAGCTCTGCACTCACCACTCTTTTAGAGGTGGAGATGTTTTTTAAGGGTAGACACGGAAATGCTACTAGAAGAGGCAGATTGTATGCTGTTGTGTTTAAAATTAGTGTTTATGTAATTATTTTCAGTTTGCATATCCAGTAAGTTTAATTCGTTAAGGCAGTCATCTTTGTTCCTAACTTTATTATTAGTAAGCCTGAGAGTTACCGTATCCAAGAAAATGGTTTCCGGAACGCACCCTGTCAAAATAAGAGTTCCGGGATCCTGTTCCGGCATGATCCAGCTCAAATTAAGCCTTGCTGGCTACCCCATCATTGAAAGAAAGTACGCTTTCTAGTTGTTATATTGCTCAAAAATATAGTTTTCTCAAATGACTGGGGTGTCCCAAGATTAATCAATGGTGGCCAAGTCCACCCCACCCCCCGGCTCCATCATTGTTCAGGCTGGTGGTAGATAAAATTGCTCTCTCCACTCTCCAGTATCTGTCACTCTGCGCTGTTTCAGACAAGAAAAAAAAACCCATCTGTTCTTCTCCACAGTGTAACTCCTTGAATATCTTGCACCAACAACATTTTCCCTGTTCCAGAAAAACACTCATCTCAAAAACTACAAACATTCACTATGTAAACTCTTCAGTGAGAGAGACATCGGTACTGGTAAAATATGTAATTAGTTGGAAAATACTCCTCCGTCTATTTATTTATTATGCTTTTGCCTTTATTAAAACCTGTATTTAGTAAAGGACATCACCTAGAGTAGAATCACTTTAAATAGCTTCAGTTATTTGAGCCTTTTAGTTTTCCTTAAGACTTCTCTTCATTATTTGACCTAAATGTTTCAGTATTGTACCAAAAAATATTAGTACAAATAAACTTTAAAAAGGAGAAAAATATTCTGAATGTTCAAAGTAGCTTAGCTTAGTTTTTGTTAAAAAAATTATCTTGGTGGGTGAGGTCTTCGGTGGTCCCACCAATGACGCACACTTGTGTGTGTGTGTGTGTGTGTGTGTGTGTGTGTGTGTGTGTGTATGTGCAGGTCTGAGGCATGTGTGTCCGGGGAGAAGGGTCTGGTGTCCAGTGCTGCAGATGAGTGTCGCAGCTGCATCTCCAGCAGACCCCCCCAGACCCCCGAACAGTGAGTGTTCACCAACCAGCATGCCCATGAAACGTCCTCCACCCAGCTGACATTTCTCTGCTCACATTAGGGGAAAAAAAAAAAAAAAAAACTCTCTTCCTGTCTTTACTTAAATTTTTCCTTTTGTCCATAAACGTTCAAATCTTTCCCTTTTGTTCACCGCCAGTGACGAACAGATCCCGGGTGCTCTTCTTGGCAGGAAAGATTTCTGGAGGAAGATGTTCAAGTCTCAGAGCGCCGCCAGTGACACCAGCAGCCAGTCAGAGCAGGACACCTCGGAATGCACCACGGCGCACTCCGGCACCACCACGGACCGCCGCTCCCGATCCAGATCCCGCCGCATTTCACTGCGCAAGAAACTCAAACTCCCAATCGGTGAGTGGATGTTGAATATTAACGTTTCTGAGCAAAAGTAAAGCCTAAATCTAATATTAGGGCCACTCAGATGAAGAAAACAAGATGTTTTTTCATGTCATGAGAGTACAGTGTAAATATTATTGACAGAAAAGTGTCTGTTCTATTGAAAGAAACAACTCTTTGATTTCCTGTTTTCTGCATTTAAAGTTATAGGTGCATGTTTACTGATTTAACTACCATAATTTCTGGACTATTGAGCGCATCTGAATATAAGCAGTGCCCACTAACTTTAAGGAGGAAAAAAAAGTACCATACTTGCCGCCGTATATGTCGCATCAGTCTAAAAATGTCTAATAAAATGGAAATAAACATAAATAAGTTGCTTCGCCATATAAGTCGCATCTATTATGCATCACCGCTGATAACCTGGAAACGTGGGCGGGTGTTGTGCCAAAAATTGATTGGCTGCCAAATAGCGGCCGCGGGAGCATACACGGGAAGACTTTAACAAGAATTTAACAATATTAACACTTAAAAACAATTATATGTTTTCTCAAAATTATAGTAAAGGTGTGTCTCAGTTGATCTTTCTTTAATAAATAGACTTTGATGGTCAAATCAGCTGCATGACAAAAATCGGTTCGCAGAAAAGGGAGCACGCAGAGGGAGGACTTTCTGTGCATTTCGTCGAACTTTAACAAGATAACCACCTAAAAACAATTACGTATTTGTTTGCTCGACCTTATAGTAAAGGTTTTTTCTCAGTTGAACTGTCCCTTAATAAATGAACTTTAATGGACAAATCATCTGCATTTCGCCTGGGCGGCGTGGCAAAATGCAGCTGATTTGACGTTTGCTCCAGTAGTTCCAGAGCGAGATGAAGGTGGCTTAGTATGGCAAGCCATGTATCTCATTAATAGCCACTTTTACCTATTAATGAGACACTTGGCTTGCCATATTAGTCAAGGGCCATCTAGTGGCTGAAAATGGCAGAGTTCAATATTTTCCATGTCAGAATGAATGAAATCGTCAGATCACAGCCAAAAATTGGTTTATAAACATGGGAAAATTTTTATATTAGTCGCATTGGTGTATAAGTCACAGGACTTGCAAATGTATGCAAAAAATGCAACTTATACGGCGAACAATATGGTACATATATAGGCTGCACTTGTCTATGAGCTGTGGGTGTCCACGTTGTAACATGATATATTTACACGGAAATTTTTTAAAAATTTTAATTAAATACGTACCGGTAACGTACAAAAATACAAACCGTAAATGCTTTTTTCCAGATGGTGCCTGCAACATGCCTGGTTAAATTTTTTTTTTTAAATACAGTAGCCTACCAGGAAAAGTCGATTGCTATCTTCATCTTCCTCCTGCTCACTAAAACCAAAAAAGTCATCTTCTTCAGTGTCAGAATCGAACAGCCTCAGAAAAACTTCATCACGCACGTCCTCAGTCTCTTTCGTTGTTGCTCTCAATGTCACTTTCGGCTCAAAACCATTCGACCTTGAGCTTGTGCTGTCCTCTTCATTACACAGCGGCCTTGTGAAACCTGTAATGATAGTTTTTTTTTTCTCTCACTGCTCCACGCTGTCAGGATCCACTGGCAGACTTGAGCAAAAGTTGCTCTTCAGATGCGGCCGCTTTTGATAAATGAATTCTCGCCACTAATCATCCAAGCTTCCCACTGAGCTTGGAGGTCTAATTTAAATGCACGTTTCAGTGTTTCCCTTACATCAGTTCTCTTGGCAGGGCGTTCGTCTTGCTTTTTTTTTTTGTTTGGGGGCGGGGGGGGGGGGGGGGGG